>VDFB02075321.1:413622344-414170463 GCA_007258455.2 Sequoia sempervirens | reverse complement strand
TGGAAAGTGGAAAAGAAATGAATAGAGGTCATCTTATGTATATAGATGGATGTGCATACACACAAAAATATTGCAAGATTTATAAATAGTAGTAAGGGAAGGGACCCTATTGTAAGACCGAATTGTCAACTTTTTGAGGTTATAAATGATAAAGATGGATATATGGAAAGAGATATTGATAGATTGATAATGGTTGAGGCTATTATGGACCTTACCATTGGGGATGAGTTATTGATTGATTAAAACACATTCTTGTGAGAAAGAAAAGGGAAGAACAAGGTTTCCCTAAGGATGTTCTTAAGGGCAGAAAACCAAAGAATAATAATTGAGTGTGGATTGATGTTTTATTTAAATTATTGTATAAAAAAGGTACTTCATAAAATAATGTTCCATTATTCAATTGATGTATATATGTTTATACAATTTATATATATATTTTTTAAGCCATATTTGATTATATTTCTTTGAAATTGATACATTTATGATTTATCCAATTGTTTCCAAACATTAAATAATGCTTGCATTTGTTGATAGGTAGAAGATGTTGATGAAGCACATACTAATACCCAAGATCCAACTAGGTTATTAAGATTTGGACAGGATGATCCAAACCATCCTTTAAACAATACCAGGGTGAAAAGAGCAAGATTGAAGAGAATACTACCAGCTAAGAAATTTGAAGAGATGATGAGATCTGCATACACTGATGACATGCCACCTAGCCTTAATGATGATGATCATGATAGTGAAAATGCAGAGCATGAAGAAGGATTGAATGAAATGCTTATAGGTTTCTTTGTGGATGGAAACAATGATGACAATAATGATCATATGGTTGACAGTAACGATGATAGTAGGGGTAGTTACCACTGGCATAATGTTCATGATAACAACTTGAAAGACTCCATCAAGCAAGCAATGAAGACACCCGTGATCAAATCGGGTGCAAGTAGAACCTCAAAACTAGCATGCACATTAATATTATTAGAAATCAAGTCACTATTTGGTTGGTTAGACAAAGGATTCACTACCCTATTGAAGTGAGTTGAAATCTATTTCTTACTTTGTATTGTCAATTGGTGTACATAATTTATAAACATTCGTCAACTTCGTTTATATTTCTTTAAGGGGATTTTAAAACCATATATTATATATAAACAGTCCTAGTATAGATTGACATATCCAACATGTTCATCATAAGTTAAACATTCAATTGATTTAATCTCTAGAAATCTTATAGGGCACTAAAAACTAAAATATTCCCTAAAGAAAATGTGTTTCCATCAACTTGCAGAGAGGCGCGTCTGTTGTTGGTTTAGTTGGGGATTGAATATAAGTAAATTCATTCATGTAAAAATGATTGCATTTTATACAGAGATGAATATCAAAACAAGGTAGAATGCCCTGTATGCAAAGAGAAGAGATATCATACAAATGTACAAGGTCCTACAGTTCCATAGAAGGTTTTATGTCACATGCCAATTATACCTAGACTTTAACGAATGTTTTGTTGCAATTCACTTGCACAATTGATGGACTGACATGCGAAGAATAGGAGTAAAGATGGATTCATGTGAATTCCATCCAACTCCAAAGCAATGAAACATGTAGAGGAAAAATAGCCAAGAAAATCAAAGATGAACCCCGTAGTATCAGGTTTGGTCTTGCAATTGATGGAGTGTGCCCATTCTCTTTCCTGATCTCAAATTATAGTGTTTGGCCAAACAGGTTGATAGTATACAATATTCCCCCATGGATGAGAGTTAGAAAGGAGCACCTTATGCTGGCTCTCATTGTTCCAGGAAAACATCAAGTTAAAAACATGGATGTTTATCTTGTGTCTTTTATTGATGAGATGCAATTGCTATGGAAAGGAATAAGAATGTATGACATATCATGTCCTCCATCAAATAGGTCCTTCATGTTGTATGGTGTGCTATGTTGGACTATTCATGATTTCCCAGGACTTGGTGTTTGTTATGGTAAGATAAAATATTTACGTATTTACACTCATAATTTATTTTCATCCCAACTTTCATACTTAGTTTTATACTATGTTTTTGATGTTATTAACATTACTTATTGAATTGTAGGGATTCAAACAAAGGGGATATTTGCAGAACAATTTCAAGGGAGGTATTCTAAAGATCTACATAAATTTGTTTATGCAAACAACAGGTTTTTTCTACCACTAGATCATAAGTTTAGAAATCGCCTGAATAATCAATTTCCAAGATGTGTAGAACAATTTCAAGGGAGGTATTCTAAAGATCTACATAAATTTATTTACACAAAAAATAGGTTTTTTCTACCACTAGATCATAAGTTTAGAAATCTCCTAAACAATCAATTTGATGGAAAAGTTGAAAATAGAGGCCCTCCCATGATTATGGGTCCAGGTGATTGGCCTAAGAAGTATGAAGATGCTGAATTGAAAGCTTGGGAAGATTTTTTTGATTGGGTTGATTCAATTAAAGAACCAAAACAAGTTGTAGTTAATATGCCAAAAGCAATGAAAAGGAAATCCATATCTTATGAGATCCCTTATTGGAAGGAACTATTAATATCCCACCTATTAGATCATATGCACATCTTCATAAATGTCCCAGACTCTATATTTTGACATATATCAGGAAAAGAGAAGGACACCTTGTTTTTGAGGAGAGATATCGCTCTTTCGCGTACCACATTTGATAAAAAAAAATTGCGGCTAAACAGGGAAAATGAAACATATGCAAAAGCTCCATGGATTTTGGAAAAAGAAGAAGCTAGACTAACTAAAAAAATGTCATCTGTTCAATAAGGACACCTACTGGCTATGGGTCATCATTGGCTAAAGCTTTTACAGTTAATGGACATATCACAAGATTTAAAACACATGATTTTTATAATTTTATGAAGGTATTATATATCATCATTTAACATTTACTGGTAACATTGATTAAGTACTAAATATATTTTGATATTTTTTTGCGTGAGAAAAAACTACTAATGACCTTTTCATAAATGTGTTTTATAGCATATCATGTCATTGGCAATTAGGGGGGATTCCTATCTTACAGTTGGCTTAAGGAATGCCATAAGTCGATTGTCAGCATTTACAAGATATGTGGTTATATTAAATGTTCATGTGTGAGAGACATAGAGATATTGTAGTGCATTTTAATTTTTGACTAAAGGTTCATACTAATTTACTATTCTTATATTAGGTAGGTGACCTCTAAGGAAATCCACAAATGTGAAGTGCCAAAATGGAAGAAGGAAATTGCAAAAAATGTATGTGTATTTGAGAAGGAGCTCCCTACAAGTTTCATGGACCTACAAGTCCATTTAATTATACACCTAGTCGATGAAATTGAATTGGTGAGTGTCGTATCAACGAGGTGGATTTTTTTCTTTGAAAGGTATATGAAAACTCTAAAAAGATATGTCTGACAAAAGGCACATCTAGAGGGTTGTGTGGCTGAAGGGTATGTATTGAATGAAGCATTTTTCTTCCTGTGTGAATTCCTTGATAAGGATTTTGAAGATGGGCCACACTTCTGGGATGAAGAACAAGCATCAGATATTATTGATGGAGAAAAACCACAATATAATGGTGTTCAAGTAGAAATTAGTAAGTAAATTCATGATTAGTGTGGTTGTTTTTTTTGTGATCATTAATTTACTCTATAATTTATTTTTCAAATTAATAGTATGACATTTGGAGTTTGAAATAAACATTTTGACATGTAATAGGTGTAGAAAAAAGTGCTATACTTGGCAAGTTCATTCTGTACCACATGGACTTTATGATAAAAAGAGAGAAGAAGTGTTAGAAGCAAGGAGACTGTTTAAGAGATTGAACCCAAGGAAAACTCCACTTCCCATTGATCTGCTTGGGGAATGAGGCAAAGATTGCACACTAGAATGGGTTACTGAACAAATTCAAAATCAAACAAAAGATGTTGGTATAGATTCAAACATAACAAAAGATGAAATCAACATGTCTAGAGGATGTGAAAGAAAGGTACAGTTGGAATTTTACAAAATGTTGTTTCCTTACAATTTTGACACTATTAACTATTTTAATATTCGTCATTATATTTGTTTTCACTGAAATAAATGGTCTTTCACAGGCGAGGAAATATCCAGCAATGTGGGCAAATGTTCAACATTATCGTGTAGAAAGTGTAGATGTAAAGAGATGATCCTTCAATTGTGGCATCATAGTTGACTTCAAGCAATCCAGTCAATCAATCTCAAAATATGAGAATATAATTGAAGGGAATCTACAATATGTTCGAAAAATACAAGAAATTATTGAGTTGGATTACCGCTCTTTTAAATGTTGTATTTTTAAGTGTAGATGGTATGAAGCATTTGAGAGGACACGAAGACATGGTACCCATAGTGGATTGTTTTCTATAGATTCCTCATGGTTCCTCCTAGAGGATAAGGAACCTTATGTTCTACAATTCATTGTGAGCAAGTATTTCTTTAACTCAAACAAGAAGCGGTACTGATCATTAATCTACTAATTCATAGTTTATTGTGAATATATACATGTGTTTATTAATAAATAAAATTGTTATAACATACATCTAATATATATATGTCGTTCATGTGCAGGTATTTTTCTATGAAGATATTTTGGACCCGAAATGGATATTGTCATACATTATGATCCAAGATTAAGGCATGTATTTGACGATGCATTAGTGGATACTGAGCAAAACAATGATGGTCAACAAAATGAGAGAGAGGGATTAGAGAACATTAAAGAAATTGACATCCATGATGATGTTGAAGA
This sequence comes from Sequoia sempervirens, assembly GCA_007258455.2. Taxonomy (NCBI): domain Eukaryota; kingdom Viridiplantae; phylum Streptophyta; class Pinopsida; order Cupressales; family Cupressaceae; genus Sequoia; species Sequoia sempervirens. Next base: position 414,165,671 of record VDFB02075321.1, on the reverse strand, counting down.
TGGTTACGTTCAGGCACAAGAAGACAACAATCCAGAGTTAGATGATGTTATGGAAGACAACAATATGGATGGTATAGAAAATGATGATCCAAATACATCTAGTAACAATATAGATGGTCTATAGTCAAATTTCAATGATGATGAAGATGATGCAAGTCAAGATGAGGATGATGCATGTCAAGATGAGGATGGTGATAATATTGAATACTTGAAAGAACATATGCACATTGACAATGATACATTGGATGACATTGTAACAAACAATAATGTTAATGACCAAGACTTCTAAATTTTCAAAATTATTTGCAATCCATGTTTAAAAAAGGATGATTCCTTTGGCCTAAACTTTGAAATGCTTCAATAATATTATTTGTGTCAATACAAATTACCTATTGCAGTATCCTTAAATTGTTCAATCTTTGGTATGAATTGCTGGTAGAAAAAATTAGGATTACTTGGATGCTTCTTCCATTCATTTTGTATCAACATATGTTTGTGAAGACACAAAAGTTAATAAAATATTAATGCATGTAACTCACAATTATTTAAATAAGCAACTTTGTTAACTTTATTATTTTTAAATAGTTTCCATTTTTATGTTGAACATAATTTTAAACATGTAATTGAAAACATCCATAGTAAATGCTTTATTGTATCAGCATATTCATTCACATAAGCACAGTATTGAGGCTCAATAATTGATATTCATTCAAATATAAGAAGAAATAAGTATGGAAAACATAAGAAAAATACAGAATGATAACACAGTCATGGAGAATCTTTGATAATAAGATGTTATATTTCATTCATAAGCTCAAAAGTTACACCAGCAAAGTTTGGTACACCCTTCCACTCATACCTTTATTATTTTTTATCAAAGTTTATATAGAGATTACATAATATCAACTATAATCCCTAAGCCATTAACAATTAAACTACCTAGCCCCTAAGCCCCAAATCCCTTATCTTTTGACCCTTAATCCCTTAAACCCTAACCCCTAATCCCTTAACCCTTAATCCTTGCTAGATCATAAAAATTAGGCACTAAATTAGGCACTAAACTAAGCGCTAAATTAGGCGCTAAATCATGCAATAAATCAAGTGCTAAATCAGGTGCTAATTTGGGCGCTAATTTGGGTGCTAATTTGCACCTAATTTAGCACCTACTTGTTCTAATCGGCGCAAAAAACACCAAAAATAGCACCATCTTGATAAATAGCACCAAATTTTTCAAAAAATTGGAGAAAAATACATTAAAATAGTGGGTGGAAGCAAAAAAGGGAGCTAATCACAGGGATTTGTTGTAGTGCCTCTTTAATTAAAATCCTATAAATGGAACCTTTCAAGGCTTAAATCATTATATTTTCTAAAAATATGTGATTTCAAGAAAAAATTAGGATGCCCCAGAAAGTGTAATCCATTATCATGGCAACACCCCAAAGCCATATCAAAATGCTCAAAAAAGGATAGTCAATTGAATGGAGTATAAAACTAGATGAATCCTTCACTGATATTAAGGTATTTGTTGTTGTTATTGTTGTAGAGCATGAGGAACCACCGTAACATCACTATATGGAGTATCATCCAACACTACATAATCATTTTCTTTCTTCTCATGTTGCTACAACTAACCTTTGTACAACACTTTCTCATTGAATACGATATCCTTGCTTCTTACAATTTTTTGATTTTCAAAATCCAAAAGCCTATAACCAAATTCATCAATGTCATAGCCAAAAAATATACACTTCTTTGATTTTGCATCAAACTTAGTTCTATTTTCAAAATCTACATGTGCAAATGCTTCACAACTGAAGGTTCTGAGAAAAGAATAACTCACCTTCTTACCTATCCATGCTTCATCTGGAATACCACAACCCAAAGGATTAGAGGGACCTCTATTAATTAAATAATCAATGGTGTTTACAACCTCTACCCACATGTTTAAAAGTACCCCAACATGCAATCTCATAGTTTGTGCATGCTCCATTATTATTCTATTCAACCACTCCATTTTCTTGTGGAGTCCTTGGAACCATTTTTTGTCTATGAATTCCATTAGAGGAATAATAATCTTCAAATTCTTTGTTTCAATACTCACCACCATTACCAGACCTAAGACATTTTAACTTTTTACCTATCTCACTCTCAACCAAGCTTATCTAATTTTTAAAAGTTTCAAATACATCATATTTCTACCTAAGAAAATAAATCCAAACCTTCCTAGTTGTGTCATCAATAAATGTAACATAGTACCAAGAACCACCAAGAGAATATACCTGAGTTGGTCCCCATACATCTGTATGCACAAGCTCTAATTTATCATCTTTCTTTTGCTTCCCATCCTTGAGAAAACTCTCTTTTGTTTTCCATACACACAAATTTTACAAAAATCCATACTAAGACATTTTAGACTTGGTAAAACATTCTTTGAATGAAGTGATTTCATACCTTTTTTCACTCATATGCCCAAGTCTATTATGCCACAATGTTGTTTCTAAATCTGTAACAACTATTTGATTTTTTGCTTGGTGACCCACAACAGTTGTTCCTGATTGATTTTTTCTACAACAACTAAAGTAGAAGGAACAATATGACATGTACAAAGTTATAAGGTGCCTACTTTCACAAATTTTGCTACCACTAAGGCACCTTTTGTAACCTTCCATTTTTTATCATTAAATGTAACAATACAGCCTTCATCACCTAGCTTCCCTACTGAAATTAAATTTTTACTTGACCTTGGAATGTGCCTCACCTCTTGTAGTAGCCAATTATCCCCATTCTACAACTTAATCCCAATTCTTTCCTTTCCAACAATTTGATAGGGTTTGTTATCTCCCAAATAAACTAGCCAAAAATCCCCTTAGACATAATCAAGAATATAACTTTTATGGGGCGTAACATGAAATGAAGCCCCTGAATCTAACACCTAATATTCATCACCATTGTCAAGGGATAGAGTCAAAGAATCATCATTAGATTTATTACTTACCACATTTTCCTCCTTATTGCTTCCATTTCTTTCTCCATCTTTATTCTTCTGAGACAAACAATCTTTCTTTAAATGACTTGGCTTATCATAGTACTATTAATCCTTCTTTTCTCTAGATTTGGACATTTTGTCATTTGACTTTCCTTGTGACTTCCCACAATCTCTATAATTCTTTCCTCTCTCCTTTGTTCTTCCCCTGCTTTTTACATTCAAAACACAGGCTAATGTGGATGTTCCACTTGAGCTTTTCGTACAAATTTCCTTTCTCAAAATCATACCAACAACGCCATCAAACTTTAGCGTATTTGAACGAGAAATAGAATTACTGTCATTACCAAATGATTCCAACTTTCAAGAAAAGAACACAGAAACAAAAGAGCTCTAACTTCATCAAAATTAATATTTATAGAAGTTAATTGATTGGTAATCATGTTGAATTCACTTAAATGATTAGCAATTGACCCACCTTCTACCATTTTCATATTAAATAAATGCTTCTTAATAAATACCTTATTCAAAGCTTAAGGCTTTCATATAGTTTTTCTAGGGTCTGCATCAACTTTGTAGTTGTCTTCGCTTTTGAAATAGCAAATGCCACTGATTGGGTCAATCATAATTGAATACTTCCAAGTGCCTTTTTGTCCAAAATATCTCAATCCTCATTAGACATTGTTGATGGTTTCTTGGCTTTCCCTACCAATGGCCACCATAAATCCTTCTGATAGAGATAATCCTTCATTTTCATCTTCCATAACTGATAGTTCTTCCCATTGAACTTGTCAACCTACAGTTTACTCTTATCTACTATTACTCCCACTCAACCGTGAGACCTTCTTGTAGAGGATAACTAAGCACAACCCACTCTGATACCACTTGTTAAATATTACAAGCAAATTACTACCAACTAAATGCATATTTAATATGAATACACAACAAATTTAATACGGAAAAATTATGGACAACAAGAAGACAACACAAAGATGTGTATCAAAAAAGAAGACAACACAAATAATTAACATGGTTCACCCAAATCTAGGTTGCATCCACAAATAGAGAGTCCAAAATATATTAATCTTCCAACAAATAACATTTACAAAGACATGCAACAACTACTGCAACTTGCAACAACGTTTTACCATGTTTTTCACTATTGATTTTTTACATAGCCTTTGTTGCATGTACTTGCAGCTTCTCCTACATTTTTCCAACCACTAATTTGAGACTAACTACTCACATTTTTCACACCCAAAAATGTGTCTATATACTTTCCCACGCACGTACAACTCCTTGGAATCCAAAACATAACTGTTCATTTTCATTAATGCAACCAATAACTCTTTTCTTTTTGGATGGTTACGTTAACTATTTTTAACCATTCATACAATTGTATTTTAAATATTTTTAATTGTTCATTTCTAGCATTAACTATTTGTAACTGTATATTTAAATACAAAACTATATCAATTATTTACTAAAATAATGGTGAGTTTTTTACATTTGAGTCTGATTGGTCTCCAAAATATAAGATCACCAACTAAAGATTTGGGAGAATTCTAACAACTAAACAATATCTACAAAACTCTCACTCAAACTCCATCCTAAGCACCTAATATATAGGGGATATAATACATGAAACCATAAAATAGTAATTAGAAAACATGAGCTAAAACCACCTAAAAAGTGATGCCCAAATCCTTAAAAATCCAACACCCAATTTTCAAGATGAGTCCACATGATGAAATGGTATATTCCTTCCACCTATAATAACCTGGTTATAATCCACTCACTAAATTTGATGTTTCATTTTGGTTCCATCATCTCTAGCCAAGCATGCCTTATACGTGTCATAACATGCATCATAAGTTGGTCAAAAAGTGTTACTCCCCTTTGCATCTTTTTTAGGTGTCCAATACCTTTTTACATTTCCCATGCAAAATTTTGATTCAAGAGGTTGAGTGCCCTTTCTATTTTTTAAATTGTATAGCTCAAAGAAACCTATACAACAAGTACCCACCTTGGCAATGCCAAATAATATAAAATATTTATTTTGGCTACAAATATACTCTATAGCCTAGAAATCAAGTTTTTCTATTTTATAACTTGAAAAATACACTTTTTGTAATTTTTAAATTATGAGCAAGGTTCAAACCCTTTCCAAAAAACCTGCTGGTTTTGTTTTGCATTAGAATGGTATCTATCGTATAAGATTATGAAAATTAGAAGTGTTGAAATGGTTTATAATAGTCAAGATTTTCCAATATTGGTTCTATCTTGAGAGTCTCTTTGATTTCCAAGAATGAGTCAACAAGTTATTTACTCCATATGATAGATCACCACTATGCCTTCATTTGCATCCTTTTTTTGAGATGTTAATGCATGAACAACAAAAGCTTCTTTCTCTAGGTCTCATAAATCCATCACAAACTTAGCATTTGTTTTCTATTCAGACTAAGGGATAGAAAGAGTCAATTCAATCTAACAAGAAATAGAAAAAATCAAAGAAAAGAATACACACAAAAAAAATCCTCTTCAAAATATGATTCATCTAAAAAGGATAAGCCTACTTGTACATATTGCAAGAGGACTATACGTGAATACAATTCTTGTTATAGGAAGGATATTGATCAACTAAATCATCTTCTTAATAAGAAGAACATTGATCTACCTTCTAGAATGTCTAAATTAGCTTCTTCTTCCCATTCAGAACAATCAAATATCTATTAAGGAAAAATTCCATCCATTTTTTTCTTCTAAAATAGCAAAAAAGAAAAAACTCTTTGTGTTTCTACAAGTCTTGAATTAGGGAGATGGCTTCTAGATTCTAGAGCTTCTCACTATATGGCTTCTTCATAATATATTTTCCCTTATTTTGAGCCGTGTTATGCCACCTATTGTGATGGGCATTAATACCTAAATTAATGTAATTGGGAGGGGATCTATTGATATTAGGGAAGGCACTTTCAATGATGTTTTCTATGTACCTTATTTGTTAAACAATCTCCTTTCCATCTACCAAATTACCCATGGCGGAGTAGGGAAGATTATAGAATTCGCACTTGATTCATTTATCATTCAAGGCATGGAGAGTAGAGAGATAATTGCTACTAGGATGGATGATCATGTGTCTCAATTATATACCTTTTTACAATTTGCACCTAATTATGGCTATGATCCTTTGGATGTTGATCACACTCTTATTGTGGACTATATTTTTGAGGAGAATTTTGGTTACTAGAACCTGTGTATTCTCACATCTAATCCAATTCTTGATCCCTATACTCCTCCTCCTCTTGTTTCTTTCATATATTAGCATTGTAGTGATGCAGGAGGTTCAAATTGGTCTTCTTGGTCTAGTTCCTTGGGACATATTCCTACTAGACATCTCATATTTTTTTGTAGAATCTCCATTTTATATTGGAATACACTATTGATTGCATTCATCTTCTCTTCAATGAATTGTATTCTTCTTCAAATGTTATGAGGGCACATTCAAATTCCCCAATTATGTCTTTGCCTGCATTTGCTTCTATAATGGTAATTTTTATAGATCTTCATGATTCATATCCAACTTCGTAATCATTCATTTTGACACATTATGTAGGAGTACCATATTCACATTTATCTAATTGTCTTACCTATGGTGGAACCATACATCCATGGTTACTATACCTAAATCTTGCATGGTACCTAATTCATCTTATATCTATCATAGTTTTGAATTGGCTTAAATATTCTTGAGAAACATTTGAAGAAGGCATACTTATCTTCAAAGGATAAATATTCATCTTTGGATCTTCTTCAACATTCATCTTTAATAGATTCAAGATTTTCACTTTCATTAGTGAGGCCTAGAACTCCTAATTTGTTTGTGGCACCCTTCAACATCAACATGGAAATACATGAGAATTTTTTAGAGACTTCATATATTTTGATATGTATTCCTTCATATTATTTTTAGGAATGGGAAGAAATTATTCATACACCTTTATTTTTGTTTATTCATAAGGGGGGGAACATTATCCAACAATCACAAATCATCTTCTATATCCAATTTTGAGCATCAACCATTGGCATAATTGACTACTTGGGGGGAGGTTACATATTCTCTCTTCTCCTATCTCTTTTAGATAGGACTTCTTTCTTGCATGGAATTCCTTCTTACGAGGGGGACCTATTTTTTTTCTCTCTTTTTGGGAGGAGTTTTATCCCACTAGATTTTCTCCGTTACTTTGTTTGTGAGAGATTGTTTTATACATGGGTACCTAATATGACCTTGTAGTTAGGACCTGGGCATCTTTGCATCTTTTCACCCACCTAAGCTATGCTTAAGGGGAGGTGTTGGTGTAGGTTTTCTATTTTCCTTGTGTTAGGGAACATTTATTTTTCCTACACATATTTATAAGCTTTCTTAGGTTATATTAGACATGGTTAATATAAAGAAATATGGCATAATCCATATGTTACATGTGTCGCTCTCACCCACCTTTGGGTAGTTGAGTCTCACACCCTCTTTTGGATTTATTTTCCATCTCATAACCATTTATTTTTCTTATTTGAATATGTGCAACAATGTAATCTAACATTTACCAAGTAGATAAAACTTCTGCCTATTTTGGATAGTTGAGAGTTATTACCCCACTTGGAAGTATTTTCTCTTATTTTTCTATATATGTATATCACCCTCCTCTCCCTTTTACAAGTTTAGCGCAAGGGAGTGTTGATTTCTTTCTTCTTTGGATTTCTATTCTTGCTTTCCTTAAATCATTTTTATTTTGGGTGGCTTCATAGCCAAATCTAACACATTAATCAAGGCACATGACTAATTTACATGACTACCTAATTGTGCTTAAATAGAGTGAATAAATAAAATATAAATAGAAATTACCCTTGCCTAGAGTGAACTAATATGAACCTAGAGTGGTGAGAATATATTATTACTCTAGCAAATCTAAATGCCCATTAATAACTAAGAGGTATGCATATGTGATCCCTATCCTTGTTGACAAGCTACAAAATAACTAAGAGGTACGCATATACCCATCAACGTTTAAATTTGTGTCCTACACTATAAAGGAAATGACCATTATTGATGTATCATTGTAACTTGAATCACTATAAAGTGAAATATATGTTTTAAATTTTAAAATGATGTAAACTAATGAAATGTAATAATTTAATATATTTTATGTTTATATTTTTTAAATTAATAAATTATTTGAATGTATTTTTAAAAAAATTGAAACTATAATTTAATTGTTGTAAAATGTTGAAAAATGGGGTCAAGAAAGTAGGTCCACCTTTAATATAATAAATTTATTTTTCTTTTTCCTTCAATCTTTTTACATTTGTAAATTGAAATTTTAGTGCATGGATTATTTTTTCTCATTCTCACAAATATATAGTTTTAGATAAATATTGAAATTTGTATGTAATAAAAACACAACTATTTTGATGGTTCTCCATTTTTTGTGCTAACTATTTATTTAAAATAGAAATGATTATATTATCTTGACATGGAATCTCTCCTCCACTACAATATATTTTTAAAAATTATTTAATAAGCTTTAGTATAATTCTTAAGAAGAAGATCAACCTTATACTTTAAGTTGATGAGTTACTTTTAGAAATTATAAAATATAGAATACAAAAACACCACTTGAAATATTGAAAAAAATAAAAAATTACTGTTATAAATTTACAAAAAATATATTTATTATGTGAATATGAGTTGTGAGAATATTAAGTTTTTAATTATTTTTTAAAAAATTGACTCCAAAGTAATGTTACATATATATCTAGTGGATATTTTCAACTAAAAAAGTTGTGGCCTAGACCTAATAAATCCAATTAGAGTATATGCTTTATAAACAAACTTTTAGTTGAAAATGCTTAAATTCATTTATGCTAATAAGTTGACCTAAAGTTAGACACAACTTTGAACTTTGACCCCCTATCTTTGTTAGCAAGTTACAAAATAAGGGGTCCCCTAAAATTTTTCCCCTTAAATTAGATCCACACTAAGGTTGGCCACATAACTATCTGCCTTAGTTTTTAGTGTCTTAATATGCTTATTCATACTCCAACTATCACACAAAACACCTTCTTATAGTTAGAGATGATTTTTTCTAGTTACCTATTTCTCTATTTGAGTTTTCCTAAAAGATTTTTTATAAGCTCTAAATTTCCCTTTATCTCACATATCCTTCAACATTTTTCTTTTTCAATCATCAATCATATTAACAACACCTTGGCCTCAACTAGGTTATTGGAGCAAATTTGATTTTAAAATTAAGCTAGCAATTTATAGGAAATTACACTAGTTAAGAAATGCAATGTATTATAAGGAGCAATTGAACAAAATTCAAACAAAACAAGGTTGAAAATCACTAAATATCTAAGTATATTCTTATTTCAATTGAAAACTTATAAAAAATGCAAAAAAGTCAACAAGAGATATATGTGTGCCTTTTATTAAAATTGCATGCTTTGAATACAACCATTATATACTTGTTCCATGTTGAAAACTAAAACTCACTAAAATAAATTAGGGTTCTTGGTAAGAATCAAAGAAGTCACCACTTGGTGGTGACTCACAATCATTAGATGTCGACATAAACATCAAGGATAAACTCATTGAAAAACTATTTTTTTATTCGATAACTCTACATGTCGAGGTCATACTTGTGTCACTTAAAATTTGATGTTCATATATGTGATAGAAATCTTAGGTCATTACCCCCCCAAACCCGTTGTACCGAAGGAAATGTCGAGCCAACGTCCCTAGTCACGTGAAAAAAGTTTACCAAGCGCACTGTAGTTTATAGGAGGGCTAACCGATCCCTGCAGTCTAAAAAAAATCTTAAATCATGACTTAATCATTTTGAATTAAACCATAGCATACAAACAACATCAAATTTCACTCCAAAAATCACAAAAATACAAACTATTAAAATGTGAAACATAAATTTTAAGAAACCTTCATAAAATGACTCAAAACTACCACTTTTATACCCTCAAACATTTTCCACATCGAAATCTTTAAAGATTCCCAAACTACACGTCACTTTCTCACTAATCCTAAACTACCATTAACAACCGCATCAAAATTGATTTTAGATGCTTACAAAAGTGGAATTTTTTATTTTTTTTCGAGCCCCTTATCCAAGAAAATATACTACTATTATTATAAATACATAAAGTTATTAACAAACATTACTATATAAATATACCATTGATTTTTAAAATATTATTTCAGATATTTTTGGAAAAATACACACATGGGTTCGTCATCCTATGATAGGGACCTTATTTAATATACAAAAAAATATTTGTGTGGAATATAATGAAGGATTATATGTGGCTAAACGTCGTTATCATGAGTAGTTCAAGTTGATGTAAACACTTGTCCAAATATTAATTTATCCACGTATTACGTTATTCATCATCTCTTTTTAAGCTTTAATGACACAGACCCCTGAAAGACCCCTCATTATTTTCAGGTCACCCAACTAGAAACTTCGCATCACCCCATAAAAAAATTCACAGATACCACTCAAGAGACGCCACGTAGGATCGCTTAGCAAATATTTATTAATTAAATTAGAAAGATCGTCCTTGTCAGCCGACTCCCACATCAATCCCACTCAAATAATGATTGGGCGATTTAAATATAGTAAATTAAAGCGATAGGAAACCGAAGCGCTTGGAATATTCAGATTAAATTCAATATGCGTTTGTTTTAGCACGGTGATCGGTAAATTAAAGGCAGTCGATGACTTGTTTTTCCGGTCACTTCAATATAAAAAGTTCCGGTCGATTACTTTTGAAGTGGACTGAAAGGCATATGCATCACATACATCTTTTTCAAAGTGAAGGATGCTTTCCCCATGTTGACACTATCTGGCTTTTAGTGCATAATCTCTTACTTTTATAAAGCTAAATACTCCATAGAAAGGATACTAATATTAATGTCAATAAAAAGTTTAAATTGGTTTACGGATTTAGAAAAGTATAATAAAAAATAAATAAAAGGAGTTCAAGTGCAATTCAACAAACTTTTGATGCTTAATAGTTTTTGTCATATTTAAAAATTCGTTGTTAGATTATTCTAAGTTAATAATAAAAAAATAATAGTACAAAAGAAAAAAAGCAATTGTCTAAGTACATAGTATTGTGGAAGCAAAGTGATCTAGAGTAGTCCGAGGATGTTCCCGAATGGTTCAGAAGTGACAAAATTGAGAAAAATCAAAAATCCAATTTTTCGAATTTTTAGGTATTTTCTAGGTTCTAGCAAATCACAGTTTCAGAGGTCTTTGCAATGGAATTTGGGATCAAAATTGTCGTTGATTCCTTAAATTGAATAGCGTAAACATTAGATTTGAGAGATTGAAATTAGATCTCTTGGAGACCTTTCCAACGGTGTAGACAATTTTGAATTCCGCACTGAATAGAAAGTTACAACCCTACCAAGTTGGGACACCTAATTTCATAGTTTGTTTGAAAATTTAGTTTTATTATTTGTTTTTTTCAATAAAATTGTTTATTTCAAATTTGTTGGAGTCTAAAGACTGTTGGGATTCCAAATAATTGTATAAATGTCATGTTTCAAAAAGATAATGGAACTTTTTGGATGCAAACAGCGCTCTTACGAGTTATGCTATTGTCCATTTCTTTTATACAATACTTACAAATTTCCGCTTACCTTGTATTGTAATTTGAATTCTTTTTTGTATTTAGATCACAAAATCTTTATCTAAACGATGAAATAGACGACTTAAATATTTTTAATCATCATAAACCATCAAAACCTAGGAAAATTAATAGGAATATCACCCCTGATTTCGCAATCAAACTTTGTAAAAGAAATCTAACAAATATAAAGAAATTCTAAAATCAAAAGTAACTTGAAAAGAATAAATCCACTTTATGCTTTATACCTTAGTGAAAGGGTTCTCAAACTATATCTTGCCTCTACTAAAGCATCCAAAGCTAGGAGTATCCATCAAGTGAGTTGATTGACGAGAACCAGGTCTTCTGGCACTTGAGTTGATTGGTACTTTGTTCCAAACAAAAGTAATGTTCCCGCTGATATTTTGTCCATCAAATAAAATATTCTAATCTTATGTGTCGTACGAATGCCTAATCTGTACTATACATTTTGGCGGTTTTGCCACGAATGCCCATGATGTATGGATCACTTTTTTTTCTATATGGACTATTTTATATTATTTAGAGTTCATTTTATTATTTGAAATAGATCTGCAATTTATGTTCATATCTTTTTGGTTACGGGTAGACAATTGAAAGATATGTATTTGTTCCCCGGGAGAAAGATATATATTTGTTAAAGTCATTAGAGTTGTCCTATCCATTATGTTATGTCCGTCTGAAATATGATCACAACCTCATCTTTTATATCATATTTTGGGGGTTTTGAATCTTGGTGGATGGCGTAATCACGAAACATACCATCACCCTCACCAATCATACTCAACCAATTGAATTACAACCCTTTGATATATGAATCGCTTTTCAATTTTCGTTGTTTTTTGTATCATTAGATTTCTACATTTTGATATTGAATTAAGAATATAATTACAAACAAATTGTTAAAAAAACAATTCAAAAATTACAAACTCATGTTAACAAGCAACCTGAATGTTGCAACATGAAATCAGAATTTAAGAGACAACATCAACCAATTTTAGTCGGACATAGATGACCCAGAACAACCACACACAGAAGTACAAACCAAAGTAAAACAACACTAAAAACAAAGCATGATGTAAGGTAGGTTAGTGCACCTTGTGGATTATTTTTCTTTTCGTGACAAGGCATAGTATGTAAAGGTTTGATGCTTCTACAATCTATAATATTTAGAAAAGCTTTCTTTTAAGAAATAATTCTATACTATTTTATAATTAATGTTTGAGATAAGTTGAATAGTGTTTTATTAGAAATCTTGGTATATTAAGAAAGATAATTAAAATTTATCTATATGGATATATATGTGGAGTACAATGAATTCATTAGAAAATAATAAATATTTTTTTATTTTTTATTTTTATGAATTAGTATTTTATCAATTATTTTGTGTAAAGATTTACATATTATAGTATTTTTTTAAATGAATGGGTAATATTATTCTAAAGTTTATGTTAAGGTTGTATTTTAAGTAATTATATTAAAATAAGAGATTAAAATGTGGTCAAATTATTTAGCAATAAGAGTTATGGATCTAGTAGAAAATGGAGACAAGTCACAATCATCAAGCTTGTCGTAGCCATTGAAAAGGTCTTGGCCATTTAGAATTTTCTCCCAACCCATAATTACACCACCTTAATTAATTTGTTCTTCATTTGACAATTAGTTTTATTTCTAACCAAGGCAAAGAAATTTTCCAAAGCTAGCAAAAAAAATTGTTGTTGTCTAGCCAACCAAGAGTACCCCTATCATAGAGTTGAGAGGAGATAAAAGGTAGACAAGAATGTTGAGACCAACCATGAGCGATTTGACCCTAAGTTATGTATTAAAGTGGCTAAGAATCATGAGAATCATGCTCACGAGTATTGTAACTATGTCCACACCAATGCCCTCAAGAAGGGGATTGGCCCTATTAGAGGGAGATACCAATGAGATTTTGGCAATTGTACAAGGTACATTATGCTAGTGGACAAGAAACATCTATAGGTGAGCAACTTTCTTAGCTTGCACTTGTATCTAAATAAGAACATTAAAGAAAATCATAGATTTAGTATACATATAGAAATATGTTAGAATTTGTAAAACAAAGAATAACCCAAGATCTAGTGTGAGAATTAGAAACTATCAAACTATAAATACATATATTAAAAAAATCAATATGACAATAAAAAGTTTGTTTCCAAAAGAATAATGTAAATTCTTAAGAAGAAAAATAGCATTAGAAAAATGTAAACAACATAAAGCTAAAGATTCACAAAAGTGATACAAAACAAGCGAGGAGAGTGAGTATATATAGACTATGTGAGAGTGAGAAGGTGACAAATACAATCAGATAGAGAGAAAATGCTAAAATTCTCCAAGAATAGTTAATGTAACTCCCATGGAAGATGTCAAGACCTCACACTGCTCATAGTAATATTCATTTTATTAACCTAAGAAAGCTTTAAAAAAAAGTATAGGAAAATCCTATATAATAGGAAGATAAATACCCACTAGGAAAAATAAAAACATACACTAATACCCCCTCCTTAAGCATAGCTTAGGTTGGTGAAAAGATGGGTCCCAAAAAATGAAGCATAATGGGGTATTCAAGTCAAGAGAGTCAATCAGATGAGGCTCCTAACAAGTTGTTAGTTCAAAGTGTCATCGACAAAAGGTGAAGAACATTGAACCTCAAGTTTGGCTCTGAAAGAAAGAGACTTAGAGTAGGCTTCTAGCTAGTCATGTGAGACCTTGAGAGAAAATATAGAGTGTACTTGCAATGTGTGATGGCGATCCTAGAATTAGACTAAGATATCTTAATCCTAAGAAAATAGTGCAACAAGCCCCAAGTTAGTAAACAAAATCCTATCATAAAGGGAAATTTTAATTTCCACAATGGTGGATGAGGAAATCCTTATGATCAATAGGCCATCAACATAGAGAACCAAAATAAGGAGTGGATCAACTTGCTACAAAATTTAAACTTTTGGATTCAAATAAAAATGAAAGAACCCAAGTGTGAGAAGGGAGTCCATCCATCTTGGCATACCAAGCTTGAGGAACTTGTTTCAACCCATAGATACATTTTTGGAGTCTACAAACCAAATAAGATTCCTAAAAAAAAGCTTATGACTACGCCACACATATCTCCTCCTCAAGATCTTTGTGAAGAAAAGAACTATTTCCATCAATCTAGTGAACCTCCCATCAATATGTTTAGCAGTGATAGCAAGTGTGAATAAGATGGAGTTCATCTTAGCTAGTGAAAAGGTCTCAAAGTAATCAACTCTAGGAACCTAAGAAAAACCTTTTTGTGACAACCATCCCTTGTGTTTACCCATTGACATATCTACTACAAAAAAAATGATAGATCCACTTGCATCAAACAAGTTTTTTCCCTTGGGAAGGGGGACAAGATCTCAAATGTGGTTTCTAATCAAGGAATTATACTCCTACATAGTTGTATCCCACTTAGGAATACCAAAATCCCCTTGAAAATATTATGGATCAAAGGAAATAGCAACATATACATTTGGAGAGCCTTGAAACTATGAATTAGTTGCTTGGTGTTTGATGTATCCCCAACCCAGTCACCTATAACTTGTAGTTTCTATTGATCCCAAAGTGGAATTAAAGTTAGAGAATCTAGAGGATAATTATCAACCTCTAAATGATGATTGGGAGAAGGAGGTGAATCCTCTTTATCACTCTTATCATTTTAAGTGGAGTCTAAGAAGAGTTCTCATCAATAAGAATATTCTTGGGTGGATTTGAATCTTTAGAATATTTAATTATCTATCTTAAGTGACTCTAACATGTCAAAGGAGGATGTGGATAAGTGATATGAGTGGAGATCAAAGAACCCTAATCAAAATGAATACCCTCCCCAATAACAAATTGTTTGAAGTTATGTGGAGCAATCAGTAACCCTTAACACCATCTAGATTCCCTAAAATAGGCAAGGCTTGCTCTATAGATCCATGGCCTTATGTTTCTCTATAGGAATCTAAGCCCATGCAAGAGAACCAAAAATATTCAAGTGCTTAACTAATGGTTTCTAACTAATCTCAACTTCAAAAGAAGTGACTCCCTTAAAGGCTCAATGAGGAATACGATACTAGATATAAAAAGTACAATTAATGGTCTTTTCCCAATATTGTGGTGCAAGAGATTTAGAGTGAACCATACAATTCATCATTTCCTTCAAGGACCTATTCTTTTTTTCTTACTGGAATTTGATCCATGATATGGAAAAAACTAGAAATGCAAAAAAGAAGTGGATTGAAAAGAAGACAACACAAGCGCACCCTCTTCTACCAATTGGTAAAATGACCCCCTAAGCAAGTACAATGTGCACGACACCTTATTAAATTAGTGTGACTTACAATGCAAGTATCATATTTTTAGATTCTTACAAGGCCCAAAAGAGACCACAGTATTAAAACTATAGCTCAATTACAATACAAGATCAAATAACGATGTCTAGTACAAAGTATGTAGGAAAATATAGACTCTAAAAAGAATAGGTCCCAAAAAGGAATATGGACCTTAGAAGTTCTTAAAATGAGAAATGTGTAGAAAATTCTAGAAGAATGTTCAATTTCTAAAAAAATACAAGCATCAAATTAGAAAATCAACAGCACTTCTATGAAGATCATGAAAGTATACCTTAAATCAATAAAACTAAATGGAAAAAGACCTCCATAAGGCTAAGAATGGGCCTCCTAAAGTGGCCTATAAAACTTAGAAGTGCAATGAAGAGGGGGAGAGGGCTTTGGTGGCCAATGGGTTGTGCCCTAGTGGTGGATGGGTGGTAGATGGGTGGAATCCACTTAGGTGGGAGTGTGAAAATGAGCAAGTGTAGGTGCAAGTGGTGGTAACAGTACAAGTGATGACAACGTCATGGTGCCCATATGGTAGTGGTGTGGTGGTTGATGGTTGTGTAATGGCAGGACCATGGTTAGTCACTAACATCTAATAGTGATGCTAACTACATCAACCCATGCTATTATTATTATTATAAATTTCTCAAAACTTGCTCATATTATGCATATGGAGTCATTTAACTTCCTCTAGAGAAAAACACTTGCTCCAAATTCATCTACACAAAATTTGGAAAAAATATATATAAAAATGAGGTATTGGTGCCTTTTAGACACAAATTTCAATTAAATAAAGGAAAGTGGATCTAGCGTAAAACTAGAAAAGATGTTTAAGAGTTTCCTATGTCCACAAAAAGGATAGTAAGGATTGAAAACTCCCAATGAATTATTCTAAATCAATAAGAAAATCCTAGTAGAGAATACACCAAGCAATGTGAGCAATATTTGGCTCAAGAATAGCTAACTAAATAATTTAAAATTTGCGTTGCTGTAAATCAATAAACAATTGTAAGTACCTTGAATCATTTAAAGAAATTACATGTATGTGCATGAAGAGATCCAAGCATATCCTTTGTAATTGTGAAATGGGGTATTGAGATACTATTCCCACTCTTTCCACTAGGTTTTGAACACCTTGCCCTCATTTTGTGTAATATTTCTATAAGAATCTAGACCTAACAATAGTTTAGAAGAGTTCAAAGTCTTTAATAGAGAGTACATTTTATTTTTGCCTCAAGCTTGGAAAAAAAGATATAGTTTTCTTGAAAATGATGCAAAAGTATCATAATGTCTAAAAACTTTGATGGTATTAACCTAAGGAACCTCAACAATAGGTATACATTGAAATATTACTAAAAGAGAAGTATAGAACTCAATGTGGAAGGTCTCTTGTTGAGTTCACAAGTAGAAGTAAATAATTGGTAGTCCTATCTTTTATATAAAAACTCCCAAGATAGTTCGATCTAAGCCCCTTCAATTAGGACCACTCTTGCCATGAGATGTCATGTATGTGCTTTAACTAGGTTTGATAGAAATGGGTTCAACTAAACCTCAATAATTTTGATCATTTTTTGTCATGTTATTTCATTTTCACCTAAAAGTGGGATTCACTTATATGGTTTCATCCACCGTTAAGGACAAGGTTTAGATATAAGTAAGAATCAACGATGTAACATGTGGGGATATTATTGTTGACCTTAGTACTCCAATGAAAATTGCTATAAAAGAAAAGGTATGTGGAGTGGATCAAGATGAAATAAAACCTATAAATAATACAACTTTATATTCACATTTTCATAATCATGATCATCATGATAAGAAAATAAATGTCTATAGGCACATTTCAAAAACAATGACAAGAAACACAAATGACAACCTAAAAAATGTTATAGTTATACACAATTTTTTGTTCATAAAGGGACAATACATGATCATGATCCACCAAATTTACAACCATAACTTATCTTAATAGGTACTCTCATAGAGGTATGTTACCTTATACATATCTTCTTGATCCCATGAACATGTCATGATTTTCCATATTACATGATTTCACTTGTTCTTGCTAGCTAAGGTGGGGAAGGAGAGAGAGAGGGGAAAATATATGTTTATTACTATTACATGCTATGATTTTTCATATTATATGATTTCATTTGATCTTGTCATTTTTTGGTGGGGACCAAGGAGTGGAGGGTACAAGTGATATTATTTTGCACGTTTTACATCCTCGTACTTGTTCTTTTTAGGGAAAAAAGTAGGTACATCTTTTTCATCACACTTTCCAACATATAAATTCTCTCCTCTATTCAAATCCAATCCTTTATTTTGAAATATTTAAAAGGGAAACTAACAACCACATTGCATTCCTAGTATTTTGGAGATTTGATTCATTGTAATCCCTTTACACTTATAATGGTCAGCCTCTTCCTCTTCCACAGTGATAGCAAGAGGAAAAGTGGCTTTGTGGCTGCTTTCATGTGGACAAGGCTTAACAACAGTAAAATAATATATAAATCGACCCAACACTTACTATTCCGTGATAAGCCCTCCTTAAGTATTTCAAGTCTCTGTCATCTTCTTCCTGTTTTTCTGTCATCTTCCCTGATAAGCCCTCAAGTATTTCAAGTCTATGTCATCTTCTTCATTACTCGACGACTTCATCTTCCTTGTACTCCACTTCCCGAGCATTTCATAATGAGACTCTGGCAGTGCAGAAAATATTATCCAAACCCAAGTCCTATTTGTGGGGAAAATTATCAGACCCAATTTTCTACAGTCGACATGCGCTTCACTGGGAGTGGATCTCATTCATTTCAAAAGATAAGTCTGATGGACCCCAAGACGCAGGACAGATGACAGCATCTTCATAATGGTGCAATAAGACACATAATTTGCATGGCATGACAAAAGAGGGGAAAAAGCTTGGACGGTTGGGTATATTCTTGGACAGAACTAGTTATTACGGGGAAATTCTGTATAGGCCGTTGGTGGGTACCGGGGCCTGAATTTGATGGCCGTAGCTTTTTATTGAAAAATATGATCAAAATTTTAAAAGACTTAAAGGGAGAAGATGTTGTCCCTGCTGTTTTCGATTCAATTGGGTGAGGAGATTTTTTCGCATCACCGTTTAAAATCACATTCTATCATTCATTAACAGAATGTTAGTCTAATCTCACCCAATCAATCAAATTCAAAAAACAATTTCACGAATTATGAAAATCTGAATTAAACAAAATGTCAACCTCATGAATTATGAGAATCTGATAACGCTAAGGAAGAAGATTTTATATAGTTCGTCAAATAACCTCGTGAACTATGAAAATCTGATATCATTAAGGAAGAAGATTTTCAACAGAGCGTCAAATTCTATATAGAATGTTTTTAGATGAAATAAATGAGACCGGGTCGACCGTCAAATTCTGGTCCCGGACAGGGTACTGGAGACTACTGGAGACTGGGTTGGATCTAAACTAGGTTTGTGTAAGAGTCAGCTCATCCATCCCCATCGGGAAAGAAATCAACCATATGCTCAGATTACTTTTACTGATCTTAACTATTTACATTTGCTTGCTATCAGATTCAGTTCTGACTGACTAGTCACTACCCTCTCGTTATCACATTATCGCCTCGGTTGAATTAGTGATATTTTATTTGAAGGCACTTATAATAAATCTTGAAATTGCACATGAAATGATACTGATAGCATTATGCATGGGCGAAAGTGAAAGCCCTCTGCCAAACCCCCACTTGTTCGCTGGCCGCATTGAAGCCGCCTGGAAACTGCCATGCCTTGAACTGCGCGTCTGTAATTGACAGGTTCCAACCAATAATTAACGGAAATGTCAGTGTCATTTAACGCTTCTTTTCTGGTTCGGTTAAGTGTATGTGAAAACGCCCATGCCGAATGAAATAATGGCGTTATCCGTCGTACTTTCCCAGGTTAATGCGTTATTATGCCTACCCAAGATACCGCCGATGAAGAAAAAAACAAATGAATTTAAAGTTTCTTTCAAAGACGATGGAAGTCAAGTCAAGCACAAGAAGAACAATTTTCAAAAAGAAGCGATTCTGCTGCTGAAAACATTATTTTCATTTGTATTTTGACAGAATATTGTGTGTGTACATAGGCAGAGAAAGAAGCCAGTGATAAGGCGCGCGCAAGCCTGGTGCCCTTGTCTTCAAGGCCCAGGTTTTGATTGATTGGTCTGGCTATGATTACTGGGCATATTTACAAGGAGCCAATCGGCAACTGCTTACAGTGCGCGAATATCTAAAAACTTTTGTTATCTGTCAAACCCTGAAAACAAATAATAGAAGTACAATTATAATGCTCGAACTGGTCCACCCCCACCCCTCTGCAAAATTCAGAATGTAGCTGTCGTTTCCAGTCGAATTAGCTAAAGATATGTCAAATCTTTATGGTGCTTCTTCTGATTCTCTGACCAGAGGTTGCTTTCAAACACAGTCGGGGCCAGCTTTCTGTGCGGGCTCTGAAATCTTTGTTGGCAAAGTGGGAAGAGCAGGAGTAGGAGGGAAAAGTATCCGTATTACTGATTGCCCTTGTTCAGCATCATGGCTTGTACCTTGTTCAGCATCATGGGTTGCATGTACACTGTACAACACATAGAATAGTAAGGCAATAAAAGAGAATAATACAAAGCGTATGTATGAGTGCCTGTCGAGCGAGCCCAGCAAGAAGACATTTAGAAATATGGAGGCGGCAGGAATCCAGGGCATGCAAGGTACGCCCCAATCCTGAGGGATTGAGGCCTGAGGGACGAGCATCCAAAAAGAATGCGTGAGGACAACGGCTGATAAACCACAAAGACAGAGACCCAGAGCCCACCCGGAGCGGTGGGCCCCGTGTATCTGCCACAGCCACGCAAAACCCACCGCGATGCTCGAAAGCCCGGTAAGAAACCCCAGCGTGGGCCACGGATTCGTCTTCCCGATCACCACATAGCGCCTGTAGATCAGAGCGTTGGCCACCATGTAAAACACCAACAGCGTTCCTATGCATATCAGGGACACTAGGATCCCCAAATCGGTGAACAGCGCTATAACTGCGGTACAGATTCCTGCAACACAGTAACACTATTAAATAAACCGCGTTTTCTTGTCAACCCAAACGGATTCTTGAACTCTCCTTTTTGTTTCTACGAGATTCTAATAGACTAGGTGGCTTCCACTCACCGAGAAAGACAGAAGCATTAACTGGCGTGCTGGTCTTGGGATTGACTTTGGCGAACCAGGCAGGGATTACATGAGAGCGGCCGATGACACACATGTAGCGCGCCTGGCCCAGCATCGCCACCATTAGCGACGTCAAGATTCCCAGGCTCGCCCCCGCGCCCACCACATTCGACACCCATCCCCACTCCTTGAACGCCATCGAGAACGGAGCATCCTTATTTATCTGCAGCGCCACTACCAATTTAAGCGAACTCTGAAGACGAAATTAATTTATGAAACAAGTACGAAACAAAAATTCTGTTTCTGAGTTCGTACCATGTCGTATGGCACCATTTTGCACATCGCAGCAGCCAACAGGCCGTAGAGGACAGTGACAATAACGACTGAGCCAGATACCCCGATTGGAATATCTTTAACTGGGTACTTCACTTCCTCTGCCATGGTCGACACCGCATCGTATCCGATATAGCTGAAGTAAACAATGGCCGCCCCGTTGAATACCCCACTTGCTCCGTATGGCATAAACCCGTCAGGGCTGGTCGGTTTCGCCGGCTCAGAAAAATTACGGTTCTCTCCTTTGGCAAAACCAATCACAATGATAAAGAGAATAAATCCCAAATGCAGCGCCGTCAACACCATGTTAAAAACAGAACTTTCCTTTGTGCTGCGACAGAAGATAATAATATGGAAACCATGTCAGTTTTCCGCTGTGTGCCAGAACCCTAATTAAACCAAGAACACAGAGAAGAAAAAGATCTTATACAGACCTGTAACAGATACATATGGTAATCAGTACAATTATAGCAACGGCAAGAAGATCCAGCTCGTTGTAGCCCTCCATTAACACGTCTACCTTGAACCGCCAGCTATCAGTATTGGTACCAATTGCAGCACCCAAATAAGACGTCAAGCTCCGTGCCACAGCCGCATTCGACAGAACGTACTCCATTAGCAAATTTGCACCAGTCATATACGCCGCCAATTCACCTGCAAGTAACCAAAAACACAATTCAAGATCCGTACCCAAAACCAAATCGAACCGTAGCATTGTTTACGAAAAGCTCAACGTACCGAACGTTGTTCTAAGGTAGCTGAAGGCTCCACCAGCAACAGGCATGGCGACGGCAAACTCCGTGTAACAGAAGGCCGAGAGCAACGCAGAGAGCCCTGCTATAGCATACGAAACAATAACCGCCGGCCCGGCAGTGTCTCTCGTCGCCCGGCCTGTGGTGACGAACACGCCCGCCCCCACCATACCTCCAATGCCCAAGCACACCAGATCATACCACCGCAAATTCCTCTGCATTTCCGCACCCGAACGGGCCTTCACTCTGCTCAGCTCCTCCCCACAACTCCACACTGCTCCCGCCCGTCGGACCACCCGCCTGGGGGCATCCCTCAAGGCGTTGCAGTAAGCCCGAAAGCTCGAAAAAGAACCTCCTCCGCTTCCCTTCTCTTCCATTCTTTCTTCCCACACAAACCAAATTAGGCCCGCGAACACCAATTAATACCCAACCAGGAGGCTAAATTATTGTGCGTGTCACGGAAATCCGCAGAGCACTCGGGCCGATTTATAGCCCAAAAGTTGCTTAGATTTTAAACACACGGAACCTTCTCTCTCCCTCCTTCCACTCACCTCCCCCCAACTCCTGATCTTATAAACCTTGAAATCCTCCTCGTAAATAACTCCATGTCATTTTCCGACTCTCAATAAAACAACAATACTGCCCACCAACCACGTTATAAGCGCTCTTAACGGGCACATTTAAGCACCCTTACGATCATATCATATTCCCCGACGAGCCGAAAAACAAAACCGCCTGAATTTCAATCCCCCAGGCCCATCAAACCCAGATTTCTCGCCGGACTCCTCTTTAATTTAACGGGCTCCCCGAATTGACAAGTAACGGCACGTCGGAGCCACGAATAGAGCAGTTACTGGCTACAAAATGCCACGTTTGAGGGCGCGCGCCACAGCCCGTAGGCCTACGGCTTTCGCGCCGTCATGTCCCTACCAGCCGCCGACAACGTTACTAGGGCGCCGTTTTAACCTCCACACGTGCCGTGGCGCCGCCCTGCCCTAATCCACGCCCTGTCCAATGACGCGTGGCTTCGCTCCACCAGGTGGGCCGCCCGGCGCCTCACATTGCCCTCCTCTTCTCGGGCCCACCACCACCAAATTAGTTAATTTGGCACGGTGGGACCCAGGTGGGTTTCGCCTGACTTGGAAAACGGGGAAAATATTACGAATGGCGAGGCGGCGTTGACGTCCGTTGGCGAATGAGGTATCTTGTATTGCCATTTGAAAGATGCTGCTTTTGGTTTGTTAGGATATGGATGAATGAAACACATGATTGATTCTTATTTAATGTTATTATCTTTATTATCTGCAGATGCACATATTAAATAAAACATCCCCTCCGTGACCTGCGGTGCCACTATCACTGTTTTATCGACCACGAGGATTGCTTTTCTTGGGCTCTCAGATGATTATTAATGGAAATGTATACTTTATTTTATTTTAAATATTAAGTGCTGAAATCTTCCAATGATTCCTTTCGTCCGGTCTTGCTTTTGACTTATGTTGTGGATCATCTCAAATCTTGTGTTATTAATACCTATTTATGCTTTAAATCACTCGTGGTATCTCTCATTTAAATAAGGATGACAATGTTTGTTTTGAGCCCCTCGTTAATCCATCATTAAAGCTTTGGGGCTCACTTTTATTGGGAAAGGTGGTGTACGCTTCTCTAATATATTGTAAAGTTGTTGTCTATATTAGAATTTGGTTTTTTTTAATTGGAGTAGTTGTATTTAATATTATAAATGTTTTATTGTTGGTGTACCTAAGGAAATCTATTTATCATTTAAGGAGGTCATAGTTTAGAAAGTGTATTTTTTATATTAGTGTCTAGATTTATGAATCTCAAATGTGCAATGTGGTTTAGTTCTTTTTTCTTTGTTTCTTTTTTGGTTTTGTTATTTTCATCATAGATAATTAATCTAAGATGTTTCTTAATGGGTCTTCCTTAGTCAAGATTTGCATTGGTGGTGTCTCCTTCATCCCCCATATCTCTATCAATGTGTTAGCAATTACAAAAATCTAAGAAAATTTAACAGGGGGAATGTTTTTTAGTCTTTTCTCTTTGTTTGTCGAGCATTTGAGCTTTTGGGGTTTTTCTTATTTGAATATTGTTTCATTCGTCCACTTAAAATCACAATCCCTTATGTTAAGTCCTTTGTTGCATTAGAGTTTCAAGCCTTTACTCCCTTAGGTACGATTTCCTCCCAACACTCGGTCCCCAAATTCCAACTTTCACTTTCTCACCTTAGGTTTTCTTTTGACATCAAAGTTTCAACTTTCCAAGTTTTCTTGCATACTTGATATACTTTCCTCCCACTTCCCAAAACCTCGACCATTTATCTTATGTTCCCCCTTCCATCATAGTTTTAGAGTTTCCCTTCCTCAAGTATCTTTTTTCTAATCCTCTAATCTCCAAAACATCAGTTGTTACTTTCCCTTCGACATCAAAATGTTGAGCTTACCTTTATCTAAAGTGTCTAGTAAGACATTCTCTTGATCCCGAATCCTTGATTCCTTCTCTTCCTCGTCAAGCGTCAAACCTACAGGTGAAGCTCAAACTTCGGCACTATTTCCCCAATTCCAAGTCCTCCCTGTGCCTTAGTTCTTGTTATTTTCTCCTTCCCTCAAGCTCCCTTCAAACTCTAGACCTCCATGTGGACCTAGCACCTCCATCTTGTTCTTCAATCCTCGGTCCACTTTAACTTTTAACTCCACTCTTTTTTCCTATTCCCTTGGAGCCAAGATCTCTAGGGGAACCCAAAAATTTGTCACTAATTCCTCAATGCCATCTTCCCCTATCCCCACTCTCCATTCTCATTATTTCCCCTTTTCAATTTTAATTCTACCCTCAAAGCCTAATATCCATGTCCCTTCGAACCCTAGACTTTTATAGGGACTTTTCACCCTTGGATTTTATCCCCCATATCCCATGTCTCAAGTTCCTTGTAGGACTCGACCCTTGCCCTTACCACCTATCAACTCCTTAGTGTTTATTCCCTTCTTCCTCCAAATCCCCAATTATGTCCCTCTCTTGGTCATGTGACTTCCTCCCAACCCCAACATATGTTTTAACTCTCATATCCATTTCTCTCCCCAAAGCCTAGACCTTTGGAAATACCATAAATACTTTTTCATTTGATCTTAATTTCCTAGTTCCAAGGTCCCTTCTAGACTTGAAAACTCATCAATTCACTAGTTTCAATCTTAAAACCCTTAAGATGCATTTTTACCTACCTCCACAACTCATCCATCACTTCATTAATGCCATATTTGACCTTGCAACTACTTTTTCACCCCTTCTCACCCAAAATACATCTATTTAAGCTATTGGGCACATTTCACATAGAGATCTAGAATTTAAGGTTATAAAGGAAACCATGTTACTATAAATATGGTCACTAAGGTTCTAGCCACCTAGATTGACCCATAATGAATATCTACCATATGTTTTGAATGTTTTATAGACTGAATCTTCCCACATATGACACCCACAATTTGGATGATTCCTGAATGTTAGGGTCATGAATTCCACTCCTCCCAATGTTCCCATGAACAACTAAACACTAGAAATACACACACACACACACACACCAACTTGTTATTCATTTAAAGGATTGGTCATTGAAACAATTTTATGGGTATAAAAGGTTTGTAGAGGATTCTAGCGCATCAAACACTAAGGTTTGAGTTGTAAATGAAGGAATGCACCTAATGAAGAGTAGGAAGGGTCTTCAATGCACATCTCCATTTTTTGGTATGTCTTTATGGTGGTTTATAGTAATTCAAGGAAATGTATGGTCATAGTTATGAATTTCCCCTCACCATATTTGTTGGTGCAATTGTAATAGATATTAGATGAAGAGTGAAAACTTCTAATGCATTACAAATGCTTTGTAATGGTCTTCTACATATGGGTTATTGTAGTTTTGAGATGGATAATTAAGAATGTTTGTCACAATTAATGTAATATTTGATTTGCATGTAAATAAAATATGATTTTGTTAATCCTTCACTTGATAGCATCTATTTCCTCTTTGTTACTCATGACTCTATTTCCCAATGGAGTAGGCACCAATCCACATCGGTGAAGGGTTAATCAATAATTTTAATCACCTCCATCCTTGTTAGTAGTAGGAGTAGAGTAGAAATATATTAGATAATGTATGTTATTTTATGATTCAATGTTGTTAACCAAGGACAAATCTTAAGAAAACATAAATTGCTAAATCTTCAGATAATCATGTCTAGTATGTTTACACCTTGCCACTATGTAAGAAACATTAAATGAAATTATCTAAAGGGATTGTAATACTATTGTTAGCTATAGTACATGTGCATGGTGTTATCAACTATAAAAGAGTTTATATGTAGCTAGTTTATCTTTGATCTAGTGATAATGATTGGGGTCAAGTGTACACTTGGTGTAGCTCCTAATTATGTTGTAATGCTACATTTTATTTGATTTATAAACCTATTAAGAACACCTTTAGGAATACCCCTCCTAGGTTTAAGCTTAGCACAAAATTTAAGAGAGACCATCCACTCTCATTATTACCTCTTAATCATCCATAGTCTATTGATGAACCCCTTTTCACCTTCTTCATGAAATATCCTTGGCCTTTAAGATAAAAAAATATTCTAGGATTGTGGAGGAGTGATTTTTGGAAGTAACAACTTAAATGAATTTAATATTTGGGTGGTTATATTTTAGTAAGTGGATGGCTTAAATTCAATTAATTAGGTAGGCTATAATTTAGTGTGTGTCTTATTGGTATTATTAAAGAAGTACCTTAATTTATGGAGGTCATTATACAATGCATTCAATACTTTAAAATACATATTTAATCATTGGGTCACATGTAACAAGCCAACTTTAGTTGCAAGGTTTAGGGGGGGAAATTAAGGTGCCTTGGAAAATTTGGCGACTCTTAGCTCTACTATCATATTTGGGCACCCATCTTGGAGATGCTCAGTGGATTGGTTATTGATGCTTGGAGTTGGGGCCTAATTTTTTTGTGATGGTTATTTATTCAAAGTTTCCCTTCAAATAAAAAAGCATTATTTTAAAAAAAAGACTAAATATTTAAAATAATAATTTTAAAGAAATTTTGATGGTCTATTTAAACCCCCCCTTTCAAGTGATATAGTTTTTATATCTAATTTAATTAGATTTTAAGGCTAAATGTTCAAATATGACCATATGACAAACAAATTTAGGCCTTGTTTGGGGTACTAAATAGTATTGATTCTTTTCTTGTTTGTTTCTCTATTTCTTATAAATAGAAGGCTTGGGATAGAGGTTAGGCATCATTATTTAGTTTATTAACACCTTGTGCATGCTCATTGTGAGTGAAGCTTGATCTACACACCTAGAGGTTTGAGTTTCTTGTTGAGAGATACTCAAGAGAATGAGGTGGGAAACATAAATTTCATGTGATTAAAATTGGCCTCGTAAGGAATACAACAAGAGGTGATCATTATTAATGAAGAAATTCATAAGTTGCATGCATTCATCATTGATTAAGAGAGGTGATCTCTTGTGAATGATCAGAGCTTAATATTCTATTGTAACTATTTTTTTGTTGAGAATATAATTTATTTCCTAGGGTCTCTCTCTCTCTTATCTAGTTTTTTTGTTCTTTCTTTCATCCTTGATGTTTCTTTAGTGTTTTTACTATGCTAGAATTTGTATAGATCAAATAAATTATGACATCTCTCTTTGTAGGGTTAGTGTAGGAATCATTTCATATTTTATTTCATTTAATATCATAGATTAATTTTGAGTTTCACTACAAATAGGTTTTATTTCATTGATATAAATCCTAACTAGATTTGAGAAGGCTAGGGATTATTTGTATTAATCCTATTTGGGTGGGAGTTTGTTGCAATTGATCTTATTTCAAGATATAGTTATGAAAGGAACTTATATAATGGAGGTGGAAATATCTAATGGAACAAATTTTGGGCTTTAGAATTGCTCAAGATGGAAGATTTTCTTAGTCGTGATGAGTAAATTGTAGATCATGTTGTTATTTTCCTTTAAGTTTATTCACATATTATTAGAGTTGGTCATGTATTGATTTGGA
The DNA here is from genome assembly GCA_007258455.2 of Sequoia sempervirens. Classification (NCBI taxonomy): domain Eukaryota; kingdom Viridiplantae; phylum Streptophyta; class Pinopsida; order Cupressales; family Cupressaceae; genus Sequoia; species Sequoia sempervirens. The sequence goes on along the minus strand of VDFB02075321.1, from coordinate 414,137,246 downwards.
GCTCATATTTAGTAGTATGGGATTTCCTTGGTCATGTGGAGGTAGTAGAGTTGGTCATATGATTATTTGAAGCTCTTGAATAGCCCCTTGGATACTTGTTCATGTGGAGCTTGTGGAGTCGGTCACTTGGAGCTCTTGGATAACCTTTTGGTCTTTTTTATTTATATAAGCAATGGAGGAGTTATTCATATTGTAACTTGGGGCTCCTAAAAAACCCCTAGTCCTTTGGATGTGTGTAATTACATGTTACAAATTTGTAATATTCAATCATTCATAACGTGAATCTTATAGTTGCATATTTATGAGTGTTTTAGATGTGTTAACAAAATCAATTTTGAATGGTTGGTTTTAGAAGTTTTATTTAAAATACATTAAGTTTATGAAAATTCATAGAAGGTTGTTTTCAATTGAAATTTCTAAGGGTTGTCCCTAGGGGATACAGATAGCTTCAAATTTGCATGTATACTTCTAGCATAATTGGTTTTATATATTTTCTATTTAAAACTAATTTTTTCAACTCTATGGAATATTATTTTTTGGATTTAATTTCTAAGGGTTGTCCAAGACGGAGATAGTTTTGTATTCACATACATTATTTTGAGCATGATCAAAGGTTGTTCATTAGTCTCTAATTCTTGGCCCAAAATTGGACCCTATAACTTTATATTTTTATAGCCTTTTTATTTGAGGATTTTTTTTAATCCAATATTTGTGCCATAAGAAGAATCTAGATGATGCCCAATTTTTATTCTACCAATGCAAGTTTGAATCTACAAGTATTGTTGAGTTTTCATGCTTTAGTGGGTCCAAGATGCATAGTTCTTTAGATCTATTTATTTCAATAAATTTATATTAGTTTCAATTTTGTCTTATAGACATCCTTTGGTTACCTTTGTTGTAGGTTGCACATATGCAATGCGTTGTGAGTTCCATGTTTGTGCATACATACATACATGTTGCTTGAATATATCAATAGAAAATTTGTCAAGTGGTGATAGTGTTATGTGTGTGCAACATAGAGATTTGTCATGAAAACATGGTAGTAAATTGTTGGTCCTTTAGAGTATCTTTGTTATTTTTTGTAAATCATTTGAACAATTAGGAAAGGTGTCTAAGTGTCGCATCTTATGTTCAAATGTAATTTATAAGATATGTAGGCCAATTTTTATCCTCAAAAGTTATCAAAAAGTGTTTGAACTAACTAAAATAATTACTATGGCATGGAGCTCTTTGATATCTTCAATTTAAAAATAGGTTCAATAAAGTTCCCATATCAAAATTTATGGCCTCCAAAAATTAGGCTTCCAATTCATGAATGTAATAACTATTTATGGCACATGAAATAGTTGTAAGAGTAGTTACACATGTTGACCAAGAAGATTCACAAAACTTATGACATGTCATTATGGTTTTCATAAAGCATCTTTGGGGGTTTTGAAAGAGATAAATTAGAGCTCTCAAATTAGGAGAATAACCATGTCATAGTATGCCAAATTTTGATAGGTTGGGATTTGGGTGTTGAAATTTGATGTATCTAAAAGTCTAACAAAAGTATAACAATAAATTTTTAATAGTAAAAACACAAAAATCTCTATCTCATTCTTCTAAAGCTAAAAAAAGTTACAAAAATATTTCCTTTAAAAGGAAATCCACCACTCACCTACTAATTAGCATTATTAAGATGCAACCATTCTAAATGCTATTAGCTTATGCTTTTGATTCTTGTCTTGATGTTGAGTATATAGATGTTAAGAAAAATTTCTTTCATGGCAATCTAAATGAAGAGATTTTCATGTCGCAACCAAATAACTACATTGAGAAGGGTAATGAAAACTTGGTTTTTTAGTTGAAGATATCCCTCTATGGTTTAAATTAATATTTATAAATAGTATAAAAAGTTTAATTCATATATTTTGGGATTGGGGCTTATCAATTCTAAGTCAAATCATTGTGTTTACTATAAGAAAAATGGTAATTATTTATTATTAACACTTTGTATATCAATGATATGTTATTATTTGATAATGATAATGAAACCATTAGGGATTTGAAAACTCAAATTTCATTACAATTTGAAATGAAGGGCTTAGGAGCCACTAAGTACATCCTCGGGATGGAAATTAGATGGGATAGGACTAGTCAAAAATTTTGAATTGGTGAAAGGAATTATATTGAGTCTATTTTTGAACATTTTAGTAGGTTTGATAGTAAACCAATGATTATCCTTATTTCTATGGGATTTGAGAATAGTGCCTTATGCTAGCATAGTTAGGGGCCTTGTGTATGCTATGGTCTATCATAAACAAATATTACCCAAATAGTGAGAATGTTGAGTCATTATATGGCTAATCCTTGATGAGAACATTGCGTTGTAGTTAAGATGGTCTTTAGGTATTTGTAGGATTATTTTCAATATTTCATATGTTTATCATGGTGATATTTTAGAAGACCAAAAATCAATGGATTAATAGGGTTACATAGATTCAAATTTGGTAGGGGATGTTGATAGCGAAAGTTCTATCATTGGTTACATGTTTAGCTCATTTGGTGGTGCAGTGATTTGGATAAGTAAGAGATATAGGGTGTGGTCACTTTTTCTATAATAGAGATAAAGTACATGGTAGCTACACATGCCTATTAGGACTCCATTTTGTTGGGAAAGGTATCTCAACCTTGCATCCTAATGTTCTTTATTTATTTATTATTTTTTTGTTAAATAATTTAAAGAGGGCATCCGAATTTGATGTGACACTCTTGGCCATGTTTTAGATATTTTATAATGTTTTCTAAGAAGTTGTAAGCATATAATGTCATCATGATGTGTAAGAGCATCCTAGCACATTGTAAGATGAGAGTTGATTATAACATATTATATGATGTGTAAGAGCATGTGAGTGGGGGTTACATTAGAATCTTGATTACTATTATGATAGTATATTATATATATTGAATATAACATCTTTGAATGAATAATGAGATCTAGATGAGGTGCCTATTTTGGGTGGCCAACTATGATTTTTTATGACACTTAATGATAGTTGTAAGAGAATCTAGTGGGTTTGTTCATGGTTTTATAAAATTGATTGGTGGTTTCCTATTGGTGCTTCATAAATTTATTGGGTGCTTGAATTGGAGTATGTATAGTGAGTTTTACAAGTACCATTATGCTACCATAATTTCTTCAAATTTACATGTTGTCAATCTACTCTTGTAAAGGTTGATACATTAGAAGTGTATTGTAACTAATTTTAATTACTAAATAATGCCTTGAGTTTCTTAAGAGTGTGTTATTTTTCTCTAAAAATAGTTTTTCCCATGTAAATCATTGTCTTATGTGTATGTGCACAAAATAGGAGACCAAAAAGTGGCCAAAACCACTTATTGGTCTATTTTTACATATAACGTGAGAATGCTTTGCTTCCATAAAAGTAAAACATAACAATATTTCCCACATACAAAGAAATGAATTTGCATTATAACTTGCTTTGGAAACTACCAACCTCAAGGGTTGGACTTGCATGCCAACGTTCAATATCATGTCCCCTTTTTCAAATTAAAATAATTAATATTATTATTTAAGTCATGCCTCATAATTGCTAATTCTAAGGTCAACTTAATAATAATATTATAATTAAAATAAAGGGTGTTTTTAAACACTAGTACTAAAATAAAATTATTTTTAACAATTAAAATAAAAATGTATATTTAAATTCTTCAAAGGGAATATAAAACTCGAGGGATTGATTTGAAAATTTATATCAAGAGGCACCTATCTTCATTGGGGTATTCATGGAAATCCTTTTACATTCAATTTTTAGATTTGAGTAGGTTTTTTCAATCTGGGGTGTCCAAGTATGAAAACCCTTGGTTTGTTCAATTTTGAGAATATGAAAACCCTCTTGGATTCTACATTTGGGATCAAGGATGAAAACCCTTCCAATCTTGGGTGATTCCATCCAAAATTCTTAATTGTGATAACTTATAGAGGATTTAAAGACATTTTTTAGTTTGTTATAGTGTCAATACAGTGACCATTGCTAATTTTGGAGATTTCATACAAGATTCTAGTGATAGGGCAAGTTAGTTTGTTAAAAAATGTTGCTATTTTTTTATGCATCATTTTGGAGGGTTTCTACAACAGTTTTTGAAAAATTATGAGTAGATTTGTATTATTATTCACTGGGTTTGAGGAGTTTAAACCATTTTGGAAAACCCATGTTGTTTCTCCATTAACCTTTGGAGGGTTTATATTAGATTTGATATCAATCATAGGTTTCCATCCACAACCACAAACAATTTGTTGTTATACCAACATCATAATACTAATTTTTAGTCATACAACTTGAGCACCATCTTTGGAGATCAAAATATATCATTTCCAACCTTGTAATAGGCATATCGACCATTGATTTACACCATTCTAGTGCTTATACATCATTGAACAACATACCACCATCACCATCATTTGGAGGTTTAATAATGACAAAATATTATTGATCTAACCACCAAACATCATTATCAACATTATTTCTAGGATTGTCATAATTTCTAGTAGTCACATATTAATAAAATTAGACTTTTGAGGGTGTCTATATTCATGTTTGGTTTATATATGAGTATTTGGTGTGAACTAGGGTTTGTACCAATAGTCATAATTGATAAAAATTAGTTTATATTTGATATCTAATGTGTTTGAGGGTTTGATCAAGTATTGTTAGCTATTTAACTTCAAGTTTATTTTGTCATCCAATTTATTTTAATTTCTAGAATATGATAAAATAAAAAATAGATAAAAATTTAAAAAATGGATTTTATAGGGGTATTAGAGCCTTTGTATTGCAAGCTTATAGGTTTGAAAGCTAATATTCGATTTCAAATCTACCATGGAAAATTGAGTAAAAAGGAAACTTAGGAGAGAGAATATGGATTAGTGGCCAAAATTATTATCAAAGAAGGAATACATAGATCCTATTCAAAAGGTGTTGCTAAAATATAGGACTAGGAAAGGTACTTACTTGAAACCCCAAAAATCCTTGACCAATATCAAGGGATGTTTGATGAAGTCAAACATGAACTTTCCTTTAATGATCACTTATATTTACTTGAAGTAATATTCCAAATAAAATAGGCCTATATAAATACATAAGAAGGTTGAGAAAGGAAGGAAAAATGTTAGAGGTTTTTAAATAAATTAGGAATTAAGAAGAATTATCAAATTTAGAGTCACAGGACACCATTGAGAAAGAATGGAAGGGACCCAACACATAGGTTGGAGGTAAAATATAGAATATTTTTTCTTGACTTCTAATGCTTTTATATGTCAACAGAATATCAATTAAGTCAAGGAGGAAAAGATGTCATTTGTTAGATGTGAAGATCCCAAGATGGAGTAAGATGCACCAATTCATGCATAATTCTTTGAACTTCCAAGGGTGATAAATTGATTTATCTCTAGAGTAGCATTATGGATGGACATGTATTTGAAGAAAATATTTTAAATGACAAGGATAGAAATGTTGAAGGTATCTCAATGATTATTATGTCAACAAAGGAGGGTGAGATCTCCTTGTTGGTAGCCTAAGGTGTGAAAATGATGATCATATTCTAAGTTTGTTGCTTCCTCCCATGTCATAGTAAAATTCTTATCATGATGGAAAGCATGCTAAAAAGGGTAATATAGTAAGTGATACAACTTGGAGTATAGGTCATGTGGAATCTTTGATTCAAGTTTAAGATTATTTTTGGATATGGGATATATGTGATATTTTGAGGGTAAAGGTGGATAGAGGTACATTGATATCACTATTGAGTTATCCATCTCTTGAATTTGGTTTGAAATGAAGTTTATGAGGAATCATATAATATTTTTTGTGCATCCTAACCACATTGTGAAGGATCAATGTTCATGGTTCATAGATCACTATTGGGGACTAAGTACCACACTTGAAGAAAAAATTATTTTGATGTTCTAACAAAGATAGTTACAATGAGATGCTTGATGATAGATGATGATAAGAAAATTATATGTATTGATATTCAAAATTTTGTGACTAAGAATGGGATAGTATTGTTGGAGTCAAGCTATATATGGGTTTTCCTCTTTTGGATGGGTGATGGAGAATTAAAGAAGGATGAGATACCATGAAATGGCTTCATCATTCCTCACATCATGTAGGGAAAAAATTGTCATCACTTTATGAAAATAATTCTATATCATGAATCTAGGAAGGATTAGTTTTGGCTTACAATGGTTACATCCTATTGAGGATTTAAACTATAGAAATCAAGGAATTATCCTTATGTAAGATTCTTCATTAAATGATAACATTTGGTCTATTTTGAACAAACCTAGTAAGGAACTCAATCTTACACTTCTATTGTTGTTTCCAAATGGGATAAATTCAAAAAGGGACTTTCTTACTAAGATTCACCTGGAGAAAACATAAAGGGGATGAGGGTTGATGGCAAGGGAAATGAACCAAGGGGCATGGGACCTAACTTTGAGGTTGCTTCCCATAATATTTTAGCTTCTACCCTAAATCATTAGTGGGAATGAATAGCTTTTTAATCATGTAGTGGATGAACTATCAACTTATTACTATTGCTATAGAATTTTCAATCATTATGGGATGGGTTCCAACATCTAATTTTTTATTTTGGTAAAAAATATTCACTATTTCAGCTATTGCATTATGTTCTAATTTCTTATTTTGATGATCCCATGTGTTGATATGATGTTTTCTTTCATGAATACCCATAGAACTATAGGTTTTGGGAAGATCTATTTTCTTAATATTGTGTGTAAGAGATTCAATTTATTTGGGTTACCAAGTACCATTATTCCAACCTACATATCACTATTTTGGAATAAATTTCATGTAATATATGAATCTTTTATGCATAAAGGATTCCAATCCTTAGAGAAGAGTATTACTCAATTCGTAACCTCTAATGGAGAATTTTTAGTCACATATTGGTGGAGTTTCCAACCTATTATTAGGGTTGAGGCATTTTTAATTGGTATAGGAATATTTCTAGTCCTTACATTTTTTATGTTAATCAAGAAAGTTTAGATTTGTAGCCATGTTATGATGATTCTATGGAACAATTTTATAATTTTTAGTTTTGAATTGATAATATTTATCATAAGAAGTCGTAGATTTGTATGTGTCTACGAAATCTTTTTGTTTAATACTAAGTATAGGAGCCTCATCCATTGAATTCACTAAGTGTTGATATTTCAACCTATGTATTAATAATGAGGAGAGAATTCTAGATTATTAGTGTCATTTTCCAACTCACATACAATTTGATTCAGCCATTTGTTTAAAGGTACAACTTGAGGTATTATGATAAGAAATTTTAGAGTCCAAGGTAATCATTATAATATCAATATAGAAGAGGGGAGTATAGTTATTGGCATGCATTGGTTATACTTATTTGATAAGCTCATTACAATGGAGGAGTTTAAGGTAAAGGGATTTGTATGTCAAGTAAATTATCCTATTAGGGTAGTCATGACCACCACAAGGAGACTTCAAGAAAAAGTTCACGTAAAAATCAGAATGCTACAACATAAGCATGGTGAGGTAGCATCAAAGTTGAGATATTGTGCAAATATTTACCCACAAGGATGGAGGAAGGAAATTATTGATGATCTCCTAACAACTAAGGAAGGAGGGAATAGTTGGGACAATCCTGTACCAAAATTTCAGCCCCAATGTTAATATCATACTCATTATTAGCCCTTCCACCACTTCAATACAATTAGTTTTCTAGGGATTTCTAATCATAAGAAGGAAGTGGTGATTAGAAGGTGTGATATCTAAATGTTTTACCTATTCTAAATGACTAAAATGCAATGGAAAAACACAAAGAAAAACCTCAAGATTAGCCTAAGAAATTTGTTAATGCAAAGAGAAAAAGTGTAAAATGATTGCAAGTGGTTATACCTTCTCTTTATAGCTGAAACTCCTTGGTTGGCCCTTGATTTTGGATTACTTTGTATGCTCCTTGGATGGCTCTTGATGTGGATAAATGCAAGATTTAACTATATGCTTGGATGCAAATGCAAATAGATGAAACAAATGGCTAAATGAGTGCACAAAATGACAACATTTAGTTGCAAAATGACTAAGTGTTCCTGAAATGCCTTAGAGGAGGGGGTATTTATAGAGAAACTTGAATTCTCTAGAGAATTCAATGGTTGAGATTTGTCCAACAAGGCCGAGATGAAGGGCTAAGGTGAGTTGAGGACTCACAAGCCCTCACATTTTGACATGTGGAATGTGAGATGGCTAAGGGTGAGATGATGTGTAGGTGATGTGGAAGGAGAGTACATGATGTGGAGGAAGGACATGTACCTTGGAAGTACATTGGGAGATGAGAAGATTCCTTGGAGGAATAAATGTGAATTAAAAATTTAGATGCTTGGGAGAATCTAGTGGATAAGAGAGGGTCTCCAAAAAGGTGGGAGTTTGTCACATGTGACTTGATGTGACAAGTCAAAGATTCTAGAAGATGCATGGGAAAAGGGGATTCTAGGAGGAATAAAAGTGAATTAAAAATTCACATGGGGAAACAGGAGCCTTGGATGAATAAAAAGGAATTAAAAATTCCTTGGGGGATGGGGAGAGTTGACCAAGATACTAATTAGGCTTAACTAATCAGTAATTAGAAGATAATTAAGGGTTAATGAGGATTAGAAGCCAACTTGCAAAAGTTGGAGGATGTGACACATCCTAATCAAGGATTAGGTATGTGTACACCCTTAATGAAGAGATTAGGAGATGGATTAGGATTAGATGAAAATGACATGTGAGGAATTAAATAAATGTAATATTTATTTAATTCATTTGATAAAAAGGGGATTAAGGAGGGTAAGGTATTTAATTATTAATTAAATACATTAGGGATTTGGCAGAATTAAGGATATTAATTAAATAATAGTAATATTACTTAATTAACACGAATAAGAGGATGTTTAGATGAAAAGTGATAAATTAAGTGTTCAAATTTGGATGTCTACAGAAGGAAAGGGTTGCCATTCATAATTACTAATAGATATTTCTCAGCCCCTACATTGCTCACACCTTTGATTTTTGTAAGGGAATATCATTCTTGCTAATGTTATATCATTGGTAGGTTGTTGGAATAACTATCAGCAATCATGAAAAGTTATAAGATGGCACAATTTAAGGGAGTATACTAGACGAAAGAAGTTAAAAAAGGGTTTCAACTTAAGGTAATACAATGTGAGTGCCACCATAACTATCATTATGATTTTTAATAATACAATGTGAGTGTCATCTTTGGAGATCAAAACCTTTCATTTCCAACCTTATGATAGTTATCAATCATTAATTTGCATTATTCCATCTCTTTTACATCACTAAACAACATAGTGCTATCATTTGGAGGTTTAATAATGATCAAATATTGTTGTTTCAATTTCCAAACATTATTATCAACATTAATGATAGCTTTTTTATATTTTTTAGTACTTGCATATTAATAAAATTAGACTTTTGAGGGTCTCTATATTCATGTTTGGTTCAAATATGAGAATTTGGAGTGAACTAAGGTTTGTACCAATAGTAATAAGTGATAATGATTGGTTCAAAATTGATATATGATGTGTTTGAGGGTTTGATCAAGTTAGTTATTGTTCTTTAATTTTATTTTGCTAATCCAATTTATTTTTATTTTTAGAATAAGAAAAAGTAAAAAAATGGGTAAAAATACAAAAAAGGGAGATTACACCCAAAGACATCTTTTTTCAAAATATAGAAAAACATCTAAATTTTGAGCATGCTCTCCATTAGGTTTGCACATTTTTTGATGTTGATATAAAAAATACCGCAATAACATCAAACTCTCTCTTACCTTTCTAACCATGTAATTTTTTCTATATTTCAAATACATTAAGGTTTCAATTTTCAATTTATTTTTGTTGTGTGTGTGTGTGTTTTTTTTTTCCAAAAGCCTATGTATAGTATTTTTTTGTCATTTTTATTCATTCATCCAAATTTGAAACAAATTAAATATTTATATTTTAGACTCTATTCTATACAAATTAAAAAAAAATGACTTTCAATTAGTTTTCAAAGGAATAGGGAAGATCACACTCAAATTTTCATTTTTTAGAATGTATCCACTTTGAAAATTAGTAAAAAACCACATATATACTAAAAATTTAGTAAAAAAATCAGGCATAAACTATGTGATGTAACTAATTTTCTATTGAAGTGAATTGTGAAATATTTTAAAAAAGTTAACACTTTAGGGGGAGCACATTGAATGCTATGTTATATTTTTCAAAAAAAATTGGAGCACTTTGTGTGTTGCTCACCTTATTTGAACATCTAAGTAATATTTTCCATTTATAAAAATAATTGGTAGTTTAGAAACTAGATTTCGAGCACTAAAAATCATGTTCTTGTCACATCTTCAAAATCTAAGCTTGGTTATTACCAATTTCTCATCCAAGGCTATTTTTTATTGATTTAAAAATAACATGACCACTTTTAGCTCCTTTTGGTCTCCCATTTCCATGCACATACCCTTATGGTATAATTGTTTTTGTGTTAGTTTTCTTGTAATTATATGATCAATATGTTTTTGGCACACACGTCTTCTCATATATTTGTGGAGGAAGTGTATTGTATACTTGTGATTTAATTCATTTGCTATTAGGGCTTGATCATCTTGGGTCTTAAGTGATAGGGACAACGTTTTCTAATCTAATCTTAGTTGAGTGGAAGTTTGCATAGAAGAAGATATTTTGGAAGAAAATGAAAAGTACATCAAGGATAGAGATGAGAGGTTGACTAGCACTAACTTTAAGTTGCAAAAGCTCAAGATGGAAGATATGCATGTAGACTAAGATCTATGGGATCCTATATCCAAATTCAAACCAATTACAATGTCACAATTTGATTTCTATTTATTGTATAGAAAGGCAAAGGGCCTCATTAGCCTCTACCTAGAATATATTTGGCTTTGTTGAATGTATATGAAGAACCCATCTCATTGTTAACCCCTATATTTTATAAGGCTAATATTTGTAGTAATGAACATAAATAATGACACATACTAGATAAAGTAATAGAATTATAAACCAAAGATTATAAGCTAAGGATCATATTACTTTCCTTAACTATGAGAAACCTATTTAAAGAGCTTAAAATTTTCTAAGCATAACATAACTATTGACAACTATTAATTCCTAATAACTACCAATAAGCCAACAAATATATATAGTCAAACACAAAAAAAAAATGAAATATTAAAAAGTCATTTTACACCAACTAAAACATACCCCCAAAAAAAAGTTAGATTTTGAGTAAAAAATAGAGAACAATATATCAAGTAATATTTTTTAAACTCGTGACAACATTATAGAGGAAGAAGGGCCTTCAATTTGATTCATCCCTCATATAGCTTGAAAAATTTGCATAACCTAACCATTCCACAACTAGTGAACATTTCCTAATAAAGAATGGATGAAGACCTTGATAATTTGGATTTTTTGGTAAAGGTAATAAAAACTTAGTAGTGGTGTCCTTCATTATAAGTAGAAGACCTTGGGAAAAGCTAATATTAGTAGTGGTGTCCTTCATTATAAGTAGAAAGGAAAACTTATGAAGTATACTTTGATCATCAACCAAAATGTAGGGCAGTATATGGATAATATAGTCATCAATAGGCACATAAATGAATGAACAATAATGGGGTCCATAACAACAATTAGTCAAGTTTGAATATTATTCAACTCCAAAAGGACTTGAAAATATCCTTCAATATAAGTATAAAGGAAAACTTGTGAAGTATACTCTAATCATTAGCATATCCAAAATGTAGAGTATTATATAGATAATATAGTCATCAATAGTCACATAAATGAATGAACAATAGTGGGGGTTCATAACAACAATTAGTAAAGTTTGAATATTGTTCAATTCCAAAATGGCTTCAATAGGTTGATTACTATACTTAAAAAATAATTTTAGTATTATAAATATATCCTCATTATGAAAACCTTGTTTAGTACTCCTAAATTCCATGAATGTGCTTGAACTCCCAAATCACTAGCATGTAGGAATGATTCTCTATTTTTTCTAAATTTAGAGCTTGAGCAAGAGCATGATATAAAATGCTAGATAGCTATAATAGAATATTTAGCTATTATTTCAACAATAGAATGGAAAAATATCAAACCATAAAACATCAACAAACTAATTAGATTGGACATTGTTAGAATGGATGGTAGAAGATTGTACAATAAAAAAGAAACCAATGTCCAATAAAATATCATATACTCTATATAGGGGAAGACAAATTTGACGAATTGTAAGACATAAAATAATTGTTGAATGTTATTCAAGACATATCATACAATAGAGAGATTTATTGTGGAGGGCCATATGATTTGGATACATTTTTTTTTAAAATTCCACAAGTCATATGGTAGAAAAATGTGTTGTTGTGAGTTATATTACTAGATGCATTTCTATTGAAAACCACATAAATTGTACTAGATGATATGATAAACATTTCAATGCTTTTGAATCATTTATATAAAATTTCCTAGGCCATATGCTAGTAGTAGCTTAATATAATCTTACAATAGCATCTATTTTTTCCATTCATATGGTGGAAGGTATAGGTTGGATATTTATACATATATTTTAAACTTAAAAAAAAATTGGTTTATATTTTTTATTTTGTCTTTCCTATTATGCCATGCAATTAAATTTGGATAAATTTTTCATTTGTGAAGATGCATTATGATAGCAAATAAAAGAATTTTTTTATTATTAATTTAAATTTTCTTTGTCATTGCTTTTTATACAACAGTATAAAAATTATGAACTTTATACTTTAATTTTCTAGTTTCCCCTTTCATGGGTGGTCATATGATTATATAAAAATTAAGATTTTTTTTTCCTTTTCAACCCATTAGAAAGTTTTATTTTACTATATTTCTATTTTTTTGAATGTGGCCCCCATTTATTGTTTTCCTCTCTAACATCATGACTTTTATTTCTAACCCATTATAAGGCACTTTTATTATTTTTTAAAATTTCTAGAGCTTTTTTCTCCGATATAACTTTGATCTCATGTCAAAATACACAACATTAATAGGGCCCCTTATAACATTCATGATCACATGGATTTGTAGGATCTAAATAAAATATTTTAATATTATTAATTCAAGTCATATCTTCATCAATTTCATGATATTCGATTGAGTTAGGTGCCTCTATTGGAGCAATGAAGTGTCTCATATTTATAGCTTTTGTTCAACTTTTGAGAATAAATTATTAACTGTGAATCATGTACTTCATTTGATTCACATGAATTGTTCAATTTTTAGAATCATTTATCTTGTTTCCTTCTTCATTAAACTTTATAGATTTAATAAAATTTTATTTTTATATAAATGCTTCATTGTCCTCTATTCATCAATGGAAAAGGTCATTAAGGAAGTCTATTTCATCTTCTAGATATGACTTACAATTCTAAGATTCCTTTGATGTTCAACTCGACCCTCATCATGCTTCATTGTCCACTCTTTTCCATATTCAAAATCTAATGACTGATGAAATTAAGAAAGATAATTCCTCATGTACTACTTGATTCATTAGATCAATTATACTACCTTTATTTGTAATGGATAAAACATTTTTTTCTAGTTTTGGTAAACTTTAGTTGCTATTAGCCAACCACAACCTAGTAATACATTGTGTAGACACTGAAATTTGGTCTAAGCCTGCGACTTCAATATTCTTCATAATTTGTATTCTTCATGGTCATGATTAAATAATGTCAATTATTTAATTATTCTCTATAGTCTTTATTTCTTCTATTAATTAAATAATCTTAATTATTTAATTAATTCACACTTTTCTTTATTCTATCTGATTAATTAAATAAACGCTTTTTATTTAATTATGTTACTAATTAACCTTATCCTTCTTGTCAAATTAAATAAATTCTTATTTAATTTACTCTTTATCATACTTCAACTATAATTAAATAAATTATTTATTTATTTAATTATTCATTTAAATCCCTTCATCACTTAAATAAATAAATCTTATTTATTTAATTATTCTTCAAATATCAAATCTTGAATTAAATGAATTGTTTAATTCATGAATTTTATTTTAACGCATTCCTCTATATTTAGATAATTGTGCAAATTATCTAAGTATTCACTTTTACTCAACTCAAGATCTATTTAAATCGCTCAGTTAACTCTTGATTTAATGTCTGCGTGGCTTTCTCGAGTAATCTCTTCGTCAAATCATTCAATCGTCTAGTGCTAACTCAATTGCGTGTACATGCAGATTAATTAAATATTCCTATTTAATTAATTAAATCTTGTGCATGCATTCAAACAGAGAGTTGCTTTAATCCATCTTTATCTTTGTCATGCAATGATAATTCTTCTATTTTCGAATACCAAACTGGAAGATTAAATCATTTATTTAATCTTTAATTCTATTTCTAATTTATATCACTCATGTCATTACTAACTGTTATCAGAATGCATGACTAATTAGTCAATCTCAACCATTCGTTGATCTTTCAATCCCGGCCTGTCGTTCAAATAATCAATTTTCTATAAATTGATCTGGTCCTCATCATTCCAATCTCTCTCAAAATCTTATGACTTTTTGGAGCACCTATCTTGAATCTTTGATGTTTTACTAAATCATTATCATAGGCTATACTTGCACGAACCTTTGAAAATCTGAGGGCAATTATACTACTACAAGCAAAATGGAGAAGGACAACGGAGATAAATCATGGAAGAATGTAGATTGGGTGAGATTGTTTCTTTATTTACGGTTTGAATTCCTTTGTACTTTGTTGATATAACTTAGATTGCATTTATAATTTTAGATTTGTATTGCATGTTTGCTCTGATCTGTTTCTTTCTGCATTTTCTAGACGTTACACATTGTATGATTTTTTATGTAATGAGATGACCACAATATTTAATAAAAAAGTTTGAGTTCTACTAAATACCTTGATTCCTTATTGATCTACACGAACTAGATGAAACATTGGTAGTCAAATAGTTATCTTATCTAGACTTCATCAAGTGTCTTTTGGAAGTACATTCATATTAGACCCACCATCAATACTTGTGAACTATTGAGATTCTTTTTGAGGATCTCCATGTTAACCATTACTAACATGGGACTCATCACTTTATTTGTTGATAATTGAGGTTCAATTTCATTTATTATTTTGAGACTTTAAATGGGCATTGACATGCACTATTTCATCCATTTAAGTTATAACCTTTCCAAGTTCAATAATGATTTATAATTTAAACCCACTACTTTAATTGGTGTGGTGTTTTAAATTTCTTTCCTTGCAATACTTTTTATTGTATTTTAATTGATGTATTATTGTAATTGCATTTGTACATGAGTGGTGAGATTAATTATCCATAACATTCCCCTCCATGATTCTTGCTTCATGAAGTATCTCCATTTTAATGTGTGTTCCAAGTATACAACCTTCTTTTGTTGGGCTTAATTAATGATCAAAACTTCATTATGTCTTTCTGCATCAATACATTAATGCTCACAATTTATTTGGACATCTAACATATCATGGCCCCTAAGTCAAAACCATTTATAAAGTAGTCCCATTCCATTTTGATTTTTTTGTAATCCCTTTTAAAGTGGCCCCATTAACTACACTATTGACATTGTTTAATGGATGACCTTTGGAGTTGTATTATATTTGACTAATATGCCCCCCTCAATTCAAATGGCCACTTGGATATGCATTCTTTTTATTACACAACTTTGATAGAGTGCTTGGTGGAGTGGACTACTCTCCTTGTAAAATATACTTGTGTAATTTTACTTTCCAAAGTATAGGGATAATATTTAATTAATTTCTTTTAGATTATAATCAACATAAAATAATTATTTTTCTTCTTTCATGTCTTTCTTTATCTCTTTGGTCATTTTGTGCATGCTTCTTTGAATATCCTATAGAAATATCGATTCATTGTTACTTGAATTATAGTCCTCTTCACTTTTCTTTAAATGGGTAAATTTCTTAATTTTACTCTTTATGTCCATTAATCAATTGTATGCTTCCTTGTGTGATGAGAGAAAAGATATCTTCATTTTCTTGTATAGTGATGATACCAAATCTTCAATAAGCTACAATTTATTTAGCACATACTATTTCCATTTCCAATTATCTAAGTAACTCTTTAAACCTCACATTATAGTCTTAAATGTTCCCATACTTACCTTATCAGGTATTATCATGTTTGGAGATGATGCACTAAACTAAATTTCAACTTTGCATCCATTTTCTTGAATGATACCCTATAAAAATTGTTGGTGTGAATAAGGCATTTTACCTAACTAGTTTACTAGTAGGTCTTATTCATATGTTATGTTTGGTGTGAGCTAATTTTTAGCTCCTACATGACATCAAAGCTCTAGTGGTGTAGACTCCTTCCTAGATTTGAGGGACATAGTTTGGCTTGAATAATTTTCTCAATCCATTTTGGAGTTTCAAGGACCTCATAGTTGAATCTAGGGCATTAGAGAAAGTTAGTGTTGGTTTTTATTTTGTCAAAATCTGACATATACTGAACCAGATCTACAAGGGTTCAAGTAGGGTGAAAGTTACCATATCTAGGAGGTAGCTAAGTTTTTAGAGCACTTCAGGCCAAAACAAACCTTTCCATTATGTTTGAAAGGCTCAAAAACCTAAAGATCATTTGTCAAATTGTCAAAATTGGACACTTCATCTTGGGGGCATTAGAGGACTTTTTGGACCATCATCATTTTATGTACGCCTGTATAGATCTATGCCTAGGCATACCATATGACATTATCAAAGTCATTGTAGTAGTCGATAGATTGAAATTGTGATGTAAGTGAATATTCCTAGCATTTCTATCTACAAAATATTTTATAGAATTGCAGGTACGATATGCATACTTGGTTTGGATTAATTCATGTGTTATTGATATGAAATTATTTTTTATTATTAATAAAATTTTGTTTTAAATTTTATCATCACCATCATTGGATGAAGTGTTTGTTTGTGGGTTTTGTAATGCTCATAGTCACCTTCCTATAGTGGGGGGCTTAAAGTTTGGGTGGTGTGGTCTTTGGTTCATCACCACCTAAACACTCCACCCCAACGACATTGTCACCGCTAGCGGTAGTAAAAAAATCAAAATTTTGCACTGCTAGTCATATGGGTGCCTAGGGACCAATGGCCCAAGGGCCCAAAATTGGCCCCCCTAGTGCCCTAATTGGGTAATTTTTTTCAAATGGCCATAAATTTTTGCCACAACGTCCATTTTTTTAAAATTAGTTATCATTAGAAATTTGGCTCATTGTACTTTATAGTGGAGGAGGTTATTTTTCTACATTCTATTATTTCATTCTAGTATGTGTTGTTTAAAGTCAAATGACCATTTTTGGCTCTTGAGCTCATAAATTTTTGCCACAATATTTGATTTTTGTGATTCTTGCAGCATTGGAAATGTATTTAGGAGCTTTATCAATCCATCCATGTAATTTTCCAAATTCAATCCCAAGTATAGTTTATTTAGATTTGTACATATTTACATTTTGGTTGATCACTTAAATATCTTGTCACTTGGGAAGGTGTTGTTTTGATCCATGAAATTTATTTCAGTTCTAGAACATTTATCTATCTCATGTTGCTTCAATCAGATTCCAGGGTTACTCCATATTGAGAGTTTTCCAGTGTTCCTTAGCATCAAAATACTCAATCTTTGCTTTTGTTGCTTTATTATGATTCCAGAGTTGCTCCAAAGAGTTTCCAGTGTTTCCAACAATAGACTCATCTTGTCCTTTGTTACTATGATTAAGGTTCTAGAGTTTACTCCATAGTGTGCACTTTCAATATTTCTTTACAATAAGTTATCTCATTATGGGGGGCTATATAGTCTCTCCTCTTTCCTTCCTATGGAGGGGAACTTGATTATATCTTTTCTCTTTTAGAGAGGAGTTTTCTCCCATAGGGTTTTTCTCCTTTTCTCCATTTGTGAGATATTACATTTGTAAATGGGTACCTAAAATGGCCTAGTTGTTGAGACCCATAATCATCTTCATATTTTGCATCATTTGCACAATAATTTGCTACTACCTAAGTGGCACTTAAGGGGTGGTGTGAATAAGGTATTTTAACTAATTAGTTCACTAGTAGGTCCTATTCACATGTTAAGTTTACTTACGTCCTAGGAAATTTTTCTAGAAGTCTTATGTGTCATGTGATCTTATCTTATCTTATAATTTTATTTACTTCTAGTCTCCTAGGTCATTTAATAGTTATTGAGGTAGTTATCTCATTGTATAGGATTAAAACACAAGTCATGATCTTATCTAATCTTATCTCTCAACCTCGCCTTTATAAGCAAGGTATCTCATGTATATTTCATATTCAGTCAATCAATATTGCATCATATCAAGCAAGCTATTATCTTTCCATACTCTCTTGCACAAAAGGTTATCTTTTATTTTGTAGGCGATTTTGGGGTGTGAGCTAATTTTCAACTCCTACAAAATGACCAAAAAATTCAATCCTTTCCTACTACAATATTCATATGTAATTCATGAAATCTAATCATTTATTTGAATAAAACATATCAACTATGTATACTACATTGTTACTTTTCTTACAATGTAATAAATGTGTCATCTTGGAAAATCTATCAACAATAGGAAAATAGAATCACGACCTCTCAACATTCTTGGAAATCCTAACACAAAATACATACTAATATCCTCCAAAGGTTTATTTAGAATCAATATTTATGTATATAATCCATTTTCAATATTTCCTTTAGCAACTTGATAGATTCTATAATTTTGTGCATATATTTTTATATCTTTGTATATTTGTAGCTAAAAATAGCGCTCACTTATCAATGCTACTATTTTTTAATTTCAAATGACCTAAGCCACTACCATGCTTTTCTTTGATCTAATTATCTCGTTGAACTCTTAGAAATACAACATTTTATTTTCTTTAGACAACAAATTACCTTGAATTAAGTAATTCAACCATTTGGTGATATCCCTACTTATTGGTTTCTTACACACCCTTCCATGCCTCATCAAAATCAATATCAGTCTCATACAAATTCTTTAATTCATCAAAACTAATAACTTGAATTTTCATTTCTATCAACAAATTATTTCTTCTACTTATTTCATCATCCAATCTATTATATTTACCACTTTTATGTTTCAGCATAAATGAATAAATTTACAAAAAATTAACCCATTTAATATCCCTCTAATTCAACTTACAATGGAAATTTACATATTACAATTCTCGATGATTAATGTATAAAATAAATTTCTTTGACACGTAATGCCTCCATTTCTATAGTCTCATAATTCCTAATTATAAACTTTATGTTTTTTTTGGCATCATAAAATTTTCTCTAAAATAAGCAATAGGTCTTCATGTCTAACTCAAAATAACTCTAATTATAGTCTAACTTGCATCATAATCAACTTGAAATAACTTATCAAAATTTAGTAAAGCTAACACCAACTAGTCTATCACTTTCTCCTTCAACAACTCAAATTTATTGGATAGAACATTCCACTTAAATTCCTTCTTTTGTCCATAAACTTCTCGTAAAAACTAGCAATTCCATGAAAATATCTAATTTAGAAATAATCATTAGTATATGTCATTCAAAAATATTTTTTAACTTTCCCACATGTGATTCATCTTCAATCCATCAACATAAATAATAAAACCAAGATATACTAACTCTTCATGAAACTACATGTATTTACATCATCAAAAACTTCTCTTCTCATAAACTTTGTAGTTCTAACCTTATATACTTTAGGTGTTTCTTAATTTTACTAATAAATAGAATTCCATCTATGTACACAACACATTTTTTACCAAGATATTATTTTATGACATAATTCACTAGCCTCATAAAATTATTAGGTGCATTAGTCAATCCACATGTCAAGGCAAACCACTCATATAAACATTCTTTAGTCTTGAATATAGTTTCCTAATAATACTCATCTCTAATTTGATACGGTGATATTCACTATTCAAGTCCATGACATTGAAGTACTTTGTTTCACTTAAATAATATATGAGATCATATATCCTTGGAAAGGGAAACTATACTTGATTGTAATATTATAAATTACTCTAGAATTTGTGCACATTCTTCATTTTCCTCCTTTATTTGGTATTAAATTTCTTGGTACTACACATGGACTTAACTTTCTCTAATAATTTTTTTTTAAACAATTCAACTTGTCTATTTAGCTCTTCACTAAAATCTAGTGTCAATCTATGAGTTGCTTTATTAAGTAAAATTTCTTCTAGAATCAAATATTTGTGATGACTTATGCTTCTTACTCATGTTAAACCTTCAATTAGATTATAAAAAATTATATCATTAATTTTTTCAATAATTCAAAAAAATTGAGTGAATTACTATATTTCCATCATCTACCTTTGTTGTTCCTTCTACCTACACACAATTAGTAAGGAAAACAAACTAAAGTTTCTCTTTCTTAAAATCATTCAAAAATTTCTTATCATTAGCCAATAATACTATCACAAAGTTGCTTACTCTCTCACCTTCTTCTTTTAAGGGTAAAAACACATGTCATTCCATATATCATTAACCTATATATGTTTTCTCTACCATCATGTATAGATTTTTTATCAAATTTCCATGATTACCCAAACATATATGGAAAAAAATCATATTCATGATTCCACACAAAACATCAATTTCATAAGCTCCAATCTTAAATTTCACAAGGCATTTCTCACTAAGGAAAACTATATGATCTTTTTGTAACCAAGATACTCTATAAGGATTAAGATGCTCTATCATCTTCAAATTCAAATTTTTAGGCATTTTATTAAAAACAAGGTTATTATTACTACCACTATCAATAATTACCTTGCAACATTTACTTCCAAGTTTTTATACAATTCTAAATATTAGTTTCCTTTGTATTAGTACATTTATATCTTTTCTAGACTTCAACAAATTTAATTTCAATAACAGTTCGCTATGAAATCTATACATCTCTTGTAGTGTTTCTACATGTCATGTGGCATTTGTGCATCTCTTTTTATGTTTTTTTAAAATTCCTTGTGGTATTTTTGTATGCCTTGTGACACTTGTATCTACGTTGTGGTATTTGTACACCTCTTGTAATGCCAATGCCCTATGTGTTAGCACCTATGCAATTTTACTATATTTTCTATAATTAATATTAATCATTTTAGCTAACTCCTTTTGATCTTGTGGATTCGATTATCTTGAGAATTATAATACTAACTTGTAGGTTTATTTGGAAAAGAACTAGACCATTAAAACCATTAAGGGGCTTCATGTGGGTTCAATAGTAAAAGACAAATTTTAAACCAATTTCACACTTAATTTTGGATAATTTAAAATGAACCCTGCACACTTTACTTTGGCGCTCAATAATTGAACTTATTTGATATATTTTTTTGTTTGGATTAGAGTGTTTTTGGGTAATTCATTGTGTATGCCCTTTCCTCAAACCATAAGGTGATCTTGAAAATAAAAAATAACTTAAACTACCACTTTGTGCACCAAGTATGGGCTATGTATGCTCTCCTCTCATGTCACACAATGATCTTAAGGATAGTAAGTATATTAGAATAATTTTTCTTGTGATTTAAACCTCATTATTGAGCACTCATAATTTTAATATTTCTATATTTTCTAATATCTAGATTCAATCATCGTATCTAGTGGGAGCCCATGTATTGGAAAGATTTACAAATTTAGGGGGGATTTTTCATTATTAGCTAAGAGGAGATGTGTTTTTATAATTTTTGAAATGAGGTGGTCTCATCCCATGAATACATAAGCCTTAGAAAACAACCCTACAATATGGAATCAAGGCTCACATATCTTTGGGTATATAGAAGACTCTTATATTTCTTCTTTATCTTAGTTAGGAATCCTTTTGGATGTCATTATTTGTAGCTCATTGATTCATAGATTGAACCAATAAGTTACTCATAACATACCTAAATTATTTTGGTAGTAGGCTATGAGACAACTAATGAAAAGGTATTAACCATCCAAACATGTGCTAAGTTGGTGAATAATTTGTTAACCTTAGGCCCAATAAAATAGATTAAATATACCCACCTTTGGATGCATGGTATATTTATCAACATACAAGGAATGATACACCTAATTGTCTAGTTTAGGTTTGTTCATGCATATTGTGTCTCTTTTAATATTTAGATAGACTCTCCCCACTTCAAGCTAGTCCAATAGGGAAGCTTATCTATCTTGAGTGTTAGATTTTTTTGTCCTTTTCTTCATATGTGTCATAAATTTATCAACAACCACAAATTTGATCTAGAGTAAAATATCATAGCCACCAACTTGGTCCATAACCAAAGTAACAACCATACTCCATCCTTACCCATAATTTCCACTTTATTCTAGTATAACCTAACATCTTAACCAATCTAAATCATCATCCAACCTAACCTTAGATCATCCAACCCATATTCAACTAATCCTAAGTTTACTCCACCTTAGATAGTTTATCTAAAGTCAACTTAAACCACAGGTAAACCAAAACTTAGTTCAACTTAAACGTAGTTAATCCAATCCATAGTTAACTAATCTTAGGTTTACTCCACCCTAGTTAGTTTAACTCAAGTCAACTTAAAGCATAGGTCAACCCAACCTTAATTCAACTTAACAATAGTTCATTCAAACCTTTGTCAACCAACCTTGGTTTAACTCAACCATAGGTTAATTCAACCCTTGGTTAAATCAACCTTATTTTAACTTAACCATAGATTAACTTAGCCTTAGGTTCACTTAACCTTAGCTTAACTCAAACTTAGTTTACATTAACCATAGTCCATTCAATCCATAATCAACTAACCCTAGGTTAATTTAACCTTAGTTTAACTCAACCCAAGTTTAACTAAAATTTAGGTTAAGTTAACTGAGTTTAGCTCTAGTCACCTTCAGATTAGTTCACAACTATATACACTTAACCCAAGTCTAACTTAACCATATTCCAAAAAATAATCTAACTCCCACTCTCATGTTATACTCGTCTTACATCTAGGTAACATTTAACCTTATCCATAACACTATTGCACACTCATGACCTAATCAACCCATCCCATATAAATTTAAGCCCATAACAAGTCATAAAACATAAATATTCATAACACACTAATTTTTTACCAAGTTTTGAGTCTTTATCTTTCGCTGATCAAGTTCTGATTCTAACTTTAATCCTGGTAGATCTTGTCAAATCATAGTAGTTATTTTTATCCATATGAACAAGTCCAAGTTTTTTATGTTGCCAATTGTTAAAAATTTAGCCAAGATTTTTTTCAAAAAATGGATACCCAAGATCACTCTCATGTCCCATCTCAAGACCATGGTAATTATAGTCTCTACAACCATAGTAAATATGGAGATGATATAGATATGTTTTTCAAAATAACATGAGTCCAAGATTATATTGAAACACACCAATATTACATCGTTCAAGAAATAATAGATTCAGGAGCTTGATTACCAAGTGATTACAACCTTAAAAAATTAAGAACACAAGAAACCCCCTCCTACAAATAATGATGACAAATTTAAAGCGTGTAAAAATGAGACTACTCATGAGAATGTTAGAACTAAAGAAAAGAATAAAGGTATGGAATTTGGTGAAAATTATCACCATGATTCGCATGCAAAGATTTCTAAATATACCAACCATAACTTTTATGCTCTCCTTGGATCATCGAAACAATGTCAACCATGTAAACCTTTGGTTGATTAAGAGTTGAAGGATATAAAGGGCACCCTTAAAATGATTCAACTAGGTTCAATTTCCTCTAAAGGGTATGAGTTTGAGGAACTATGTAGCTATCCTTTCAAAATTTTAATAACATCTTTTCTTCTACCTTTGAAATAGCCAAATTTGACAAATATAAAGGAAAATGTGATCCAAAGAGTCATATCCTTAAATTTTACATTTCTTTCCATGAGGTGTTCTACAATTATTACTATCTACATCATCTATTCCCTCATAGCCTCAAGGGGAAATATTTGGATTGGTTTACTTGTCTACCTAAAGGGACAACAAACATATTTCTTGAGCTCATGGAATGTTTTGTAAAAAAAGAAATATAATGTTAAACATGAACGATCAATAGTTGATCTTTATAGAGAAAAATAAAAATATGGTGAGATATTTTTCGCTTTTCTTCAATGATAATTAAGCCTAGATAGTAGGTTTCCATGACCTATAATTGAGAAACTTGTATCTATTTTTGTTACAAATCTTAATTTTGAAATGGTCCTTCATTTACAAGTACATTGTATATCCACTTTTGACGAGATTAAAAGAGGTGTTCAAATTGAGAAGGTGTTAATTTCCAAAGGCTTATAGTCAAAATGTTTACCAAGGATTATAATAATAGAAATAACCAAAATTAGAAGTCCAAAATCTTTTAAAAACTAAAAATGTAGCTAATGATGACATCCCTAATATGAAACATGTAAAAATAGTTTAAAGACAAATAGATTGGTATTTCCTATAGGGTGACCTAAAAAGGAGAGCAATAAATTTTAATACATAAACTTGCATGAACCCTTGGATAATGATTCATGAAACCTTTACAAGAAAACATGATCGACTTACTACTTCCTAAGATTTATGATGATGACAAACCAAAACCCACAAGGTATAAAGCCCATGATTACTTTGAATACCACCAATTCAAAGGCCATACAACTAATAAATACATGAAACTTAAAGATTATGTCTAATATTTGATATACTCAAGTGATATTGAAGTTGAAAGTACACCATCAATTCTCATAACAAAAACCTTGGAAAATACCAAAAGCCTTTTTGAATCACTTTCAATTTCAAGCCTCTATCGAATAAAACTCAAGACAAGACAACCACACATATAATATTCAATCCCAAAAATCCTCTCATGAATATGATTTTGTCATGAGATACATTGATTAATCTCGATTGTACATAAACACAATCATAATAAAACCCCCTTTATGCTATGAGAAAAAAATGAGACATGATCACCATCACTAGATCCCCTTTGTATACTCTTACAAATAGATATAATCCTATTGAACATCTCAATAAGAGTAGAAAATATTTCCATCTTGGATATTCTCAAATCATTGTGCATTCACCAATATATATATTGGATAATATCTTGAAAGAGGCAAAGGTTTTGATTGACATTACTCCTCTCACTTTCGAGCAGTCATCACACACTTTAATTTTGATCACCATATCAACTTTAATACTAAAGGTATGGAATATCTTGATCACCTACATAATCATCTACTTCATATCAAATCCTTCATTTACAAACATAAGATAAAGTATAAGTACTTATATATAATGTCTTTGGAATAAATATTTATACCTTGTAGCTTGTTAAACTCTTAGGATACACAAAAGAGGCTTTAGCCTCGTACAAGCACAATAAAATCCTATGATAATGCAAAAATAGAGACATTAGAGTCCCATTAGTATTCCCCTCTAGGTTGGATGTCCATAAAAACATTTATCATGTTGTCAATCTCAACCTTCCATATAATATCCACCTTGGTTTCCCAAGGATACACTGCATGTAGCCAATTCCATCCACATTACACCAATGTCTCACATTATTTGATGAAGGAATTGAAGTCACAATCCTAGTAGATAAAAACCCATTCTAACACTAAAAATGTTAGAGGATTGATACCAAAAATTAAACTATTGTTTGATCATTGAAGTCATAGAGCCACCATCTCAACCAAATTCCTCTTATACCCATCCCATTTTAATATACCATCCAACTCATCCTATGGTTTTCCTAACACAAAAAAAATTAGAAGAAAAACATCTTGTAGTATAGCTCTACAACTTTATTAAACATAGTTTTCTCTCTAATGAAAAAGATTCCTCAAATGAGTCATGGTTACAAATTGAAGAGGAATATGCCTCCTATATCAAGCATAACGACTCTCTAGGAGCTATTAAAATATATAGAAATATGAACTATAAAGGTAAAGGCCTAGGGACACATGAACAAGAAATCCTAGATTCTATCCATGTTCCTAAGGCTATAACTAAGAAATGATTAGGGTATATACATTGGGATACATATCTCAATAACCTTAGTGACTCTCTTGAATTTATTTATTATGGTTCATTTTATTTTAGTTATTTAAAACCATTACTCACCATGACCATTATTAAGAGCTTCTTCATACTAATCTCTTTCTAGATATATTTTCTTTCACTATAAGCCTTGACTTGCAATATCCTAGTGTCATTGACTAGGACTAACATAATCACATACCATTAGATAAAGTCAAAAATTATGAGGGTCACCTCAAACTAATTGATGCTAGAGATAATCTTCCTTTAAGAGACCTTAGAAAGTTCTTTGACATTGATCTTTATAATTTAGTATATTTTGGGGAGCAAGAAGCCATTTTTAACACATAAATAACACAAACATAAGTAATCAAAGAAAAAAAAATTACTCATTACAGACTCAAAGGATGCTTCATTTTATTAGGAACTCCACCTTCCCTCTACTCCACAAAGGATACAATATGGATCAAATATCTTAGCAAAATATTATATTAACATAAAATTAGGCACCAATTAGGACCAAAAGTTAACACAAATTGCTGCTAGTATGAAATCAAAAGAATAATAGGTTTGTAAATATAAAAATATGGTAGGTGGAATGGTTTATCCCACTTCCCTCTAGTATGAAAATATCCATACTTACCTCTACCCAAAATCTCCCACCTAGCTTATTCAATAACCAAGAATGCATAATGATCGAACAAGCTACCCATTTTAACCTTATTGGTGGTACACTATTGAAATTACCTAACTTAGATGAATCTATTTAAGCACTTGATATGTCCAAATTGTATTTGTGGAGCCCACACTAATGATATCACTCTCATACAATAATTACTTATGCATACACAAGTTAACTACACCACATGGATATGAGTTGTATAAATGTTGGAAATATGTGTCTCAATCTCATAGGTTGAAACCTCTGAAAGAGCCAAGTCAGTGTGACATCCATATTTTTTGGCCGACTAGCAGCTTTGGAACCTTGTGAAAAGTTTTGGTCGTTGAGACCTTGTTTCAATCTTGCTGAATGGACCTATCGCTGTGACATAATGATCGTTGTAACCCTCTGTCGAGTGGATTGGTCTTGCCGATGGGTTGATGCCTAAAGGTTATCGGGGAGACTCATGGCGACTAGAGTCATCGGAGTAACACAAAGGATTTGGTATGAAGTCTTGGCGATAGGTGGTATGTCTCACCAATAAGCATACACTTAGAGCTATCGAGGTGATGTGAAAGCCTCAACAAGAACTCTTGTCGACTGTTGGTTCTCTCGTCGACAGTTATTCACTAGAAGACATCGGGGTGACATGGTGACTCGGTAAGATCTCTTGCCGATAGATGGTATGTCTCGCCGAACAGCTACACTCCGAGTCATCGGGATAACTTGAAGGCTTCGGTATGAAGTCTTAGTGATGGATGTTTGTCTCAGTGATGGGGTAGTATGTTGTTGGTATGACTCCTGGCGACTATTTGGTGCTTGGTATGACTTGAGGGTTCAGTATTACCTCTCAGCGATAACGACAAGTCTTGCCGACATTGATTTTGATATGACATGAAGGGCTCGGTGTAATCTCTTGGTGAAGAATGATTGCTTCACTAAATGGAATACTGATGTCTATGTGACTTGAGGACTTGGGTATGATGTCTCATTGAATAATGATGGTTTTTCCGAATAGCGATACATGTGATGGATATCGGTATGATGTCTTAGCGACAAGGGGAAGTTTGAGCAATAGCTTGTGAACTTGGTATAACGTCTTGCCGATGGTCAGGACTCTTGGCGATAATGATGATCTAGCTTTGTGGCATCGGGGATACATGGTTAGTGTCTCACCAACATGCGAATACATTTTGAATGCCTTTGACCGATTGACTATCCTACGTGGTTTGTCCTCGACCAATTAGGGAGCAGAATGGGAACCGCTAGTAGTTGGACTATTGCGGCCGTTACTGAGAGGAAGATTGATATACCATGGGTGTCATGGATATACTCAGGAATTGTAGATGTTGTTCGGGTCAATGGTTGCATGAACAGTTGGATGAATAGTTCGATGTATGATTAGTGTGAATTGAATTATGAGTGTATTGTAACTTGAGTGTTCTGTAGCAAGGTTGGTCATTGTGAATGCTGTTGTAAATTGACATAAGAGAGAGTGAAGCCCATACTCTATATGTAATTTCATTACTATAATATAAAGGGGTTTTTCTTGGTGTGGTGGGTTTTTCTCTCGTAATGGTTTTCCCACGTAAATCTGGTGTTCATCTATGTATGATTATTTCTTTGTTTCTGTTATTGCTTTCAAGTGTATCTTAATTGGTCTGTAATTGAAAATTTAAAAGTATCTGTGCATTCTTCCCTAAGGCTTTGACGTTAGGAGAGTTGTTTCCGCACCATAGCTTTCCTTACAAGTGGTATCAAATCCTAGCTAGTTGTGTTATCCTCGTGGGTACGTTGGGTTTTTTGAGTCAATTTTTGTTCAATGGGAGTCTTGTAGAAGTTTGGTAATTCAAATTACAGGTTAAGATGGCAAGCACGTTAGGGAAGATTTAAATTGAGAAATTCAATGGCAACAATTTTGAGTTGTGGAAACTTAAAATTGAAGACATGTTGGTTGATCATGATCTTTGGATTGCTGTGTTTGGAACGAAGCCTATAGGCATGAAGCAAGAGGATTGGGACCTTGCAGATAGAAAATCAAAGGGATTGATAAGGCTCTGTTTAGCAGAATCTGTTCTTCTGAATGTTCATGAAGAAAAGACTGCATCTTCCTTGTGGAAAAGATTGGTAGCTATTTATCAGGGCAAGTCCTTGGTGAATAAATTGTTCTTGAGGAAGAAGTTGTACTCTTTGAGAATGCAAGAAGGAGGGTCTGTTGCTGATCATTTGAACACATTCAACATGACAGTTAACATCTATGGTGAAGATTGATGAAGAGGATCATTGTATCTGTTATTATGTTCTTTGCCAGATTCTTGGGATCACTTGGTGATGGCTATTGGGAGTACGACATCCACTTTTAAAATGGAAGATGTTGTTGCTTCTTTGTTATCAAAGAGATGAGAAGGAAATATTCTGAGATGGAAGGAGGCTCTTGCTGTTAGAGGCAGATCAAAAGAAAAAGGCAAGAAGAAGGACAAGAAGTCCAAATCCAAATAAGAGGGGAGATCAAAGTCTCCTGGCAAGAAGTCCAAGGTGAAGTGCTGGAATTGTGGGCAACTTGGTCATGTCCGAAAGGATTGTAAAAAGGAGAAAAAGAAGAAGAAGAAGTATTCTTCCGACAATGATTCTTCTCAAGAGTGATGCAGACGCCTTTTGCAGCCTTGACTACACATGCATCAGATGATGTCTGGATGATTGATTCTGGAGCATCTTTCCACATGACATCTCATAGAGACTGGTTCATGAAGTATGAAAAATATGATGGTGGAAAGGTGTATTTGGCAAGTGATTCATTAGTGGAAATAGTTGGCTGTGGAAGAGTCAGAATTCAATTCCCTGATGGAAGAGTGAAGGGAATTAATGATGTAATGCATATACCAGGTCTGGCTCAAAACTTACTTTCTGTTAGTATGCTGAATGATATTGGAGTGCAAGTCACGTTCTCTGGAAATGGCTACAAGATGACTAGAGGCTCAATGGTGCTAGCAATGGGTGCTCGTATTGGTACCTTGTATAAGCTGGATGCACATGTTGTTCAATGCAATAGTGTCTCTACAAAGTCATAGAAAGCTACTCATGGAGGAAAAGAGGAAGAAATTCTTGATAGTGTAAACTCTATGGAAGTTAAACTTCCAGCAGAAAAGAGTATGCTCTAGCATCATAGGCTAGGCCACATTGGAGAGAAAGGTTTAAAAACCTTGAAGAATAAAAACTTGGTTGAGGGGCTTGAAGATTGTAACCTCGAATTCGAGTTTTGTGAACACTGTATATATGGTAAACAACACCGTGTTTCATTTTATTTCAGTCCTCACAAATCTTCTGGTTTGCTTGATTATATACATTATGATGTTTTTGGTCCAGTGAATGTTCCTTCTTTGTCTAAGTCAAGGTAGTATGTATCGTTTATTGATGATTATTCAAGAAGAGCATTTGTCTATTTTTTGAAAAGTAAATCAGAAGTGTTTAGTTGGTTTAAGGAATTTAAGAATCTTGTAGAAAATCAGAATGGAAGAAAAATAAAATGTTTAAGGACTGATAATGGTGGTGAATTTTGTTTTGATGAATTCGAGAGGTACTGTAAAGATCATGGGATTAAAATACATAAAACTACACCTTACACTCCGTAGCAAAATGGAGTTACAGAAAGGTTCAACAGGACAGTGATGGAAAGAGCACAAAGTATGCTAAGCAGTGCTGGCTTGGAAGAGAAGTTCTGGGCGGAGGCAGTTGCTACAACATGTTACTTGATAAACTGTTCTCCGAATTCTGCTCTTGTTGAGAAAACACCTTTGGAAGCATGGTTTGGTAAGAAGCCCTCTTTAAGACACATTCAAGTTTTTGGCTGTGAGGCATATGCACATGTATCGTACGAGAAAAGATCTAAATTGGAGAACAAGGCTGTCAAATGTACTTTTATTGGTTATAGTGCTGGCATAAAAGGATACAAGCTTTGGAATCCTGATACGGAGAAGGTTCTGTACAATAGAAGTGTTATCTTTCGTGAGCTGAAGCCTTCTACCTTGGATATACAGTCAGAGACAAAATCAAAAAAGAAAAAGGATGTAGTTGAAATTCCTCCGACACCAGATAAAGAGGAATTGAAAATTCAAAATGTACCTGAAACTGGGGAGAGCTCAAGTAGTTCTGAGAGTTCTAATGAAGAAGAACAACCTCAGCCTTAGCAAGTGAGGAGGTCAACTCGTGAAAGAAAGCAACCTAATATGTATGGGTTCTCTTTGATAGATTCTACTTGTGCCTATGCTTTAATTTCTAGCACTAATGAGCCTAGGACTATGAAAGAGGCATTTAGAATGTCTGATTCAAACTCTTGTTTGGAAGTCATGAATGAAGAAATGACATCATTAGAAAATAATGATACTTGGAGTTTGGTGCCCTTGCCTAAAGGCAGAAAAGCTGTTGGCTATAAATGGGTATTTAAAAAGAAAATAGGTCTGGATGGCAGTGTGGAAAAGTACAAGGCGAGGTTGGTTGTGAAGGGTTATTCCCAGGTAGAGGGAATTGATTATGGGGAAATTTTTTCTCCTATAGCTAAGCTGACATCTATCAGATTTATTTTGTCACTTGCAACAACGTATGACTAGAGATTGAACAGATGAATGTGAAGACAACATTTATTCATGGTGATCTTGAAGAAGAATTTATATGTCCCAGCCAGAGCACTTTGTGGAAAAAGGTAAAGAAATATTGGTTTGCAAGTTGGATAAATCTCTGTATGGGTTAAAGCAGTCTCCTAGAATGTGGTACCAGTTTGACACTTTTTTTTTGTCATTGGGATTTGTAAGATCAAAATATAATCATTGTGTGTATTACAAAGCTGAAAGTGATCAAGTTCTTATTATTTCTCTCTATGTTGATGATATGTTGTTCATAGGCAATAGTAAGTTAATGATTTTTGATCTTAAGTCTCAGTTGTCTGCAAAGTTCAAAATGAAAGATCTTGGTACAATAAGGTATATTCCGGGAATGGAAATAACTAGGGACAGGAAGAGTAGAAAAAAATTGGCTCAGTCAGAGTAAGTATGTTAAGACTATTCTAGAGAGATTTTGTATGAATGATTGCAAGCAGCTAGTTGTTCCAATTTTGTAGGGAACGAAGCTATCTATTGAAGACTGTCCAAAATCTCCTATTGAGATGGAGGACATGAGTAGTGTACCTTATGCTAGTGTGGTTGGCAGTCTTATGTATGCAATGGTATGTACAAGGCCAGACATTGCCCAAGCAGTGGGAGTACTTAGTTTATGGCTAATCCTGGAAGGACACATTGGGATGTTGTGAAGAGAGTGTTTAGATATTTGAAGGGAACTTCAGAATATACTTTGTGTTACCATGGGAAATTGGTTGAATCACAGAGGACTCTCAGTATTTGAGGCTATGTGGATTCTGATTGGGTAGGGGACATTGACAACAGAAGATCCACTAGTGGATATACTTTCATGTTGAATGGTGGTGCAGTGAGTTGGATGAGTAAGCGGCAAGCTGTAGTCACTTTGTCCACTACAGAGGTAGAATACATGGCAGCAACACACGCCTGTAAAGAAATAATCTGGTTAAAACATTTATGTTCTAACATTGGTTTTGATGCAGGGAAAATAACAATTTACTGTGACAGTCAGAGTGCTATTTGTTTGGCAAAGAATCCTACTTTCCATGCCAGGATGAAACATATAGATGTGCTGTATCATTTTGTACGAGATATGGTGGAGAATGGAAAGGTCTCTATAGAAAAAGTGGATACTCTGGAGAATGTTGCAGATGCATTGATGAAGCCAGTGAGCATAGACAAGTTCAGATGGTGTGCCAATTTGATGGGCCTCAGTGCCCATGAATGTCAGTAGTTTTGTTGTGCTCTGGAGGTGCCTATGTGATCTTTGTCAAGTGGGAGATTGTTGGAAATATGTGTCTCAATCTCACATGCTAAAACCTCTGAAAGAGCCAAGTCGGTGTGACATCCATATTGTCTGGCCGACTAGCAGCTTTAGAACCTTGTGAAAAGTTCTGGTCGCTGAGACCTTGTTTTAGTCTTTCCAAGTGGACCTATCACTGTGACATGATGATTGTTGTAACCCTCTGCCGAGTGGATTGGTCTTGCTGATGGGTTGATGCCTAAAGGTTATCGGGGAGACTCATGGCAACTGGAGTCATCGGAGTAACACAAAGGCTTTGGTATGAAGTCTTGGCGATAGGTGGTATGTCTCACCAATAAGCATACACTTAGAGCTATCGAGGTGACGTGAAAGCCTTGACAAGAACTCTTGCCAAATTTTGGTTTTCTCGCCAAAAGTTATTCACTAGAAGACATTGGGGTGACATGGTGACTCGGTAAGATCTCTTGCCGATAGATGGTATATCTCACCGAATAGCTACACTCAGAGTCATTAGGATAACTTGAAGGCTTTGGTATGAAGTCTTAGCGATGGATTTTTGTCTCAGAGATGGGGTAGTCTATTGTCGGTATGACTCCTAGTGATTGTTTGGTGCTCAGTATGACTTGAGGGTTCGTATTACCTCTCAGCGATAATGATAAGTCTTGCCGACGTTCATTTCGGTATGACTTGAAGGGCTCGGTGTAATCTCTTGGCGAAGAGCGATTGTTTCACTGAATGGAATACTGATGTCTAAGTG
This sequence comes from Sequoia sempervirens, assembly GCA_007258455.2. NCBI lineage: Eukaryota > Viridiplantae > Streptophyta > Pinopsida > Cupressales > Cupressaceae > Sequoia > Sequoia sempervirens. The sequence goes on along the minus strand of VDFB02075321.1, from coordinate 414,103,705 downwards.
ACTTGAGGACTTGGGTATGATGTCTCATCGAATAATGATGGTCTTGCTAAATAGCGATACATGTGATGGATATCGGTATGATGTCTTGGCGACAAGGGGAAGTTTGAGTGATAGCTTGTGAACTCGGTATAACGTCTTGCCGAGGGTCAGGACTCTTGGCGATAATGATGATATGGCTTTGTGGCATCAGGGAGACATGGTTAGTGTCTCACTGACATGTGAATACATTTTGAACACCTTTGACTGATTGACTATCCTACATGGTTTGTCCTCGACCAATTAAGGAGTAGAATGGGAACCACTAGCAGTTGGACTGTTGCGGCCATTACTGAGAGGAAGATCGACAGACCATGGGTGTCATGGATATACTCAGGAATTGCAGATGTTGTTTGGGTCGATGGTTGCATGAATAGTTGGATGAATAGTTTGATGTATGATTAGTGTGAATTGAATTCTGAGTGTATTGTAACTTGAGTGTTTTGTAGCAAGGTTGATCATTGTGAATGTTGTTGTAAATTGACATCAGAGAGATTGAAGCCCGTACTCTGTATGTAATTTCATTACTATAATACAAAGGGGTTTTTCTTGGTGTGGTGGGTTTTTCTCCCGTAAGGGTTTTCCCACGTAAATCTGGTGTTCATCTGTGTATGATTATTTCTTTGTTTCTGTTATTTCTTTCAAGTGTATCTTAATTGGTCTATAATTGAAAATTTAAAAGTATCTTTGCATTCTTCCCTGAGGTTTTGACGTTAGGAGAGTTGTTCCCGCACCATAGCTTTCCTTACAATAAAACCATGAATACCATTCATATTAAGGGCTTCTATGCTTTATTTACCATATTTGTCTATCAAAATAAAAAATATTCCAAAAAATTCAAATAACAAAAAACTCAAATAAAATAGTAAAGAGAAAAATTTCCCTCTTGTGAAAAAAATTCTATGGTGCCTTAGGGAAGTCACCATGATGAAAACCCATCCAGTGGTGTCATATATAACAACCAAAAAAAATAAAAAATAATAAAAAATGTAAGTAAAAAAATAGTTGACCAAAAATAATCCTTTGATGAAAACCATTTTTATGGTGCCTTGGGCAAGCATTAGATGAAAAAATGTTCACAAGAATCATGTATGATAATCCATAAACCTCTTAACTATGAGCACTTTACATGATTAGGGGCATTGAGTTTAGCCATCCATCCACTTAGCACATCCTTACCCATGGACACTTATGCAACATATAGGATTGTAACTTGATTAGTGATTTTGAAAAATCTATGAAAAAAAATATGTTTTCTATGATATTATGATCTATATATCTTGAGACAAATTTAGTTTTTTCCTTCAAGTTCAAAGATATCATCATCTCTTTTTTGATAATGTATCTTAACATCTCACACTCTTGGTATCAAACCAAAAAACAACTTTAACTATCAATATCATACTTTAACTTGCACATTGGTCCTACTATAATACTCTAGCTTGGATGAACCAACTTTAACCATCAATATCATGGCCACTTGAGGATGTGCGACACCTTATTTATTATCATTTTATCATGTTTATTTTGGTTCCCACAACATACTTCCACAAGTGCAACATAGTTCCTTTAACTATGATTGTCTCTTGATGTTACATTTGTTGGGGCATTTAGGTCTTATCTTTTATCTTTGCTTTATTGTTGGTTTGATTTATTTAATATTTTATTTATTATTTTGGGTTAGTCATTTATGAATATGGTGCATTTCCATCATGTTTCTTGATATCATGATGCATAATGCATATGTAAAGTAATTTTTTTCTCAAACACATACGAATCTCCTCATAAATTCTTAGCATATACCTAAGCTCAAATACTCCATGAATATATCATAAGAGTCCACATCCATCTCCATTAAGCTAAGCTCCAATCTAGCCATCATACACCACTTATTTTCCTATCCTCATATTTCATCCCAACCCATTCTTATCACGTCTCTCATAAATGTTAGTGTGAAAAGTGTTATTATCTATCGAGTTTACTTTTACCTAGTAGAGCTATTCACATTGGAATTAAGCTTTGAAGAGTTATACTTGCTAGCCAGGAGATTTTATGGATTTGATAGCTTCTCATAGAGATTTATCTACCACCTAATCCTCCTACTATTATTTGGCATGATAACAAAAGTTTCATTCATATTTCTTACACCTCAATGGAGCATCAAAGGATGAAGCACATTGAGATACACATGCATTTCATTTGATAAATAATCCACAACAGTGTTCTCCTTGGATTATTTTTTTACTTATGAGCATGTTGCATACTGTGAAGTAGAAAATTTGATACTGGATCTAACTAGTAGATTAACTATTTTTCTTGACTCCACATTCAAACATAAATCACCTAGGGTTTGATGATTGGCTAGCTGCCTAAAAGGAGAGCTAATATGATAGGGTTTGGCTCTTTTATGTTGCAAAGAGGATAAATTTTATGTGTTTTTTAACAAGCCTATTTGACATAAACCCTAGATCTAAAAATGTAATTTATTACACAAACAAAATTAAAAATTATTGAAACAATTATAAATTTGAGAAGGGAAGATATTTGTGAACCTATAATAAAATTTGAGCTTGAATTTGGGGGTCAAGGGCAAGGATGCACTTCACTAGAGATGTTACTTTCTAGTGCATGCAAAATTTAGATGATAGGTTATAGTCTGCTATGTGTTTTCTTGTAGCTATCTATTGATGAAACACACATGAAAAGAGAGGAAAATGTTGTGCTATTAGTGGATTGCCTAAGTAAAACCCCGTTTTGGTGTTTCCACCTCCACGAACAAAAAATGATGATCAAGAGGGCTTAACCTAGGTGGGGCAAAGGCCAAATAACAATAATTGACTATAATGATAAATGGCAAATGATAATATTATCTTAGGTATGAAATATCTGTCAAAGTGATGTCCACACCATAAGTTGCCACTAAAGGTTGTTTGATGAATGTTTGAATTATGTGAAGACCTGCAATAGGTTAGTTCATAAAACATAGTATTTTATTGTAGCTAGAATGCAGAGGGTAACTCAATACATTCTCATAAGATCATGATAGTGCATGCTTGATCATAATAGCTTCTTGTTCATAATGCTTCCTAATGTTCAAGTAAGAATAAAACTTGTTTATATATGCATCCTGATTGATATTTTTGATTATTGGTTCAACTAGGATCCTTTTTAATTCTCCAAGGACCAACACTAGAGTATTAAATTTGAAATAGGTCATCTTTAAGGTCAAGGGCACTCTTGCCCTTGATTGGATACTTTAGCTCAAATTTTTCAAGATGTCGATGATTTTAATTTATTTTCTCAATCTGGCCCCAAAATGAATAAATTATTAACATAATTAAGTCCATAGGAAAAATAGGGTGTCCATGTAGTGTGAAATTACCAGGGTTGACAACTTACAACACTACACATACATCTTCACTAATCCTCTAGCATTGCCTTGCTAGTTTGAGTAACAACATATGCTTGGGTAGAAAGAATTTGTCCTTCAAGAGTCATTTTGAGTCATTCCTTTTTATTAGTTCTCTTTTCTGAAGATGAGTTTTTGTCACAACGTTTTCTCCTTTACCATATTTATGAGACTTTTATTGTACATGATTATCTCATTAGGCCTAGTTGTCGAGACATATTTTTGAGTATTTATATTTCTCCCTAAGTATCAATTAAGGAGGACTTGTTAGTGTGAAAAATGTTATTACCTATCTAGTTTAATTTTACCTAGTAAACCTTTTCACACTATACTTAGGCTCACTTAGAGGTTTTCTATTTTGTTGTGCCACCTCATAAAGATTTTATACATATCCTCATACTTGTCCCAAGTGTGTGTCACATATTTAGAGAGGTAGTTATATTTTCAATCCTACCACCTCACCTCCTTATCCTTATCTTTATATGCAAGACCTTCTTTATACATTTTACACACTTTTTTGTATGAACATTGATATTATAATTTTTTTTAATATGTTTGCAGAAGGTTATTTGGTTTTCTAAGGATCCTGTGAGCCCATGAGTATCTTTGAAACTCCAACAATTTCTACCATCCCAATTTATTTTCACCATCTTTACTCTTATCCTCCTAGTATCCATCTCTACATCATCCTATTTCTCTTAATCTTCTTCCAACCTTCATAATATATTTTCCCATCCTACTCAATTATTTTTTCCATTGTTCCCATCATATTTATGAATTTATGAACCTTCATTCACCTCTCTCATATTTTCTAATATCATTCCATTTATTTTGAGAGCACAACCATTTTTTGTCCAACCTTATCCTCTTCTTGGTGGGGCATATCATCTGATTCATTTTCAAAAAATAAATTGACATTTTGAATCTAAAATCTATCCAACATTAAAGAATCCTTCAAATCCAATATTATAATCTTCTAATCAATCAATCAATCTAATTTATTTGACAATCCAACCAATCAACCCTTCATCTTTGATGCTTCGAGTATTATCTCGATCATCAATGCCAACTCACCTTATGTCCATATCTACTTTCTTTGAAATGGCATTGCTTCTTCTAATCACAATACCACTTCAAAAAGGGGAAGATATAGAGATTGAAATCATGTATACACTAATCTTTATAATATCATTTCATGTTAGCATTTAACATGCACTTACCACCATTATCAATTCGTTAAAAATAATTAATATTATCCTAAGTCTATTACTTTACCACAATTAAATTCATTAAATATTTTTTTAATTAATTTAACTCAAATTATCCATAATTAAATTAATTAAAATCCTAAATTACACCTCATGGGTTAACTATCCAATCAAAATAGTTAACTAAATAATCAGTTTAGTTAACTCACCAGTCAAACCCATTATTGCCAAGACAATCAATTTGGATAACTTAAGATCATAAATTAATTAATGAATCAAATAATTTTCAACTCACCAAGCAAATGAGTTGACTACCTAGTCACCTCCATCCAATTAACGAATTGATTGCCACCTCTCCCCCATCACATCCACCATTCATAGATCCAACTCATGATCCAAGATTAAATCTCCACTGTTCAATTTCCTCTCAAAAGTTCTATAAATTGGAGCTTAATCCTCAACTTGAGCAAGTAGATGTTGCAACATTGAGCTAGAAACACAAAAAATAATTCAGACAAATCCACTCCATCGACAATGATTACTTGGATAGGTTTTATGTTGAAATTTCTTTCATTTTGTTTTTGAAACAAATTGTTGTTGACCTCAATCGAAAGGCGAGAGTTGTGATTTCATTTGGAGTTTGATTCTTATTGCTTTATTCTCCTTTTTATTTCTACTCAATTTCACTTCTCACAATGATATATATAACTCTACTCTTTAGATTTGACTAACTATCCTCCTTCACAAACCACATATTTAACATCCAAGTAAGTGAGGCTATAAGAAGTATAGACAAACAAGAAGAGCACTATAATTTTCAAAACGACATGTTAAAAAATCCTTGTTTTTTTCTACTTTTGCCTTCAAATGGGTCATATGTGAAAACAAACCAATTTTTTCATATTGATCAAAGTTTGTAGACTCAAAACTAAAAGATCCCATCCGTATTCCCTAAGAAAATTAAAGCAACACCTCAAATATGGGTCATATATGAAAACAAACCAAATTTTCCATGTTGATCAAATTTTGTGGACTCAAAACTAAAAGATCTCATCTATATTCCCTAGGAAAATTAAAGCAACACCTCAAATATGGGTCATATATGAAAACAAACCAAATTTTCCATATTGATCAAAGTTTATGGACTCAAAACTAAAAGATCTCATCCGTATTCCCTAAGACAATTAAAGCAACATCACAAATATGGGTCATATATGAAAACAAACCAAATTTTTCATATTGATTAAAGTTTGTGAGCTCAAAACTAAAAGATCCCATCTGCGTTCCCTGGAAAAATTAAACGCAACACCTAAAATACCCAAACTTCAACAACCCACAATTAAACCTTATACTCAAAATAATAAAAAGCATTCCTTAATCTATACTCACCTTTAACCTCATATACTTTAGAAACCTCGCATTCTATTCCATCCTCGATTCTTGTACCTAAAAGCCCACATTTTTTAATAGTTCTCAACCCATCAACACCAATGTTAGGCCACAATACCAATGCACCCACAAAATTCGACTTGGACTCCTCGTTTTCCACTTTTAGGAAGTAAAAAAAAACAGTAACATGTGGGTTTCACCCCAAAATATTAAAAAAACCAAAACAAAAAGAATCTTTGCATGTGGTTGCTACCAAACTCCAAAACTAAGGAGCATGCTTTTTGAATGGTCTTTGCAAAATCTGTGGAAAGGAGGGTCTTTGCCCGGATTTCAGCACCAAATTCCATGTTTTAGGCCTAAAAAGAAGGGACCCAAACGCACATCTAGTCTTATTTTTTTTTTAAGATGGAATAGTTTTGAAGTCAAATTATTTATACTTGTATAGAGAAAGTGAAGGAGACAAGAAACTAACTTATGCATAAAATATATGTGGGCATTTCACACCTATGGGTTTTGTTGTTTGCGTTAAGCTTAGGCCAATATTTTTTTGTCCTTACTTAATGGGTTTTCCTTAGGAATTAAGCAATCAAATAAAATGTTGTCCTTACCTAGGTATTTCTTTAAGAAAAAAGTACATCTTAACTTTGCTAGGTGGTTATCTTGCAACATATCATTTATTTTGAAGAATATTATGATTTGTCTTTGTGGGTCTTTAGAGTGTTAGGTTTAAGCAAACCCTGTTAAAAGAATGTTTGAGAAAATGGTGAATGGTCTAGCTTAGAGGTAGAATATGGACTCCATCTGGGTTGTTATGTCTTATTGAATTCATTAAAAGCTTCTAGATTCAATGTCTTATTTCAAAATCTAATTGATTATTTATTGCAAAGATTTTGTTTATGATCTTATAGTTTATGATGATGTTTTTTTGTAGGGTTCTCTTTATTTATTGCAAAGATTTTGTTTATGATCTTCTTATAGTTTATGATGACGTTTCCTATAGGGTTCTCTTTTTGATGTATTGAAAGGGTTGGTCTTTTGTTTTTATTGATGTATTTTTTTTTTTCTAATTTTTAATATAAAAATGCTACTTAAAAATATATAGATATGAGACTTATATTGAAGAATATAATAGTTTAATGTTGACATAATTTGATTGTCTTGGTATTGCAAATGGATATTTTTAGTCTATGAAATATCTTGGAATCATAATATAAATGAAAGCCACTACATATCAAGTCTACATGTGTGGGATCGAAGTCATTTTCTATGATAATGACTTGACATCTAGAAATTGCATCAAGTCCATGTGATCAAACATATTGACTATGGACTACAAAAATTGATGTTGCTTGAAACTTTGATATCTACTTGTGTGTAAGGATTGATGGTATTAAAACATACCTTAAGGAGAGTGTTGAATTACGAAAAATTCACCATTCTCTTCAACCAACCCTCTAGAATGGTTAGCTTTATGACCTTAGAATAATTTTGGGTAGATAGAAGGTGAGTGTGCAAGTGATCTTATGGAATGCCCCTTTAGTGCTCTCGGATTTCAAATGCTTCCTTGAATATGATCAAATGATGTATAAATGCTCAAATGAATGCCTTTAAATTGCCATGAGCACCCAAAAAGGGCTAGAAAATTTTGATTAAAATATGTTAATTTAGATTGCATATATTGTATTAATGAAGCACTACACACAAATTTGATTAGAGTATTCAAAATTTTATTGTTTCATCAACCATCCCTCTTGCTAAGTAGATTTGATATATGCAATCATTAGATTACTTGGGAAGGTAAAAAGTAATCTAGCCATCAAGTATATTAATTCAATATTAACAAGCATAAAAAATTTGTGTCCTACAATATTTCCTTGAATACTTCATATTACTTGAATGTAATATTTTCTTAACGTAATATACTTATAATAGCTTGTTAATAGATAACTAGATAAATTTTACTCTAGATTTGGTTGGATAGATAGTTGTGAATTTGATTACCACTATTTAAAATTTTGAATAGCCATTGTAGACAACTAAAATTTCACCTTACGCAACCACACCTAATTTTACCTTATCCTAAGTCATTAATTAAATAAGTATTTATTATTTAATTAATTAATTTCATTATTCCCCTACTTTGTCCTAATTTTTAATTAAATAAATATTTATTATTTATTTAATTAATTTCCCTTCACATGATCCCATTAATTGAATAAATATTTATTATTTATTTAATTAATTCCACTTTATCCACTATCCTTGTCCATTCAATCTCAGCCCTTAAACTTGTTCACATGGATCATTATCTAAAATTGTCATCATGTGACAAATGTCCCCCCTTCACATGTCTAACTAACTCCTTATCTAGATTCATTGAACCTACATATCTTCTCAAAATTCAAACTAACTTTCCATCTCATACATTCATCTCATATCCCATCTCTTAATCCTAGTCATTCACATAAATATTTGTCCCTAATTCATTCCTATTATCACTCGTACCACTTGTCACATGAATATATCTTTGAGTCCAACCTTAATCCTCATTCAATCTTAACCATTCATCATCAATCTTTCTTGGCCCTTGATTTTGCCTCTTCAAAACTTTGTATCTAGAGGCCCTCATCCTTGATCATCAAGCATCCAAGTCTACTATCATACCCTTATGCTACCATTTTTCTATCTTATTATTGCAATCATACCAAGGTTATGCTAGTTTATTAAACAATCCACATCTTATCATCATCAAAAGATAAAATCAAATAGAACTAGGGTGCATTCTATTTTAGCTCATCAAGGAGGATGAAAATTGTTTGAGGAATAAATTTGATATTCATGTATTATATTATGTTGTTTTGCTTCAATCATTTTTCCTTGTCTTCATTTTGACATGCTTGATGGGAGCCACATCTCTATTTTAACCTTTTTTGGTGAATTTTGTTGAAGATTTTTGATATAGAATTTATTTTTGGGCTCAATACTATGAAAAGGAACCTTTATTTAATATAAAGTTTCCTCTATCTCATATTGAGGCACCTATATTTCATCCTTTGTCACCCACAACTATGCTTCTATTCTAAGAATCTAGTTTAAGAAATTAGTGTTTCTCCTAGGGTTTTTTTTATCATTGGTGCCTTTTTTTGTAGGTTTTCATTTCTCTAAATTTCTATTTTTGTAGGTCCTTGTTGTAGAAATTAGGGTTTCCTAGGGTTTCTCTAATCTAGGGTTTCTTTGAAGCCTCCTAGTAGATTTGAGCTTGCATCCATATTGGGAATTTTTGGGCTTATTGGATAACATATTTTTACAATATCTATGTGTAATAAATTATGTTACCCTCTAGTTTTGTAGGTTTCCAAGCTTGTTTGGTCAAAAAATTCATTTTTTGGACCTTGAGGTAAGTTTTAGGGCCTTATCTTAGAAATTGTGCCTTTGTTGCATAGAGTTGTGCCTTTGTAGCATCTTGAGGAACCTTTGAATCATAAAGTGACACTTGTGTTTGGTAAATTTGTGCTTCCATTATGGTTTTCTATTTCTTAGGGTATTGAGCTTGTTTTGTCATCTAACTTGTATTTTTGGTCAACTAACAATTGGTGCAGCTTGCATATGCTCATAAAATATCATATTCATCAATCTTAATAATGATTTTAGAAGGTTTTATTGTTCCAAGACTTGTTTTCTCACTAATCTACGCATTAAAGTTAGCTTAGTTGGTTAATGAATATTTCTTGTTGTGTTTGGAAGGGTGTATAGACATATGCTCTCTACTTGTGTGCTTAGTGTGATATTAGATATCATAAATCTCATATTTCTTCATTTTATGTTTTATGTTATCACCTAATGCTTTCTAGTTTATGACATATGCTCTCCCCTTGTACTTTGTGCGATTTTGGGTGATAAAAAACATAGTATAATATTTCCCATTAGGAGGTATGCTTGGGAATTTGATCACCTTAAGGGAAATGTTAACCACTTTTTTTGGTCAGGTATAAAAAAGGGGGAGAGAAAAATATGTACCTAAATGTGTGGCTAGTGTTATTCAATCCAAGCCACAAGACCCTTGATCCATTGAGACTTGTTTGGTTAGGAGAGAAGGAGAGACCCTCCTAATCTTGGGTATTGTCAGATGGGCTCACTATTCTCAAATCCACTAAACACATTATTTTTAGAAGCCTTTAAGACCATTTTACCATTGCTTAGTGTGGTGTAGGGTACAATATCATGCCCGAAGTTACTCACCATGTATCTCCTTAAGTAAAGGTAGAATATATTTGGGTAAGGTCTTAGGAATTCCAAGGAAATGGAAAAGGTGAGCCCTTGTGCCACTAGATCCTAGCTATTGACTCTTGAAAGAGAAGTGTTTCACACTAATCTCAAGGTATTAGCCCTTAGTGGTGGGCCCAAATTAGGTATACACACCTACTTGACTAATTCTAGGATTGTGCTCATTTTTTTGTCATGTCTTCATGATGCAGATTAGGGGTAGGTTCAACAACTCAAATTAGTCTTCATACACCTTCTAATGGTTTCATTTGCAACAATGGTAGAGGCAGTTTCTACACTTTGACACTGTTGGCCATTTGGCATTCTGGCCTTTCAATCATGGAAAAAATTTCAACAATTTCAAACAACATATGATGATGGGGTAGTCATGTAACAATCCTTTCAATAGGGTTTGACAACCTCTCTATGTCTAGGAACAAGTTCAATGGTGGCAACATTCACAAAGACAGTCAATTGTCTCATTCAAACTTGGTGCAAACATCAACCAATGATGGAAATGGCTTCCCAATGGGTTCAAATGGTGTAAAAATTAACCTTTCACTTGTCACAACATTCATAAAACAAAATCCAATGATCCAGTGCCAAAGTTTTGGCCAATCAATCACATTGAGGGTTTTTTAACTGTAAACATGATCAAAATGTAGCATACTGTCTACTTGTTCTCCTTCACACATGTAAACCCAAGCCCCAAATCTTGCAAGGTGTCAAAATACATCAAAAAAAAATTACTTACAAATTTCCTTTGTCTCCTAATGGAGGAAACTCGAGAAAAAGCATTTTTATTGTTCCTTGTAACCCTAGGTAGGGTTTCTGGCAAGTTTCACTAAAACAATGATATCTCCCTCCAAACTCAATGAATCTTGATAAAATAAAAATAATATTAAAAGTAAGACATCCTTTAACATCATACAAACAATCTTTAGACCTCATAGTAAGTCTATTATCCATACAGTGTGACAAAATGTACAAAAATGCAAGAAAAATATAGATTCAACGTGCAAGAATGAAACTTCTCCTTCAAAATATTCATCCAACCCCCTCATCTGAGGATATAAGGAATATTTAATTTTGTACAAGTGACCTCCAACTATTTCTAACCATATTTTGGTTAGTGAGTTAACAAAACATCATTTTGAAACTTGTTGCAAAAGTTGCTTGACAACTTTTTTTGTAATTTTGACAACATTTACACTTTTGCACTACCTTGCACCTAAAGACTCAAACTTGACTCTAAATGACTTGAAATGGCCTAAAAATACCTTATTAACATGAAAAAAACACCAACATGACAAAAAATAAAAATGCAATTGCATGAAACCGAAGGTGCACCTAAAACCAAGGGTGCCCTTGCACCATACTCCCCAGAGGAGAAAAAGAACTCAAGTACCACTTGAGTTAAGACCTACAATAGTATAACCATGCCTAATAATATCAGCCTTAGACATCCAAGTAGAATCTTCATTAGGTAGACCCTTCCATTTAACTAAATATTGAAAATAGGCTTTGTTCCTTGTCTTCTTGAGCGCTTTGGTGTCGAGGATACACTCCAACTCCAGAGGTCTACTTGGTGGAAGGTCCTTGACCCACTCAACATATAAAACTACTTGTGAACCTGCTCCTAGATCACCAATGAGTTCCGCCTTGTATGGATGTAAGTCAACAACATTGAAGATGGGAGATATGCCAACTCCTCGAGGGAGTTCGACCTCATATGCATTATTTGCAAATTTGTGAACAATATTGCAGGGTCCTATCTTCTTCATGTGCAATTTAGAGTACTACCCCTTTGGAAATATTTTCTTTTTGAGATGAACCAAAACCAAATCACTTACCTTGAAATCCACTTCTCTCCTTTTTGCATCTTCCCTTTGCTTATACTTATCAACACTGTTTTGAAAGTGTTCCCTAACTTGTTGGTGGATCTCCTACATTTCCATTGCAAGTTTCTCTCCCTCAGCACTTGGCCTTTCCATACCACTTATGTTCCTCAATTCAAAGACCCCCTAGGCTGCAAATCATAGACAACTTCAAAAAGACTCTTTCCAATGCTCATGTTCATGGAATCATTATAAGCAAACTCAGCTTGAGGAAAAACAAGATCCCATTGAGTTGAATGCTCTTTGGAGAGGCACTTTAAGAGGTTTCACAGACTTCTATTAACTACTTCAGTCTGCCCATTAGTTTGTGGGTGATAAGCAGAACTAAAACTAAGATTAGTGCCTAGTTTCTTCCACAAAGTTCTCCAAAAGTGACCAATAAATTTACTATCTTTGTTTGAAGCAATACTGAGAGGAAAACCATGAATTATTACCACTTCCTTGAAGAATAGACTTGCTATGCATGATGCATCATTAGTTCTTTTGCAAGGTATGAAATGAACTATCTTAGAGAACCTGTCAACCACAACATACACTAAATCGAAGCCCCTTTGTGTTCTTGGCAACCCCATTACAAAATCCATACTAATTAATTCCCAAGGCCTATTGGGAATATGAAGAGACTAGTATAACCCTAGATTAGTGCTATATCCTTTGTCCCTTTGACAAATAGTGCATTTTTCAACAAATTTCCTTACATCAATTTTCATTTTAGGCCAAAAATAGTGCCTTCTCAACTGCTCCAAGGTCTTATCAAGACCAAAATGACCTACAACACTACCACTATGATTTTCCTTTATCAAGTTATCTCTTGTTGAACACTTAGGGACACAAAGTTGTGCTCCCTTGAACAACAAATCATCTTGGATCAGAAAATCAAGCCACTTATCATTATTGCTACTACAAGGCTGCCTACAACTTGCATAAATCTCTTTAAAATCTTCATCTTCAAGGTACATACCTCTCAAGGAATCAACTCCCATGCTTTGCAACTGAATTTCTTGTACCATTAAAGCCCTTCTACTCAAAGCATCTGCCACTTTATTAGACTTTCCCTTCTTATGTTTAATGGTGAAAGTAAATCCTTACAAATAATCTACCCATTTAACATGTCTATGACTGATTTTTTCTTGGCTATTGAAAAATTGGAGGGAATGATTATCAATATTCACTGTGAACTCTTTAGGAAGTAGATAATGTCTCCATTTCTTTAATTCTTGCACCATTGAATACATCTCAAGGTCATAGGAAGAGTACTTATTCTTGGCTTCATTCAATTTATCACTAAAGAAGGCAATAGGCCTGTTTTCTTGACTTAACACAACACCTATGCCATGGACACTAGCATCACATTAAATTGTAAAGACCTTATCAAAATTAGGCAAATCCAATATAGGCTACTCAACTACCCTCTTTTTCACATATTCAAAACTCCTTTTAGCCTCACAAGACCAAACAAAATTCTTTCTCCTATCACCCTTTATAGTATCAATCATTGGAGCACAAACACGATTGAAACCTTTAATAAATTTTCTATAAAACTGGCCAAACCATGGAAACTCCTTATCTCAACAACTGATTTGGGTTGAGGAAAATTTAGAATAGCTTCAACCTTTCTTGGATCCATCTTCAAGGTGCCATTTGTAACCACAAAACCAAGGTACACCAACTCTGTTTTCATAAACTCACATTTCTTCAAATTAATTATTAGTTTCTCTTCATGCAATCTTCTCAAAACCAAATCTAAATGGTGCAAATGCTCTTCCTTAGTTTTACTAAAAACAAGAATATCATCAAGGTAAACCACAATAAACTTACCAATAAAAGGTTTGAGCACTTCATTCATCAACCTCATGAAGGTGTTGGGTGCATTTGATGGACCAAAGGTCATCACAAGCCATTCATACAACCCTTCATTTGTCTTAAATGTTTTCTTCCATTCATCACCTAGTTTGATTCTAATTTAATGATACCCACTCTTGAGATAAATCTTAGAAAAGTAGCACGCTCCACCTAAATAGTCCATCAAGTCTTCAATCTATGGAATGGGGAATTCATACCTTATTGTGACTTATTGATGGAACTGGAATCAGTGCATATCCTCCACTCACCTCCCTTCTTTGGTGCTAGGACTGTGGGAACCACATAAGGGATTAAACTCTCTCTAATCAAACCCCTGTCAAGTAATTCCTGCACTTGACTCTTAATCTCCTCATTTTGTTGTGGTGTCATCTTATAAGTAGCTTTGTTAGGAAAACTAGCCCTTGGTATAAAATCAATGTGGTGAATAATGTCCCTCATGGGTGGAAAGGTGTTGGGGATCTCATCCACTACTATAGCAACACATTATTTTAGAAAGGTTTTTATCTCCAAAGGAAACTCCTCTTTCTTTTCTATTTTCATGATAGACCTAGGCTTGACTATGATGGAAAAACCCATATTCTCCTCTTCCATGGTCTTTAGGAACTCCTCATCTACCAACATCACACTAGACCCTACTTGCGATTCTTGGCTTTCATCTTTCAATGGTGTGAGAGTGTAAGAAACCCCATATTTTTCTATGGAATATGTGTTTTTCCTACCATCATGGATTTCCTTTCTATCATACCGACAAGGCCTACCAAGGAGCATATGGAAAAGATCCATTGGAATTATGTGACACACGACCTTATCCTTGTAACCCCCTATGTGGAATTCTACCCAAATTTTTTCATTCACTACTACTTGCTGCCCTTTGTTTAGCCAAGAGACTGTGTATGTAGTGGCATGAGGAATCCTTTTCAACTTTAGCATTTCTACCATTTCAACAGAAACCAAATTGTCAATACTACTAGAATCAATAACTCTACAACATTTACCTTAGCACTTGCATGTAGTCCTGAAGAGTGAATTTCTCTATGGTGGTTCCTTCTCCATAGGTTCTTTGATCAAGGTCGTTCTCATCAATAAGGACTCTCCAACTTTTGGCTCTACATTTTGTGATGGTGAATTGACAGTTTTAGCCTCATCTCCACCTTGTGCACTCTGATTTCTCCTCTCACCTTTGAAAGAGGTAGATGTCTGCTCCTCAGTGTATTTCCATGGTTGATGGCCTAAAAATTTATTTCATTTATAACACTTCCCAAGTGAATCCATTTGAGCCTCCTCTATTTCCAAATCTACCTCTAAAATTGGGTCTTCTTCCCCTAAATCCGCCTCTTGAATCTGCTACTTGTTCTTGACTGCTACTTGTTTCACCTTGTGATCTTTGGGATTTCCCTCTACTAGAAAATGTCTCTCTTCATTTGAAACTCCTTCGTCTACCCCTACTTTGATTTTATTGTCTCCTCTTCAACTTATCTTCAGCCTTTATGGCCAACTAGTAACATTCTTCCACTGTCCTTGGGCTTGTGAGACTTAACTTATCTTGAAGGCTATACTTTAACCCATTCAAGTACCTTGCGACTTTTTCAACATCCTCTTCCATGTGGCCTGATCTAATTCTTAGTTTATAAAACTCTTTTATATATGTCTTCACATACATATCCTTCTACTTCAAATTTTGTAACCTTTTATACAACTGAATGGCGTAATCACTAGGTAAGAACTTACCCTTCAATTTTACAAGCATTCTAGATCCCAAGATGAAATATTTTCCTTTCCCTTTTTCTTCCTCTCTTCTTGTACATAGTCCCACCATAGGGATGCATGTCCTTTTAGTTTTTTCCTTTCCAATTTCACTTTTTTCCCCTTAGGTATCTCTTCATACTCAGAATACTTGTCAAGTTCTCCTATCCAATCTAGGAGTTTTTCTCCATTCAGACTTCCTACATAAACAATGAGTTCCATTTTGATCTTAGAACCATCATTCTTTACTGCCTTTAGCAACCTCTTTTCTTCAACATCTCTTTCCTCATCATCTTCTCTTTGTGGTGTCTCTTCACCCACTTCTTATTCTTTATCTTCTCGGTAACTGAAATCCCCCATGACCACTCCTCTTCTTTGGTTGGTATCAACAATTGTGAGTCTTGCATCAAGGCTTTCCCTTATGGCTCCCAATTTTGGTGCAAGAGAGTCTCTCACCTCTCTGACTATCTTATCTATATTCACCCTTGGAGGAATTTCAACTAGTTTTCAATTCAATTCTTCTTTTGGTTTAGCTCTAATACCAAAATAATGTAGAGCAAGGGTAGGTTCAACAACTCAAATTAGTCTTCATACACCTTCTAATGGTTTCATTTGCAACAATGGTAGAGGCAATTTCTACACTTTGACACTGTTGGCCATTTGGCATTCTAGCCTTTTAATCATGGAAAACATTTCAACAATGTTGAACAACAAATTATGATGGGTTATTCATGTAAAAATCCTTTCAATAGGGTTTGACAACCTCTCTATGTCTAGGAACAAGTTCAATGGTGGCAACATTCACAAAGACGGTCAATTGTCTCATTCAAACTTGGTGCAAACATCAACCAATGATGGAAATGGCTTCCCAATGGGTTCCAATGGTGTAAAAATTAACCTTTAACTTGTCACAACATTCATCAAACAAAATCCAATGATCCAGTGCCAAAGTTTTGGCCAATCAATCACAATAAGGGTTTTTTACTGCAAACAAGATCAAAATGCAACATACTATCTTCTTGTTCTCCTTCACACGTGAAAACCCAAGCCCCAAATATTGCAAGGCGTTAGAATACATCAAGAAAAATTTACTTAAAAATTTTCTTCATCTTCACATGGAGGAAACTTGAGAAAAACCATACAGTAAGGCTACTATTTTTATAGCATGATAGAATGCACATAAATGCAAGAAAAATACAAATTCAATGTACAAGAATGAAACTTCTCCTTCAAAATATTCATCCAACCCCATCATCCAAGGATAAAAGGCATATTTAAGTGTTTACAAGTGACCTCCAACTATTTATAACCATATTTTGGTTAGTGAGTTAACAAAACATCATTTTGACATTTGTTGCAAAAGTTGCTTTACAACTTTTTTTGCAATTTTGACAACATTTACACTTTTGTAGTACCTTGCACCTAAAGAATCAAAATTGAATCCAAATGAATTTAAATGGACTAAAAAGACATTATTAACATGAAACCAACACCAACATGACAAAAATACAAAATGGAATTACATGAAACGAAGGGTGCACCTGAAACCAAGGGTGCCCCTACACCACTTCATGTGTAAAACTAGTGAAATCCATTTATACTTATCACCTTGAGATTCAAGTCAGCTAATGTTTCTTTGTGATTTTCAATCTCTTGCAAAAATCCCATCCAAATACTCCAAATTTTCATCCACCACTTTTGTTTCATCTTTAGGTGCTTGTGCATAATTTTTCATAAAATTGTGCCTATGTTCCATCTTGAGGCGCCTTTATTTCACAAAGTGGCACACATATCTCATCTTGAGGAAACTCTATTGCATAAAGTAGTGCCTATGCAATTTTTACTTTATTTGACCATTTAGGATCCCTAAACTAAAATCTTGACCTATAACAAACTTAGGAGACCCATCTTAGACCATCATTTCACCCAAAACCTCAACCTTTTAATAATATTCATCCAAAAATCATCATCATTCCTTCATATGATCATCTTTATCCATTTTCATAACCCAAGCATCATCATCCTATTTAGACCTTACACCAAACTACAAACATCAATCTCTATCACCACTGATCTATCTCATCTTTCGAGTCCATTCTCTATCATCACTATTCTATCTCATATTTCCATCCATTCTCTCTCACCATTCACCTATCTAATGTTCTAATCAAAATCCACATACATATCCATAGAAAAATCAATTTTATTAAGATTCAAATCTATATGCTCATATGTTTTATCCACTACCTTGTATATTGCTTGATAACTTGCCTATCTTAAGTAGTGTATTAAGTTCGCCCTTATCATTTTGGTTACCCTAGCTTGGAAACTTGGCTACCCCAAGTTAGTTTCTAAAATACCCATCCAATCTTTCTTAGGAAATTTTCAATCCTAAGTAAGAAAATAATCCCCATCTATCAAGGATATAGATTCACTCACAACAACTTTGGTCTTATATCACCTCCCACCTCTTGGTTTTCCATAGCATTATGAAGTTGTATCCATCATCACTTCTTAGTTATTTATAGCATTACCAAGTTGTACTCATCATCACCTCTTTGTCTTCCATAGTGTGACCAAGTTCAATTCATCATTATCCCTCTCAATGCAATCATCCCAATCCATAGCTTTGTATCTAAGGTTTACCTTTCATCCCCGTATCCCATCATCATTAATCACTTTTATCAAATCCCATCATTCCTAGGTCTATTTATTGTATTCCTATCACAAGGTCATAATATAAGAAACAAGTAATTACCTCAAAGGAATTCCCATCTTCATCATCTGATAATATATTCTTTGAGGGAGTGGTCTATCAATCCCCCTTAGGAAACACATTCCCATTTTTAGCTCACACCATACATGAATATCAAGATTCAGATGACCTAGACACCCACATTAGAGGACTTTTCCCAAGACACCCAAGCAATAGACTTAATACATCGTTACATCATGAAATATCCCAATCAATACATCCTTATGCTAGCTAAGAAAGGTTCCAAATTACCTCATGACTTTGACATCTCCCAAATCACACAAAAAAATCCTTCCACACCCCTAACATCTACTCATTGTGATCCCACACATTTTTCATTTTATTCTAATCCTCCTATTTCCTCTCAAACACCAATCTCATATCCACAACACATTTACAGATCAAAATCCCATCAAGCAACCAAAAATTCTTAACCCACAACCTCAAGATTCCATCCCTTCTCCTCACATTTCAACATCCATCCCATTAAAAATAACTCACACCCTCCAAACCTCGAATCCAATTTCATCCACTCATCAAAACCTTAAAACATCATACTCACAACCTCCAACCTCCAATTATCAACCACCACCACTTAATCTCTTAAATTATTTGGCATAAGACGTTCAAAAAATTGAGGTAGGACATTAAAAGAAAAGTTAAACCTTCCAAGAGCTTTATCCTTACCCTTTCAATAAATCTATCACCATGATCCCCTTTCCTCAAAACTTTGAAATGCCTATATTTGATAAATGTAAGGAAAGGGATATCCTAGGGAGCACCTTAAGGAATTTTACATCACATACCAAGAGGTCTGTTATCTTGATGCATACCTCTTGAGACTATTCCCTAGAAGCATAGGAAAATAAGTTCTAGATTGGTTTACACATCTTCCTCAGGAAACCATCACCACCTTTTTCAAGCTAGCTAAAAAATTTGTCACACATTTTTCCTACAACATTGAACATGACATCATTATGATGGAACTATGTAAAGCAAAACAAAAGAATGGAGCTTTTCCTCTTTCTTACAAATATGGAAACATCTTGCTAGTAGCTTTGCATGGCCCATTCTTTAAAAATAATTTGTCACTATTGTATAGGAGCGAATTTGGACCCCTTACACAAATTCCCCTTTCATACATCCTCACCTTAGAAAACCAATTTTGAAGGTGAAATTCCACATCAGCACACTGCCTTCCTTCCACTTGGAATCTTTTTGTTTTGTCGATAGAAGAATATTTGTTGCGGATGCTCATGAAATGCGCAGACATCTGTGCAACACGCTTACGTCCCTTACAAATTCCTATGTCTAAAGTTGGCAGAGGAATTACACTTCCTCTTGGGAATGGTTTGTAACATCCCTCTTCAACCAACCGACCCCAAAAATGGTAGATTATTCCCTTCTCCTTCAAATTCTTCCATTCTTCATTCAACTCATCTCCTTTTGGTAATCTTCAAGCATTCAACTTCATTCTCTTGGAATTCTCCACTCTCAACAGTAGTTTAGCAATCCATTGCAGCAGCAACAACACTGCATCAACTCCATTAAGCAAGTGTGAAGCAAGCCATTGCAACAGGGGCTTGAGGTTTCACAACACCCCCCCTCATCGCAGTTGAGGCTATGATAATTATTCAAGCTTTGTCTCTCCATCTTTAGCTAGTGAGCTCTTGGTGGAGGTAGTAACATTTTCATTCCTCTCCTTTACGATTTGGTTTAGTAGTTGTATACTTTTTTGTAGTGTTATTTGTGTGCTTTCTTTCCTTACTCCTTTATCACACATTTCTCTATCATTTCTATTTGGATTTCCATGGAGCTGGAAACACCAAAATGAGGGTCTAATTGAGGTAGGCCCCTATACAACCCCACCAAATTTCCCCTCTTTCTTCTGTGTAGGTGGACGTGCATTTGGAGCTAGCCAACAAACAAACACTTTTGTGAGGTTGTCTTCGTCACCTTGGTTCTAGTTTATTTACTTTATCATTTCAGTATCTACTTTGCATACTTTCTCATTCTGTTTTTACAATCTAGATTGTACTAGCTAGGCCATTAGTAGGTCTTTTTGGTAGTTTCTCTATCTTCACTATTTTTTGGCCGTACGTACACCAACGTGCCCGAGAGATGCTAGTGTGCCGCACTGATGTCCCAAAACTACATTTTTCTCCTCAGAAAAAGAGTTGTTTGAGGAACAAAACTGACTCCAAAAAGCCAACTCACCTAGCCTAAACTATAGTTTGGGCCTGCAGAGTGATCAAAGGACTTTATAGTCCTCATCATTCTCATCCTTCACATCAAACACCCCTTTAGAGTGAGGAAAGTTAGGGAAACCTTCTGCTCTTGGCTCTTTGTGATGTGGGTCCTTGATGTGGTTGGTCCCCCTCTCACATTTTTGGTGAACCTAATGTGAACCATTTTGGTTTTGTTTTATGATACTGAAAGTTCCTTTCCTCATGTTCTAGTTGTGCTGTAGGTGTAAGTATCATGAGATCTTCACCTTACAACCCAACCTATGACCCCTAGTAGGCATAGTTGGAAGGTGTTGAAAGCGTTGTGCAACGAAACCTTAATTGGGTCATTGTCCTATCTTGCAACCTTTGGAGGGCTTTGTGAGAGTATTGTTGAGTGCATGCAATGGCCTCTTTCCTACATCAACATATCCCCTCTGCATAGCCTATGAGAAGTGGTACGGGCATAACCTTCATCTCATAGGATTTTCTGATGGATTTTAATAGGGAACCATCTCCTCTCTACATCCCTGTGCGAATCAATGGAAACGTCATAGCAGGTGTTCTTGTTGATCCAATGTCTCAAGTAAACATCATAACTAAGGAGATCATGCTAATCAAATTCTTGCATAAAGATTGGTATGATGCACCTGTGAGCACCATCTGCATGCATTGCAGAATTTTTGTGCCTCCTTTGGGTAGTATCATCTTGTCAATTTTGGTTGGGCCTAAATCTGTGAAGCTTATGTTCAACATAATCCTTGGGTCTAAACTCTTCAGAGTGAAACTAGCTATCCCTTGGTTAGTAGCTATGAATGTAGTACCCTCGGTTGTGCATAAATGTTTAAAATTTATCCTTGTTATAAACCATCAGTTTCCCGTGGTAGTTACTCCTTGGATTACTCAGCCTACACCCATGGGTCCTTTCCAGCCTAGGAAGGACCTTTTTGTATCAAACTAATCAGAACTATAAGAGAGGATGCTCAACACTGAGAGTGAGATAACCTCCACCACCTTATGTTGTTTCACATAGGGCTTGCTTAAAAGCTGAAAGTGATGCCACCAAGGCACATAGAAGGGAAGAAGAGAAGTGGTCCTGAGATCCTCCTTCCTTCTCTTCCATTGTTCAATATAACACTCCTTCTCACCTTGTTGTGGCACCATTAGAGTCTATGGTGCTCGCTTGGTGAAAGTCCAAGCGTCCCATGTTTGAGCTTCCTGTTCTTCCCACATAGCCTAGGACCATTCGGTATAGAAGGAAGAAAGCCCCCCATGGGGAATATTTTGTGTCTTGACCTCCGCGGCCTCCTACCATTTCTGTTCCCAAGGAAATATATGGGAAGAGACCCACTTCCAAGGTATTAGAGTCAACTCCCTCTACTACTTCTCAACCTATTCCTCTTGCTCCCATTTAAGAGCTTGTCCCTTCGGTGGAAACAGTTGTGGAGGACACTCCCATGGCTAAGCAGGAGCCTTATGTTCCTTCGCAACCTCTGGTCTCTAGCTCGAAGAGTCATAGAAACCACCTTGCGTGTGAATGGAAGCACCTGCGAAAGGCTTTCGCTGTTGAGAAGGTCACCTTATAGAGGAAGGAAGAGGAGATGACCACCTCTACTTTAGGGCCTCCTACCATGTCCTCCTCTCTCCTTCCCTCTGCTTCCATTCAACCAAGCTCCACATCGCTTTCGACTTCCACTGTGAGTATGAATGCACCTAACCCTAAAAAGGTGCAGGTGTTCATTGCTCCTTCAATGGAGCCACCTTTGTTGATGTTCCTTCTGGATGTCCTACCTTTCCCAAAACTCATGGATATTCTAAACACTTCAGTGGTATTTTCCACAGTTTTATCTTCCTCCTCTTCCTCTGCACCTCTTTCCTCATCTGTGAAGAGTTCATGTCCCTCAATGGAACAAAAGGTGGAGAGTGGTCCTTCCATCAATGGAGGATGTAAGAGGATCCCACCTTCTCTGAAAGGTGGTCTTGTGCTAACTTGTTTTGTCCTAGTGACAAAACCAGCCCCGACTTTCCCTAAGTTTGTCATTGCTCCTGAGTCATTCAATGAACCTAGTGGTGAATCTTGGGTGCAACCTTCTCCATCCATTGAGGCACAACATAACAGTCTGATGAAGTGCATGTTTAACTCTTTGGATGAAGTTATGACCTTGTTAGCAATTTTTGTGAAATCATTGACTATAGCTTTAGAGGAGCCGAGTGGAGGACACCTTTTGGGGCCTTCTATCTTAGCCCTTGTTGCGGGAGGGACAGAAGCTCCTCCTCTTAACATCAAGCTCATCCTCCTTCCCCCTATGATGACCTAGAGTGGGAAGTGGATGACCTCTTGGTCGATTAGTGTTAGGGGGCGACCCCTTAATCTTTAGATTAGATGTGTGCGTATTGTGATGTGTTTCCCCCGTGATCGTGCTATGTGTGCCTAGATGAACCTTGTCACCTTTTTTAGTGCTTGTATACAGGTGTGGTTTTTGTGTCGTAAACCTTCTTCTATTTGTATAATCATTATTCCATGTTTGTTATTGACTTTCAACAAAATTGGGGACGATGCGAAGTGTTGGGGGAATTTAGGCTTCCTTTCCATGTTGACCCAATTTTTCATTTTTTACTTTGTCTACTCGTGCATTCTTCACATAGTCTGATATAGTAGGGGGTTGATGACAGTTCATTTTATATACTATTATTATACTTATATATATATATATATGAGCAGTTCTAGTTCTAACCCTCAAATGTAAAATCACCCCTATGCCCTTTGTTTGTGATGTCTTTGTATCTCTTAGCTTTTCTTTTATCTTTCTCTCTTCTCTGCTTGAGTTATCCCTTTCATGTGTGACAATGCCATAACACCCCAATTTTTAGAAAACACATTTGTTTCCAAACAAATCTTTTCTTTAAAATCTTCACCATTTTTTAAAGAATCACATTCTCAACTTGAAACCCTAATGAAACGTGTTTCCTTCATCATGGGCTCGCAAAGAAAGAACTTAAGACCTTTCCTTCAAGGTGGGAGTAACAGAATCTTCTTCCTTTTGAATTCCTTGATGAAGTGAACATATTTTGAAAGGATTCCTTGATGATGAATCGATTTGAGAAAGAAACATTCCTTTTGCACTTTCAAACAACGCGTCCTTTGAGTGGACCCCTTCCTTCATGCTAGGTTCTCGAGGGACCCCTCTGAAATTTTTCTAATTTATCGACGGTCTATGTGATTGTCCACTTACTTTCCTATGTGTTCACTTTTGGACATGTTCTATATGCAGGAAAACATGTTGCTTTGTAGGTGCGCCTATGAAGCTGCTTTCGGACTCTGTGGAGTCTCCTTTCCTTGGGTTTCCTCCATGTGAGAGATCTTGGGGGATACCTCCTTGCAGGTCTACGGGCCTATAGGGTGCTTCTTCTGAGCTTCCTCCATGCGAGAGATCTTGGGGGTCGCTCCCCTACAAGTCTGCAGGTCTGTAGGATGCTTTCTTTGGGTTTCCTTCATGTGAGAGATCTTGGAGGACACCTTCCTTGCAGGTTTGCGGGTCTGTAAGAAACTTTTTTTCTAGGTTTTCTTCATGTAAGAGATCTTGGAGGACACATTCCTTGCAGGTGTGTAGGTTTGTAAGGCACTTTTTTTGGGCATCCTTCATATGAGAGATCTTGGAGGACACCTTCCTTGCATGTATACGAGTTTGAAAGGTGTTTTTTCTAGGTTTCCTTCATGTGAGAGATCTTGGAGGATGCCTTCCTTGTAGGTCTACGGGCTTGTGAGGTGCTTACCTCTCAGGGATTCCTTCATGTGAGAGATCTTGGGGGTCACCTCCTTGTAGGTGTGTGGGACATGTAAGACACTTTCATTCTACAGCTTCATAGTTCTGTGGGGCTATGGAGTCCTTTGCCTACCCCGTGCTTTGAAGCTCGCTAGACTGCAATATGATTCCTTGATAGTTCAGGTATACATTTCTAACTCTATCCACTCTATTGGAACTGTAGAAATTTGATGTTTTCACATGTTGGTTTTACTCATAAAATCTCTAGATTGGTTTTACCGTGTGCATATTCTGCCCATATTTTTCCATATTGCCCCATTGAATCCATTGAGTCATGCATTTTTCACACTCTAGTTCCTATCGGCGTGATAGTATTAAGGTCTCCCCGATCCATTCTTCTACTTATAAACATTTGTGTTGCCTATTGACAAGATGTTTCCTATGTCACGGCGATTGGAGTTTACTCACTGGCAGTTATTGACATGACTTTCATGTTGTTTCGGCGACTGAGGAGGATACATATATCGGCATGAGTTTGGGCGTCGTTGTAATGTCACAGCGAGATTGTTTTATCTTGCCGAACGGTGAAGGAGGATGCCTATCGGTGTGAAACTTCACATCGGTGTTATGTTATAGTGAACTTGATATGTCTCCCCGACTAATGCATGGAAAGTTTCATCCGCGGGAGTCAGGTTGTCGGGGTAGTGTCTTACCAAAATTAAGATGTCTCATCGACTAGTACATTATGGGATCTCTTCGGCCAAACAAGTTGTCTTCAGTGGGATGTCATGGTGATCTCCATATGTCTTACCAACTTTGCACAAGTATTCACTTTGGCCAAAGTCATAATTTTTGGCATTGTGTCTTGGCGAGCCCGTCGGGTCTTGCCGACAATACAAAATGGATTTCTTTAGGTGAAAGATTGGAATTCTCTTGGCAAATAGGTGTGAGCTCGGGTGTTTCAGTGTGAGACAAAATAATCTATAGGATGTCTCGCTATTTGTTGGAAGTTATAGCGACATACATGGGGCAGATAGACTTGTCGGCGAGAAAGGATGAATGTCACAACGACTATATTGTTTCATGTGGACTTTCGGTATAACAAAGAGTAATCTCTATAGCATCTCCCCGATGGTTGAATGTCACAATGACTATGAATGAAGCCAAAAGAGCACATCAGTGAGAGATATCCCTGTGTCTCAGTGAATGATTGGTACATTATGAGAAGCATATCGATGAAACATTGTGTTTGCTGTGTGACATCTCCCCAACTTAGGCAAGTTACAATGATAGTGAATGAAAGCACAATAGAATGCATCTCGAGGAAACATAAAGAAATCTATGTGACTTATCTTCGACTCTATTCAGTCATGGAAAAAGCGAATAGAACCCACAGAGTGATTAACGATTGAATTGCCTTCAGCATAGCTGCTAGATTGTCCTAGCAACTGTCTCACTGATGAATATCAGATATTCAAATACTATGGCCGACATGAAATTTTCCCGAATATTGTGGTTGGCCAATAGGAATTTGAAGCGATATGTTTCCTAATGCTGGTGTATAAATATGCACTCTCGATTGTTATTGAAACATGAGATTTGACATCAGATTTTAGAATAGATATAGTAGATTAGGAATGGACAGAGTAGAATAAAGTTCTCATTCTAGAGACTATGTTGCATGCTTTCAAATGGTGATTTCAATGAAATTCAGCTGGTGTGGCAGTTTATTTTTGGTATCAATTGTATGTTGAGTTTATTGAAAATTATTGCTAAGCTGTCTCCAAGTTGATTCTTTTTGGTTGTTTAAATTGATGTAACAAGTTTACTTTCAGTTTATCAGTGCACATTTGTTGTATCTGTGTGGTTAATTAACTAGTTCTCTCAAGAAGAGATTAAATCCTTTTGGTCGATCATAGTAATCAAGGAGATTCATCTGGATTATTAAAGTAGAGCTTAGTAGTCATAATCCTGCATTGTTTATACAAGTTATGAACAGATTATATGCCTGCAATTTGATTTTTTGCTAGAATAAGTTGCCCACTTCTGTTTCATTTGACTCCGCATACCCAATAAGGCATTGGTCTCTGTAATTTCATCATTTGAATTCATTCAATTTCTTTATATCTATTAATTAAGCATTTTAGGTTTTAGATCAGAAGATTGCTATCAAGTTTGATTTCATTTGTTCACTTCCATTTGCATTGTGGACAAAGCATTTCAGAAGGATAAATCATAAGTTAAGTATGCTTCATTCAGAAAGGTACACCCACCTAGGTTTGGTAGCACCTGAAGAGTAGAAGGTTGAGTTCTCTTGACCTTGTCTGTTACCCTAAAACATATCAAGAGATTGGCAGCCTCTTGAGGCATTCCACCTGCGTTTTTGAGAGCTAACACACTCTTCGATCTACTTTACTGAAGCACTCATCAGTATTCATGCTCACTAAAGTGGGAGAAAAATGTATAGGAATGAATTTGAATCCCTTATGCTAATTCCCCTTTCATACATCCTCACCTTAGAAAACCAAATCCGAAGGAAAAATTCCACATCAGCAAGCTACCTACCTTCCACTTGGCGTCTGTTTGTTGGTAGAACAATATTTTTTTAGGGGATTCCCACACAACACAAAAATGTCTGCATGGCATGTTTACGTCCCTAATGGATTCCTACATCTAAAGTTGGTAGCGACATCACATTTCCTACTGGGAACGGTTTGTAACATCCCACTTCAACTAACCAACCCCAAAAATGGTAGATTCTTCCTTTCTTCAAATTCTTCCATTCTCCATTCAACTTATCTCCTTTTGGAAATCTTCAAGTATTCAACTTCATTCTCTTGGCATTCTCCACTCTCAACAACATTTTAGCACTCCATTATAGCAGCAATAACACTCCATCAAATCCATTAAGCAAGTGTGAAGCAAGCCATTGCAGTAGGGGCTTGAGGTTTTTCAATACCTCCCTTCATCGTAGTTGAGGCTATGGTGATTGTTCAAGCTCCCTTTCTCCATCTTTAGCTAGTGAGCTTTTGGTGGAGGTGGTAACATTTTCACTCCACTCCTTTACAATTTGGTTGAGTAGCTATATATTGTTTTGTAGTGTTATTCGTGTGCTTTCTTTCCTTAATCCTTTATCATACATTTATCTATCATTGCTATTTGGCTATTCGTGGAGGTGGAAACACCAAAATAGGGGTTTAACTAAGGCAGGCCCCTATACAACCCCAAAAAATTCCCCCTCTTTCTTGTGTGTAGGAAGATGTGTATTTGGAGCTAGCTGGTGAACAAGCACTTTTGTGAGGTTTTCTTCATCACCTTGGTTCTAGTTTATTTACTTTATCATTTCAGTATCTACTTTGTATACTTTCTCATTCTGTTTTTACCATCTAGATTGTACTAGCTAGGCCGTTAGTAGGTATTTTTGCAGTTTCTTTGTCTTCGCTATTTTTTGGCCATATGGATGGTAGCATGCCCAAGAGACACCAACGTGCCATGCTAATGTCCCAAAATTATGTTGTCATCTTCAAATAGAGAGCTGTTTGAGGCATATAACTAACTTGAAAAATCCAGATTGCCTAGCCCAAACTATAGTTCGGGTGTGCAGAGTGATCGAAGGAATTTATAGTCCTCATCATTCTCATCCTTCACATCAAACACCCCTTTAGAGTTAGTTAAGTTAGGGAATCCTTCCACTCTTGTCTCTCCATGACCTAGGGCCTTGACATGGTTGGTCCCCCTCTCTTACAACTTTATTTGTCCAAAACTAGACTCTAGAAATGAGATTTAATTTACAAATGCAATGTGCCCACTCCTTTGATGAAATCATAGAAAAAGGATTTGTCATAGAAAATTTTCTTATTTCCAAAGGACTAGTAAAGATCTATAAAGAGAGCAAATACAATAATCAATCTAGTGACAAATCCCATTTTTAGAAAAAGAATAAGAACTTAGTCAATGATGGTGTGGCCAATTCCAAACATGTCCAAAACATCCAAATACCTACACTATCATCATCCCAAAATAATCAAGGCACCCAACATAATGTGATCATCCACAAAGGGACAACCTAAATGATACACTCCATTGGGAGAGCTTGTTGATACTATCTTCCCAAAACAAATCCAAGAAAACTCGATACAACTTCTAGCTATAAAACTGGTTGGTGAGGATGTTCCCAAACCTTGCTAGTTTATAGAGCATGAATTTTGTGAATATTGTTGGTTTGGTTTTATGAATTCCAACTGGTTCTTGAAATAATCTAAAATATAGCCACTTCTTATGCTCAAATACTTCAAGAATTGGCCAACAAATAGGAGAAGGGTCTAACACTTTTCTCCTCTACACTTCAAGCTATGCAAAACCTAGATGGGTGGCCCTTTACAAAATCTAATGAAATTTCACACCATTTGTAGAAAATAATGTTATAATAGATATGTTCTCTTAGGGTATACCAAGAATTACAAATGAAACTCACTTAATTGGCTAGATTCTTGGAAATTTTATACATTGTTGGCTTTGAGAACATAAGATAAAATTAAGAAATAAGTTACAACCTAAAGGGAAATTTGATTTTGAAAATTTATGATCATGTCCATGTGTAACCAACATTCATACTCAGATTGGTGCCTTAAACCTGGGTTACAGAGTCAAAAGGAATGTAATTATATCTCTAACAACAAATTTTAACTAAATTTTTTGAAAGCTTTTATATCACTTCCTTACAATGATATCCTTCAAAATTTACAATAAACTCTTCTTAAAAATCCTTTCATACATTCATAACCCTCAAGATCTCTAATAAAACAATTTAATCTACTATTTGAATAGAAGCTATATAAGAAATATTCATTTGTAAAAAATTGCAATGGTGAACAAAAATGATCTTTGATCAATTTATATTCATAACTGTAATGAAGTATACAATTTAGGAGACAATTGATTATGAAATTAACACAATATAATCATATATTCAAAACTTGTAGTACTATACAAAATATCTTTTACATTTACAATTCTTCCCTAGAATGCCTAGACCTAACTAATAAAGACTTAGAACATAAAAAAATTTCTTATAAAATCCAAGATCCTCTTTAAATGGCCTTGAATTCCATTTTATAAAGACAAGGGAGAAACAAGCTTTAGTTAATGGAAAAAAATTCATGTTTTCATTTAAAAATCCTATCCTCAACATCAAGCAAAAAGGTTACAACCAATTAGCAAAAGACAAAAAGTGCATTGCTAGAGGACAAAACAGTTAGAAGCCACTTGAGGAGATACTTTCTAACATACATGATGAGACAAAAAGGAGAAAGCTCATGCACTTTTTTAATTATATTTCTTCATCCATACTATAAAAAATTCCTTTGAAGGCCAAGGATGTGTGAAAATTTCCCTGATATGAATCAAATGAGTAGAATATCCCCCATTAGTCCACTTCTTTACATCCTTAACAAACTTCTATAAAATTATCTCCTATTTTATTAGCTTTTTTATAGAAGTATTCCTTTTATCTTTTTCTTAATGTCATCTATAAGAATAGAAATTAGGATGGGGGTATCACATTACTAAACTTAGCCCTCCACATCTTATACTCCTTTATCTCATGATCCTCATATATAATGATACTCATGACACCATATTTAAGATTGTCAAATTATTCTAAAAAATTCTCCAAGGTAAGATGAAAGCTTTGATGTATAACCATATTGTCCTCAATGGTTTACAAAGTCTCAAAGATGATCTCTAACTCAACTAGAGCATAAGGGTCAAAATTTTCTCTCACCACCATCTTTTCAATCATCTATTTCCTTGGAGCCAAGTATCTATTACATCTCATTTCATAATTACCAAGATACTTTTACCTTCATAAGTGAACGAAATGTTAATCGTGATTTTAATATGTTTGATAGATGAATGAAATATTAAAATAGGTATTAAGATGTTATTTCTTTTAAAGGAGTGATTATGTTTATATTGATGAAATGCCATGAAATGAATTTGTATTATAATTTGAATACTAATGCATTGTCGATACAAATGTTTTATGATGCAAGTGGATTTCATGTGAATGGATAACTACGTATGCAATGTATTAATTTGGATGCAAGTACAAGTTCATGCCTCTGGAAGGGAGGGGAAGTATCACTCAGGAAAATGATTTGGTCTGGTAACCTTTGATAAGACTATATTGAGCTTACTTACACTCACACCCTAGTTGGTCTAGTTGAGTTAGTTCATGAAATCGGTAGGTAGCCTTCAGTCTTGTTGTGTTGTGGATTTTCCTATTTGGGATTATGTGATTGAATCTTTGTTTAGAGTATATGTTCTTCTTTATGTGTTCCTACTTGTGATAATCGATGAAGTATATACTTGGAATGTATAAACCTATCTATGGACATGCCTTCGATAACCCATATACATGGGAGTACCGAATGTTTTAATGTGACATAAACATATATATGTGTATGCACTTCTTATGTATACGTCAATCAAAGAACATATGAATATATGTTCTTAAGCATGGATGTTAAAATAATGTTATATATATGTATATAATATATATATATATTAATGTATATGTATATTGTTATGTTAATGTAAATGTGTATACATATATATTAATATATGTAAGTATGTATATATAAATGTATGACTATTTTAACATATGTTTATATAAATATGTCTACTTGAATATGGAGATATCAATAGATGTATATACTATATAATATATTAAATATATATGTATGAGAATATAAATAAAAACATACATGTTGATATAAGTATATGTATTTATATAAGTGATAGTGAATGTAGGTGATTAGTAAACAAATGATTATGTTTATAATATATATATTTATATTGATGGCAATTAATGCATTTGATAATCTCAAGGAAATAAACGTACAGGAATTTATATATATATATGTTATACACATATATATAATTATAAATGTTTAAAGTATATGTTAAACACATTTTAAAGGGTGCATATATGGTGTAGATCAAGGCTTAATAAAACTAGCAGATAGGTGAACTTATGCAACGCATAAGTTAGAAGTCAATTGTTTATGCAATCCAAATGCTAAGACATCAGATAGATTAAAGTATAGTGTGCATAAGAGTAGAATCCGTCACATAAGTTTATGGGGGTAAACTTTATGCAATAAAACAAGTCTAGCACATAGCTTAAAGGGAAGGAAGGAAGAACATGCGCTGCATATGTGGAAATAGTAACCAACACTAAACCATGACATGGCATATGGAACTTAAATGTTGAGTAATGTTAACCAAGGCAGCACTAGGTAAAGCATGTGGAAATGATTTGCATGACATAGTCAATTGCATTGAAGGCAATCTGAAATGCATTAACAAGCTTTGACTTGATATTTTAACTGAAACACTAAAATAGCACACATGAAGTTTATGTGGCACCAAATTATGAATAATTGCATTTCTTTAGAATCTTGTTCTATGAACTCTGTGCAGCAATGGAGGCCAAATATAAATGGGAGAATTAGTCAAATAGAAGTTGGCATAGAGAGATTCAACCTATGAGATTAATTACCTTGCATTTCTGAATGATATTCTTGTTGTCCATGATAGAAGCGACTAGCTATGCAATACTGCTAATTCTTAATTTGTAAAATTTCCACCTTTTCTTTACCTTGTTGAGTTGAAGCATTTGAGATTAGAAGTGTCAATCCAATTACCCTATTTCTAGCCTTTAGTTGCTGATTTTTTTGTATAAATAGAGGTACTCTCTACCTCAAAGGAAATGCATAATTACACTCTTTCTGTTATTTTTTGTGTTGCTATACTTTTTTGAGTTTGTGATAAGATTTGTGAGAGGGTTGGGAAGAGCATTTTGGAGAGAAATAGTGATAGTTTCTAAAGTTACAAGCTGATTTTGGAGGAGGCTAAGCTACGGAAACTAGATCGTTCAATTAAATCTTTGCATATATAGGCATGTCGATTTCTACCTCATGTTATTATATTTGGAAAGATTATATTTATGTATGTTGTGATGATTGTTTATGCTTGCACGTACTTGGTTGTATCTTTCTTTGGGTAGAACCTTTCTATTAGGTTAATAATTTTATATACCCTATATGATAATTTAGATGATGGAGTATCTAATCATACTACACATAGTTAGTCTATACTAATATGTATATAGAGTAAATTGTGAAACATGGTTAACATAATGATGTCTT
Source organism: Sequoia sempervirens (assembly GCA_007258455.2). Lineage (NCBI taxonomy): Eukaryota > Viridiplantae > Streptophyta > Pinopsida > Cupressales > Cupressaceae > Sequoia > Sequoia sempervirens. The sequence goes on along the minus strand of VDFB02075321.1, from coordinate 414,070,939 downwards.
GAGATAACTTGACTTTGTTAACTTATAATGCTAGGTAAACCTTTATGAATAGTGAGGTTAGTAATACCATGGCAATAATGGAGTGATAGGAATATTGTCATCAATAGGAAGCAATGTCATGCAAACCATTTGATAAATCTATACTTGTATGATCACTTGATCATTACTTTACTTTGATTGAAACCCTAGGTTGAGACTAACCTACTTGGTTGGGTTATTAATTTGATCTTTGTTCAGAACACATAGGTTGAGATTAACCTATATGATCAAATTGAACATTGATTGTTGATTTTATCTTCGATTGGAGTCATTTAATGTTGAAGGTTATACTTTGGATTGAGATCATTTATTGTGAATATTATACTTTTGATTATTGAAGGTATAATTTTGAATGAGGTCATTTATTGATGGGTTTATACTTTTGGGAATCATTTATTGTTGAAATTACACTCTTTTAAAAGGGGACTTTCATTGTTGAGATATACTTTAGTTTATGAAGTTTTCATTATGAAGTTATTTGTAATTTAGAGCCATGAAGAGTTCATAGGTTATTTCTAGGATTAGATTATCTAATGAAGGGGATAGCTCATGCATAGGAATTACTTAGTAGAAATGCTGAGGTAAATATAAAAAAGAGAATAGGTTGTTCTTGGGGCTAGTACAACCTAATGAAGGGAATTTCCTATGCATAGAATATAATGGTCATTACAAATTGAGCTAGAATGGTGGATGAGTGTGTGATGTCCATTCCAAAATAGGGGTGATGAATAATTTGGAAAAAAGTGGTGTAATTTTCCATTGGTTACACTATCAATTCATCATGTTAATTTTTAGCATGCTAGTCTGGGATTTCCATACACGCATGCCGTAGCCACTGTATGATAAAGTTATAGTTATGTAGGACACAATAAAAGCTTGGAATTGGATAGTATTTTGAGGTTTCTGGACCACACTCTTTGTTGAAGGGTAGGTCCATCTTACCATATGTGGTAAATATGCGGTGGAATGCAGTAAGTCCATGGATGGTGGAAAATTTATTGAGTGATGCTTCTCCTCCTCAATCGGTGAGCCAAGATTTGACAGGGGATTTCCTAGACCATTGTATTTCTAGTGCCAATGGATCTTAGATGAGCTATGTATGTATCACATTTCTATTTCTATGGAAGATAGAAAATGTAAAATGTATCTTGTTTATGAAATATTTGTTATGGAAGATTGTAATATTCAATTATAATGAAATTATAAATTTTGGAATAAATGCTATTTCAAATGTGTATATTGTCTTTGAATTACAAGAAAAAATTTATCACTATGTGTTTAGCATCTTAGCTTATTCACTTAAGGTTAAAACATAGAAAATTATTGTGTGGAACAAATGGCATGTTACAACATCAATAACACTTTGAAGTCTATTTTTCAAGGAAGTGTGAATAACACAAGTAGTTCTGACTTCATTATATCCATTCCAGACTTCCCCGAGATGGCTTAAAATACATGATAATCTATGACAAAAAACATTGTCAACCATCTTTGAGGATTGTTCTCTTCTCTCCTTATTTTCTTTTTCTTTCACTTCTCTCCTTTCATTTAACTCCTTCAAGATACTTATCTCCACATTCAAAGCTAACTTTTCTTGGTCATCCTTATCATTCAATTCTAACTGAGGTAGTGGTAGTAATCTGGATATAATATTCAATTGCTCCTGCAACTTTGAATTTTTGTCATTAACTTATTTAAACTTGCCTCCAACTTCCTCACTTTGGCTTCTATAAGCATGGTTGTATTCATAGTCAGTGTTGCAACTTGTAAGGTACTTATATCACCAATCCTTTTGACAATTAGATTTCCCATTAATTCACTTGTATCATCAATTACCTTAGGCTTATTTTTCTCACGAAAGATAGATCAATAACCAAAGTTTCATTTCTAGGGTTAAACTCTAAACCAAAATAAAGTGAATTTGCTTGTTCCTCATATTCTGAAACTAGGTTATTACTCTCCCACCTCTTGATTGTAGCAAATGCAATGATAGATGATATATCCCAACATGGAAATAACAAGCACCCACCACTTTTAACAAGTTCCCTACCTTTTTGGGGTGTCATGCTTACCATTTATGTATCTACTTTGGTAAAAAATTCAATAATAATTTCTTTCCTCTTTTCCTCAATAAGATTTTGGCCTTGAAGTTTTTGTTGCAACTCCTTTCCTTTTTTCCTCAATAAGATTTTGGCCTTGAATTTTTTGTTGCAACTCCTTTCCTTTACTTTTAAGGATGAAATCCCTAAATTCCTTGGTGGAAATAAATTGATCATCTTGCATAAATTAAAATCAAGTTAGTGCTCTCACATCATCAATTACTTGATCCCCAGTCCCAAAATTAATCAACATCCTCTCAGTGGATGGTATTTTAACTACAACCCTTGAAAGGCGATGCATCACTTGAGCCAGGTCAAAATATTCTATAAATTAATCAGGACCTATAACATAGTCCACCAAAGATTATGTAGGAGGATCCACCTATTGTAAAGGTACAATTCTCTCATGGATTTGTTGCTCAATTATTTGAGATGATGAGGGACCAAGCTCATGTATATATGGGATTTTAAGCAATACATTTTCTTACATATTAGATATATTATCAAGCATTATCATCATTCTTAGGATTGGGTCCTAAATTTTTGTGTGTGCACCCCACTCAACCTTATAAGGTCATTAATGATGAGGCCTTTCTCCATCCCACACCTACCATTCCTATTCCAACTCCTAACACCATCCAATCCCAATCCCCATCTCCCACTCCTATCATGATCCAACCCATAAAAACCATAAAATTCCAATCCCCATATCCTACTCCTTAGACCATCCAACCCATTGGGAATCATCCAATCCCAATACCCATCTCTTGCTCCTATCATTGTCTAACCTATTGAAACCATCCAATCCCAATCCCCATCTCCTACTCCTATCACTATCTAGCCCATTTAAACCATTCAATCCTAATCCCCATCTCTCACTCTTAACATCATCCAAACTATTGAATCCTATTGATGTGTTTTTATGCACTTCTCAACACAGGCAGTGCATAGGTGCACTACCTCTCTTGAAAGACAATCTTCCACAATCAGATTGCAGAACACTATCCCAAGGTCTCTAATGTTAGGTCTTGACAATGTTTGGAATGTCTGAATTGTTTGATGTGATTTTCTAGAATCACAAGGCGGTCTTACATAGGGATTAGAAAGCATGGGGAAGTTGGATCTTGAAATGGAGTTCTTGGGATGGGGAGTTGTTATGCATTAGCTATAGGTTCAAACAATAGTCTTGGACTCTATTTTGTCATTGGATTTGGCTTTACAATGTGCAATGAACCTTAGCATAGGTCAGTCATTTAAAAAAAAAAGAAAAGGGAGCAAGGAAGAGAGAGAGTTCCTAAATCTGCAACTAATTGTGAACAGTGATGATGGAGTTCCTACAATGGACAGCTTCCTGAAACAATATTCCACTTAACCAGAAATCTCACAGTATCACGGAACTTGCGCTATCTTCTAAGGTCTACAAATTTTTTGTCTTTCATTCACCATGTGCATGCATGAACAAAGATAAATTTTTAGAGCAGCTTTGAATTCAAGCCCAGACTAACTTTACACAGCTATCTACCATCAGCAAACAACAAAAAGTATGGACTGAGAAGTCATCAACACAGTAGGAATTTTCATGATCACAAGACAACATTCCTAAAATCTACCAAAGCAAGAAAATAGCTAACTAGAACAATAATAAAACCTAAGTTAAACATCTAACAATGGAGATTGAATCAAGCAACATGTGAGAAACTCAGAAAATGCACCAAGTCAATGTCTTTTCCTTATAAATTTCTGCAGCATGTCTTTACAACAACTCAACTCTCTTTGCAAATGAGAGGAGAGCCCCATTTATAGTGTTCCAAAAGTCAAATGAATGGCCAAGATTAATTCTTATTGTGTGGCTAAGATTCATTATAAAATAGGGTTTCACTCACCCCCCAATATATTACAATTTAAAATTACATCTTTGTCTTTTCTTTGTTTTGTCCTCTAGTGACGGCACTGTAGCATTTTTGTCTTTTAGCTGCTCTCTGTTTTACTGTAGCTACTCTTTAGGGAGTTCTTCATCTTTGACGAGGCTATCCTCCTACTTTTTAGAAGCTGTGTATTCCATGAACTTTAGGATAACCGGATGGAGCTTGTCCACTTCAACAATTTCATACCTTAGTACTTGGTAGCTCCACTCCTTTGCATTATCCTTGAGCCTTTCCCAATCCTCATAATATTTTGTGCCTTGGTCCCTGAATAGCTCTGATTGATTGAAGGCACGGGCAGCAAAACTCATGAATTCCACCGTGATTTCACTTGACATTCCGTCCTCCATCTTCTTCTGGAAGTAGGGCTTCATCTTTTCTGGATCCATCTACACAGTGGGCACATCATATTCTGTCATTAGCTTGAGATAACAAGCACATTTTTCCCTGATTTCCTTTATCCATTCTATATCTGAATCCACTTTGCTTATTATTTGTTCCAGTATTTCCTTCCGGTTGTCGAAGTCTCACCGCCATACATCCATCAACCAATGATCATCTTTGTTAAAAGCTAGCTCCTTTTCCCATGTGGCTTCTAGCAATTGAAGGATAGCCTTGATCTTCAGAAAGGTGGAGTCGTATACTGTAGCGAAGTTGGTGCATAGCTTCTTTGTGCCCTCCAAAGATTGCTGCAGGTCCAAGAACTTGTTGGCTGTCCAAACAACCCAGCTAATTCCCATGTTTTTGATGTATAAGACTTGTCACAACCAATCCTCTATAGTCTTTTCCAAGTTCTTCCTTCTCTCCATCTTGTCGATTTGTTCTTTGGACAATAGCTGGGGTGCAGTCGTGGACATGGTCGGCAGGCCATCCATCGATGACCACTACTGGATGTAATTTGTTAAAGCAACCACCTGTGCTTAGAGCTCATCCTTCGAAATCTTGTCCTGCCTTATCAAATGTACCACCGTGGCTACTGACTCCTCAAGATGCCCTACCTTCTGTTCTCTAGTGGCGGTCCCTAGATCCATGCTGGAGACGTTGTAAGTTATTCCTTCCTGACCTACGATAGGTGTGGCCACCTGCACAGCTTGAGACCTAGAAGCATCCATCGTCACTTTGGATCGGATCTTAAGCTTCTTTTCCTTCTTCGTTGTGACTTGAGCTCGGGCTAAAATAGCCTGTAGTCTCACTCTCGGGTCCTTTAGTATGGGAGTTTTCCCCTCAAGCTGCCTCTCTAACCACTCTGGAACGGTGGACTTACCTTTAGGTGACTCATGATCACCCTTGCCTCCCTCGGTCAAAGCCTCTGCTTCCTTACCTTCTTGGGTTCCTCCCTTTATCTTGGTCGCATCTCCCTCCTCTTCGTCGGAGTCTTGGACGAACAGGAGGTGTTTGATAGGAAGCTTGGAAAACAGTTGCTGCACTAGACTCTCTTTTCCTGCTATCTCTTCTTCTTTCTATTCCTCATCACACTCAACTTCAAGGCTTTTGACAACTTGGGTTCCACTCTCAAGTAAATCCTCTCTTGGACTATTTTCTGGTGGCTGCCCTTCTCCGTCATGGGGTGACCTTTCTGCTTCTGCCTTGATCTCCTTCAGCTGTTGTGCTAGCTCCTCCTCAAGGTCATCATCAAAGGTTTACACAATTACCTTAGCACTGGAGCTATCTTCCTCATCCCCGCTCTCAGAAGAGCCCGTTCCCTCCTCCTCATAAGCCACCCTATCAATGGTTCGGTGTTCGTACTTTGGGTGCTCATGGTATTCATCGTCTTCCTCCTCAATAGGCTTCGAGGTTTCCTGCTCTCGTTCCTCCCACTCCCTAGAGATTAGCATGTTGGCTTCCATAGCCAGTGGCCCTGTCGGTGGTTGTGAAGGCTGAGCAGTAGTAAGGACTTGTGCAAGGGCTGCTTGAAGAGTCAGATCCATTAGGATCTAGGAGAGCTCAAGGGGAAGATTTTGCATATGTCTTGAGAGAGCCTCAGGCATGGTGGTAGTGGGAATAGGTGCTGTTACTATTGCCAGAGGGAGCAATGTGATTGGTGACATGGCAGCGGAGGAAGGGGGAGTAGTTATGGTAGAAGAGGAGTCGATAATTATTATAGACCTGGCTGGAGGCGAAGGGGTAAGATGGATAGAAATGTCCACTGCCAATGGGGATGCAACAATCATAGCCAGGGAGGTAGGTGGTGCAATAGGAGGGGTAGGGAGAGCCAAGAGAGGTACCAATTGATCTATACCCTTCGCTTCCTCCTCTTGGGTTAAGGGTTGTTTCGTGGCGCTCCCCACCTCTTTGAGCCTTTTGGAAGTTGAGCCTCCCGTTTCTTTCCTTGCATAGACCTTGGGGTTTGGAGACTATTCTGTTTCTGTCTCCTTTCTCTTCTTGGATCTGGTGATCGAAGGAGACTTGGAGGTCCTACCTATTGAAGTGGTGGCATCAACATCCTTTGTGGCACTTGGCTCACTTTTGATCCCTTCATAAGTCAAAATTACTCCTTGCCGCCTTAATTGGGCTACTTGCCCATCGACCCACTCCTTAGTACAAGCCAAGATTGGCTGGGTTATGGTATCAAGGTCATTGACCTCCTGCTTGTCCCATTCTATTGTTGGTATTGGCAGATTGGTGACTATAGGGTACCTGGGGTGCATTATGGTGGCCTCATCTTCTTTGACTTGGTCCGATATGGGGAATGACTACACCCTTCTTACAAACTACACAATCATTCACATATAGTGCCTTGCACGTACCTCTTTATCATCCTGGTAGTCTGCCCATAAATCCTCGATGTGGTGAAGATGGGAAAACCCTGGCCGTAGCACCTTTTTGACGTGACCATACGGGTCTATCCGCGAGCGAGCAGTGTGTAGGTAGAAATGGTAATATTTTAGCTCTTTCTCAGAGTTACCAGCACACTAGGAAGTTTGCAGTTTATACATGCGCTGGCCCAGAGTCATGGGATAAGAAATCCCTGCTATGTGTTTGCTGTTGAAGATTGCCTGTATGTGCTGGAGCTACCGAGAAAGCTCCAGAAGGATGATCCAGTGATTGGGGTATCAAGGCAACTTATTTGGCCTCTTGGTGAAGTCTTGGGCATGGATATACGTGAACTGCAGATATTGGATGAAGAGAAAGGCATACTGTTTCAAAAATTCCATGGCACTGTGGGAGACCCTCCTCTCGAAGTCTCCAATAATCATTCTAATAATTTGGCCGATGAAGGTATCGTTTACACTGTAGTATTCCCTTTTGAAGTTCTGGTATTGGAGCTATAGATACCTATCATAGGCCTTGAGTTTTCACCCCTACTCCTAATCGGGTGCCACAAACAACCCGTTGTACTACCTTCAATCCACCAAGGAATAGACGAGATAGAAAGTCATATAGAACTTCGAGCTCTTCTTTACGTTGACAAACTGCTCATGGAAGTAGTTGCTTATGATTCCTCTCCAGTAAAATAAAGTCTTTGTGGTGACGTCCTCATTCCCATGAAGAATTTTCTCAATGAAGTACACCATCCATTCTTGGAAGAAGGCCGCCGTAGGAAGACCCATAACTCTACTTAGCATCGTGACCAAGTCGTGGTAATCTTTGTTGAAATCACTACGAAAGAGTTCATGAGGAACCTTCGCAGCGCTGCCCCGCTTTTCCTTGAGCCAATTTTGATCTATTGACCTCCTACAGCCCGCCAGATTATCATCCCATGCTACCTAGCATTCTTCTATGGTGGGGACTTCCATCTCATTAAAAGTGGGGATATGGAAAGTCTTTGTGATTCCCTCAGGTGACATGTCAGAGAGAATGTTGCCCTCTTTGTCAATAATTGTCCTTGCATCGGGCTGATACGCCTCCCAACAAGCCATGACCAACTCAGGGGCCATGAGGGATGGAGGGAATCTAGAAGCCTTTGCTATTCCACTTTGTCTTATCAATCTTGCATTCTTTGTCGTTGGATTGACCCTGACCCTTTGTGTGAATTCGTCAATATCAACATGGCCTATGTTGGTGTCAGTGATTTCCTTCCAATCCATTGTAACTTTTGAATGTAGAGACTCACCCTGAAATTGGTATTTCATTTGGTCATTGTCCTCTTTCCCTCAAGGGGTCTGGCCTGACTTCTTTCCTTTGTCCTTCTCGGCGGATGCCCCTGAAGGTCCTGCACCCAATTCCATATATTCTGCAAGCAAAGGCGTAGTCAGTGTAATGGATCATAAAAGCATTCATGTTAGTTGAAATCCTAAAGATGACATCCATTTTAAACAATCTATTAAACATAACATGACCTTTCATCTCCTAATGTTATTGATCTTTTGATTAAGGGCATTTGGACAATTCAGGCCTAGAGGGCCGAACTTCCTCGGTAGGAATGTTGTTTGGAAGGGCAAATAGGGCGGAGGGCTCTTGAAGATTCTCTTCGATCAAATTGTAGTACTTTAAGAGGTTTGCAATGAAGGGGACCAAAATTAAGTACGTGGGTTGAAGTTATATTTCAGATTTGGGCTCATTTGGATTGGTTTGGGAGAATCCGGAAGTCCCGGGGCAGAGAGCCGTCTGGAGATGGAAGTTTGCAATGGCAAATTGAAAACGAAATTTTGGATATGGAACTCTGGGGTACGGGGTCTGGCAGGTTGTAGGGCGGTTGGGAGATAACCTTTGAAATAATCGAGCGCTAATGGCCAAGATGCCCCGGTGCATTTGTCGTTTGGGATGACAATTGCCGGACGGAAGTCTAGAGCCTTGAGCCCGGTAGGGGAGGACGCTATCATTTCATTTCATTCCTGTAGCGGATAGAAGGGCGAAGCCTGGAGCTTAGGGGCGGGCAATATTTTCCCCTCAGGACGACAGATGAGGAAAGGACTCCCGGATGGCAGGAGTTGGTGGGAATGAGGGTTTACATTTGTTCAAGTTATATCCCAGCAGCAAATAGGAGTCCGAAGCCTGGAGGTCGAAAGGATGTCAGGTAGTTGCCAAAAAGAAGGTGATTTCGCCGTGAGTTCTTAGTGAACTTGTAAGGTTCCGCTAGAAAGAGGAGTCTTTGGTGTAAGTTTTTGGGTCAGGGAAGGGTCTTGGAGAACCAGCAATGTCTCCCTGACAAAGAGCCCAATCAGCGTAACCTCATGCCGACACTGTGGAGTCACCTCGACAAGGGAGCTGGGCTCGCCAAGAGGCAGGTTTTCGCGAGGAAGTCATGGTGATAAATGGATGTCTCCTTGACTGGTCCTGCAACAAAAGAAGGGCTCACTTGGTGAAAGGTCCTGCCAAAAAAAGGTCTCACTAATAGAGAGTGAGGGGCGGAATCCCAAGAATGGGGGTCCAGAGGGCGGGATCTAAGAACTCGAAGGGCACTTGTCCAATTTTGAAATGCCCGCAGTGAGGAGAAGGTCGGGCCTCGATAGATGGGCGGTCGGGGAAAGTTCGCCGTTTTGACACGGCAGCATCCCGACTGACTTCCGAACAAGGAAGTCCGACAGCTCAGGCCTGAAGGGGGAAATTGGCATCAGAAAGAAGGTTCATCGCTTTAGTTTGGATGGCCAAGATAGGTCTTGGGGCCGAAGGGGATGATCTCCCTGTAGGAAGAACAGCTGCGGTGAGGTGGAGCTCCAGATTGGTCATGAGGGCACCCTCGAAGGTTGTCTTAAGTTTTAAAAACATTGGTTTTACTCGTGACGCTATGGCTCATCATTCATACATCATTTTAATATTTATTGTCCATTTTAATCCTTAGAAATCATGAAAATAATGCTTGGGAGAGTGAACGGAGAACCTACCTCAAACACTCGATGCAGGGAGGTGGGGGATCCACTCACGATCGACAAGCGAAGGCAATGGACGAAGATCACTAGAGGCTTCAAAGATGGTGGATGCCTATGGAAAGCTCTGATTATTCTCTACAACACTGTCAAGTGATAATGATGGGCTTGAGCAGGTCTTTTATACCCCTAATCGCCATTAATGACCCTATTAAATGCAAGTACGGCGAGACAATGAAGTTGGTGAATTTGAAAATCAGCAAAGGCGGTGGGAGACCTGGGGTCCGGCGGCCGAGAGGGCACAGGACGGTGGCCACTTGAAGATTTCAACTCGGTAAATTCACCAGCGGCAAAGAAGAGGTTGGGGCCCAAGGGCAGTACGCTGCCAGAGTTCGCCGTGAGGAACGGTGAAACACTCTCGGAACCCCGAGAGTAGAACTCTGTGGTCCAGGGCCCAGAGGGTTAAACAGCTGTCGAGATTTCCACAGATTTAGCAGACGGAGAATGGGAGTTCAGACCTCGGGGTCTGAGAGGACGTGAACTGAGTGTCATTGGGAATGGAAGGTGCAATGGGGAAACCCAGCAAGGGAAGCCTGAATGGCCGGGCCCAGGGCCGTTGGCAAGGTCAAATTGACAGAGGGACTCCGCGAGGCACCAGAACACGACAAAATTAAAAGGGGAAGGCACAGACAACTTATGGTGGGACTTTGAAGCAACATTGACCATCCGGGACACCAAAAAGTGGGGCACACAAAATGAGGCAGTGACAAAATGACCCGACAAGGTGAAAGAAAAGAGGGTCCCCGTTTTGAAACGGGGTGTGTGTGCTAAGGGCACAAAAAATGGCAACTCCACTGGAGAACGCTCCTAAGTGTTTTAAGGATAAATATTTATTCAGGATCTAGTATCTCTTGTTTCACAGACTAGGAGTGGCTTCCAAAGATGAATCTGGGAGAACGAGATCCTGAATTGGGTCAGTTTACAGGACATCTCAGAATTGTGTGTAGTGAGTTCATTCCTTTCCTCGGGATAGTGACCAGGGTTACCAATTCAACCGAGTGAGCTACATAAATCGTCTAATACCAAAAGTAACCTGGACATTGCTCCGCTGCCAGTCAGGCGTCCATAGCCCCAATGGAGTTGTCATTGCAATCCCATGGATATTTCTCTACTACCGGCCAGGTGTCCATAGCCCTGGTAGAGTTACCCGAACACCCATACAGTCACTTATTTTTTAGAATTCCTTTGCTCTTTTGCTTTGATATTTTCTTCAATGTTCATTTCTCATTTATCATTCAATTTGACCGGGTAAGCACTGAAGCCTATGATGGGTTTGAGACTGCAATGGTCACTGGAGTAGACTTAAGATTTTTCACTCATTAGGGTGTCATAACAACCATGGCACAGTCCTTTAGAAATGATTATTATGTGTTTTGTGCGAGATCTGAGATGTGTGTAAGAAGATCCAATCCAGGGTCAAGTTCTGAGCAGAGTTCCAACAAGGAAATCATTCATGGGCAGCTTTCAGAGACTGATAGTCGAGAGTGAATGTTTAGCCGAAGAACACAAAGGATAGAAAACAAAGTAAACTACTTGTTGAGCAAGCACAACCACCGCTAAGGGGTGGAAAATAACTTTTCAAAACAAAACGGCCGAGAGGGAGAAAACAAAAGACGCAAGCAAACCAGGAAAGCAATCTACCCTAACCAATGCACAAATATTTACAAAGAAGAGCTCAAATGAGCTCAAGCCTAGAAGTAATGCTTCAGGTGCTACCCATTGACCAGAAACAAGACGTTCTCACCAGTTAAGGTCTTTAGGCAGAAGGCATTGTCTCCCAAAATCTCAGCTATTTGAAAGGGGCCAAGCCAGAGCTTGTCGAATTTGTTGTGTCCCCCTTTCTTTTCATGGGCCTTGTCCCAATATAGGACCAAATCTGCAATCCTAAAGGCTTTAATTTTGGCTCAGCAGTCAAACCATCTCTTCACTACACCCTGATATTTGGCAAAATTTTCTATTGCACGGTCTCGGACTTCTTTTAAATGCAAGAGCTCAGCTAACCAAGCCTCCCTACGATCTCCTCCCTCGTAAAAGTCATTGATAAACTGGAGAGTAGGAATCTTCAGATGGATAGGAAATATAGGTTCTAGGCCATAATCGAGGTGAAATGGAAAATCGCCAAGGGCACCCTTATGGCGAGTGCGATCTGCCCAAAGGGAAAAATGGAGCTGGGTATGTCAGTCCTTGGGATTCCTATCTAGCAATTTCTTGATCATGGTAATCAGGTTCTTATTTGTATACTCGGCAAGGCCATTGCCATGGGGATAGTAATTGGATGAGAACTTAAGGGCGATCCTGTAGTAGAATGCCCAACTAGCAAATTTTAATGAAGTGAACGCAGGTCCATTGTCACATACGAAAGTATAAGGACAACCAAAGCGATTTAAAATGAAACTTTCTAAAAAGTTAATAACTACTTCAGTTGTGCATTGCTTACATATGATCACTTTTGTCCATCTAGTACAGTAATTAGTAGCGGTAAGAATGTACCTGTGTCTCACAGATGATGGAGGACTTACCAGACCGATGAAATCGAGACCCCATTGCGCAAACGACTTTACCTCCAGTACAGGCTGCAGTGAGACAACAACATTCTTTTCCCTGGTGGCAGCAGTCTGGCATGTGTGACATGAGCGAACATGGCAATGGGAATCTTTGAAGATGGTTGGCCAATAATACCCCGCTCTCAATATCTGATGTGCGGTGGAAGAACTAGAACCATGGCCCATGCCAAATTTGTCATGGAACTCTCTTAAGACTCGATCTGCTTCTTCCTTGCCAAGGCATCTTAAATAAGTACCTTCATGATTTTTCTTGTAGAGAATGGACACTTGTAGCATGTAACCATTGCTCTTCAATATAAGGGCCCACTTTTGGACTCTTTGCAGGTGCGGTGGACACTTATGGTTCAACAAATAATAGACAAAATTTTGGTACCATTCTCTGGGGGAGACATCCTCAAGCTGGTACTGCTACATAGTGAGTTTGAGTCCAACCTCTGCCGCTATCTCAGCGATCGTGTGGGTGAGTGCCTGTCCTCTCACTAGCTTCATCAGTTGGATCTCCATGTCATATTCTTGGAGTAGGGTGACCCATTTAGCTCTTCGTTCGCCCAATTCATTTTGCATGAGCAACATTTTTACTACTGGGTCGGGGAGAATGGAAAATGCCTTATTGCGTAGGATGTAGTGTCTAAATTTCTTCACCCCTCTAACAAGAGCATATGCCTGCTTTTCAATGTTGTGATATCACAATTCAGCATCCTTGAGGGGAGCACTCATAAAGGTGATCGGGTGCTCATTTCATTCATCATCCTTCTGGGTCAACATGCTAGCACAAGAATGCTTTGAAGCGAATGAGTAGATGTAGAAAGGCTTCAGATAATCTGGGCTGACTAACATAGGTGCCTCGGCAATGGCCCGTTTGATTTCCTCAAAAGCTTGTTTGGCGTCAGGTGTCCACTCAACTTTGACATCTTGTTTCAACATAGTATTGAGAGGTTTAACAATCTCCGTAAAACCCGTGATGAATTTCCTGACGAAGTTGATCTTTCCAAAGAAGGATTTTAATTCTTTCTTGCTGCGTGGGGGTAGAATTTTGAGTAAGGACTCGATGCGTTTAGGATCTATGGAGATGCCCTATTCCTAAATGATATGTCCGAGCAATTTTCCCTCAGTCACACCGAAAATGCACTTCTTGGGGTTAAGGGAAACCCTAAACTCCCTGCACCTCTGAAATACCTTGCATAAATCAGAGACATGATCGCCTCACCTTTTAAAAAACACGGTCAAATCATCCATGTAGATGATTATGCACTTTCCAATCAGATCCTTGAAGGCGATATCCATGGCATGTTGGAAGGTAGCGCCGACGTTGATGAGTCCAAAAGGCATTCTCCTGTATGTGAACATCCCCCACTTTGTGGTAAACACCGTTTTGTGACGATCCTCATACTGTACCATCACCTGGTTGTATTTGGAGTACCCATCTAGAAAAGACATCATCTGGGAGCCGTTGACGATCTGCAACACCTCATCCAATGAAGACACTGGATAGTTGTCTTTCTCTGAGGTGCGATTCAGATTATGAAAATTTACACACAATCTAATCTCCCCATTCTCTTTTCTGACTGGGACCAAGTTGGCCACCCATGTGGAATGCCTAACTGGGAAAATAATCCTTGCCAAGAGAAAATTTTGCACCTCTTTGTAAATGATAGGTTCCAACAAGGCATTGATAGGGCGCTGCCGCTGGCAGAATGGCCTCACTTCTGTCTTGAGAGGGATGGTGTGCGTAATGGCAGAAGTGTCATATGTTTTTAAATCTTCGTAGCTCCATGCCACCACATCATGGTACTTTTGCAATGCATCCGTAATTCCCTTCTTTTCCCCTAGCGTGCATACCTTGCCAATAAAAACTTTTTTGATCTCCTCGGCTATCCCAAAGTTGTGAGCATCACACTGGTTGCTTATGGCCTCCTTTTTATTTGCTGGTTTTGGTCTCTGATCTGTTCCAAGTCAAATATACATTCCAACTGAACCATGCCCCTGGGAATCATGTTGGTTTTGAGATTAATAACCCCCTCTATGTCCCACTCAAATTCTTGTGGATTGGCTTCGTCAATTATTTGGGCTGCGAAGACATCAGAACTTGTGATGAATTCGAGAATATGCTTGTCATCATTAAAAACCTAAAAATGAGTGACATTATTTGGGACCGATGGTGTGGATGTCAGCTCAACCGTGAATTTCTTGAGCCCAGATAAAGAAAGGGGTTGCAAAGTGCTGGTTGCTTGAGCCAAAGCATCAGCTATATGATTCTGAGCATGAGGGATCAATTGTATATTGAACACATCTAAGCCTTCCAAGAGATCCCAAACCCTATACCTATAGTTTGTAAGTCTTCTATCATGACAAGAATACAACTTCCTAACATGTTTAACTATGAGATCGGAATCCCCAAAAACTTGTAGCACTTTTACATTTTTCTTCAAGGCCATGAGAAGGCCATGGACCAGGGCCTCATATTCTGCTACGTTATTGGTGCAATAGAACTGCAATCTATGGGTAGCTAGAAAGGTCTTACCCATTGGACTGATGAGTTCGAACCCAGTACCAGCTCCTTGCTTGGACTTGGATCCATCAAATCAGAGCGTCCAGCACATAGAAGGTTCTTTATCTTCGGGTCTGATTAGTTCTTGCTCCCTTTCAGCCAGGTGACTGGCTCTGTGATCTTAGGGGAATTTTCTGGCTCGATGTAGTGATCAGCAGGTGGTTTTGCTGGTGCCTCCTTTTGTGTTTCTATCTAAGGAGCAACTAATTTTTTAACATGTTCAACTGCCATTTGACACAAGCAACAATCAAACTCGGAGTGGGAAGCATTGTGAACCTTGCACCAGTTTGGCAATAAGAGATCCTATAAATTCATTCGGGCCCCTAGGCTGAGCTGATCCCTTGCGCATTTTTCCATGAACTCCTGAAAACCACTAAGTAGTCCCCAGTTGTCGTCCTTATCAGGTTCATCATCGGCTTCTATTAACATTTTTGTGTCTGGGGGCATTCGTGTAGAATCAGTCGAAGGACTACACAACACTAGGAGCACTTCATCAACACATTCTTCCTGAAGCTCAACCTCATTTTGGCAAGCCAAGGAATAGTAATTGTCTAGTTCTGTCTCAACGAACAACACCTCACTGAGATTGTTGTATTCTGTGATCATATACTTCATATAGGGTTCGCGGTCAACACGGATTTGGTTTGGCAGTCCCTTCTAAGGAAGCCACATGTGGGAAAGGTCTGTGGTAGTATACCCATTCAACACCCTAGTGAATTCCCTCCCCAAGATGATCCCATAAGCATCAGGAATGTCAGCCACTTGAATGTTAATGACTTGTATCCATGGGTCTATAGCAATTTGCATCGGGATGCGGTTTATTTCTCCCACAATGTTGATCTCTGTTTTGTCCAGCTGGGTCACCTTCCTCCTTGAAGGTGTGGGAGTGATGCCAAGAGCCTTGCATATAGCTAAGGGCATGACATTGGCAGATGCTCCTGAATCGAGAAGACAGTTATGCAGGTTCTTCTCGAATATCCTAATGGTGGTAAGGAAAGGGGGAGTTTCCAACCTTCCTTGGAAAATTCCCGTGAGTGTGTCCATGTGAGCTACCCGACCTTCGTTCTTATCACTGCCTGTATCCTTGGTTTGCCTAAATGGTTGGTCCTTGGAAATTTGCCTATTACTCTACTCTAGTTCCTTTTCAATTTGTTTACTTGCAGACTGATTCATAGGAACATCCTTCCTTTTCCCAGTATTATCCTGTATCTCTGGTTCCTTCCTAGGCTCTTCAAAGGTAACTCTCTTGGCTGATGTTTTCAGAGTTACACTAGAGGATGGAGTCCCATTAAGAACCCTAAAGAAGGCATGTCTCACGGTAGGGACTTTGAGTAGTTCAAAGGCAGACAAACTAATTTTTACCTTCTTGAACTCTTCTGCTACATATTCACCCATTTGCTCAATTTTTGAACTAAAAGCTTGGCCTATGGCAGAACTAGGAGGTTGGACTTTTATTTGACTAGACGGATTTTGGGATTGGCCTTGAGGCTGATTTTGTGACTGGTTTTGAGATCCATTCTTGTTAAGGTATTGGGTAGGTATATGGGGAAGCCCAGGGTTGTTGGCATCAGGATCAGGCGGGGTGGCGAAATTGTTGGGTGGGGTAGAAGTCGTAAAGGGTCCACCCGCCTATCTATTCCTAAGGAAGTAGGGAGTCAACCTTTGATGGAACATGTGGACCTCATCTACAATTGACTCCTCTTCATCTGTTGGACTATTATCTATTGAATCAAAAAGTTGAGCCAAAGTTTGTTCATTACTTACCTCTTGTGCTTCTTCACCCTTAACAAGAGTAGACTCGACTTCAGGCTCGTTGCGGTCGCCTCACAGAAACGGTGCTTGATTAACCATGAGACAAGAGGAATCATATGGCTTGGATGGGACAATGTCCTTACAACCGGCATTATCAACTACATTTTGTACCTCCACTTGGAATATTTCAGCAGCTGTCTGGAACTCGGGGAAATCCAACTCGAAATGTTTGCTGGTTTTGTGAATCCGACATCATCCGGACAAGGCTGCCTTGACAAGGTATACTCCACTGGTCATTTTTTCATTGCTTTCCAGTTGGTCGAAAGGCATAGGGACACCTTTGTTATTGGACCTAGTGTTCCAAGTGTGATTCTGTCTTTGAGAAGGTCTCCTTTCTAAATTCAAATTGGCATTTTTCCCCTATCATAGTTCTACCCGGAGGAAGTGCTTGCTTCTCAATTATCCCTACTGTCCCTATTGTCTCGATTGTCCCGGTTAAGATTGGCCTAGAAATTACATTGGGAGGCCTATAACTGATTATTCTAATTTTTTAGGTGCATCATTTCTATGGACATTTTCTTTATCATTTCAGTTAGTTCCTTTAACTTGTCTTTCTCGGTCCCATTCCTAGGTGACAACACTAGATTTTGGAGAAAAGCGGGCAGGGCTATCAGCTGATTCTGATAAGCTGGAGGAAATTCTAGCCCTGATAGGTACAATGGTGTGTGGGGCTGCTGGGAATACACCTGCTATTGTGAAGTAGCCTGAGAATAGTTATATTGCGGTTGAGGCTGCAAATAGGAAGGTGTGGGAGGCACATAATTTAGTGGCTGCCCCAGATGTGGGACAATGGGAAACTAAGGTACTTGATTTATAATAGGGGCCTGGTGAGCGAATGCCTGATTAAGCGCCTGAATCTGCATCGGGTGAGCTACTGGCCCCAAAGAAGGCAGTAGGCTGGAGATATTCTGCCTCAAGTCCGCACTGGCGACAATAGCCTCTTTATAGGCTGCCACCAATGAGACGGGTGACGGTTGCATCCTTTTCACCAAAGTCGATGTGAGGTTGTCCAATGCCACATAGTAGACAGGGAGAGCCATGACATCATTATGAAGGTACGGGTCCTGAAGCCTTGTGTAGGCCCGATGAAAGCGATCATTGAAGGAGCTAATAGGTTCATTGACTTCCCTTCTGACAGACATAAACTGCTGGTAAAGTTATGAAGGGTTGATGGGAATCTTATATTTCTGCAGGAAGCCATTCTTCATTAGAGTCCATGAGGTAATGGATCCCCTCAGCAGATTGATGTACCAATAGAAGGCTTCTTCCCCCAACGAATTTGGAAAAAGGTGGCATGCAACATCCTCGTGATCAACTTACATTTCGGTAATTCTTGTCTCAAATATTTTGATATGCTCCTCAGCTGTTCTTTCCAGGTCATGCGGATGGAATTTCGAACAAAATCCCTTTGGATTCTTGGGCATATCATGGTAAGTGGCGAAATGTATCGACGAAGGGTTATGTGCTAACCAAGCCATGGCGGGAGGTGGTGGTAGAACTTGCTGTTGAAAAATAGCAGGTTGGGGTTGCACCCACAATAAAGCAGTAGTCTAGGACTGCACTTGAGCTGGGAGGGCCGGGAGAGAAGCAATCCCCTGGCTATAGGAGATAGGAGGTACAAACGTAGTTCAAGATGGTTGGACAGACAACGAAGGCCAGCCGAATGAAGGTGAGGGTGGAATGGAAGTGGGTGGAATGGAGGGGAAGGAAGAGGCATCACTACTTCCCTTAACTTGCTTCGCCCTTGTAGGAGGCTGCAATTCTTTAAATTCTTCCTTATTTGGTGTTGACCGTAGAACTCTTTAAAATCTTTCTGAGGAGAATGATCTGATTCGATCCAGCTTCACTTTTAACCCTTAGCTTGGTATTCCCAATGTGTGCCCTCCTTCTAGCACCAGTTCTATTGATATGTTTTTATGCACTTCTCAACATAGGCAATGCATAGGTGAACTACCTCTCTTGAAAGATAATCTTCCACAATCAGATTGTAGAATACTATCCCAAGGTCTCTAATGTCAGGTCTTGACAATGCTTAGAATATCTCAGTTGTTTGATGTGATTTTCTGGAATCACAAGGTGGTCTTACGCAGGGATTATAAAGCATAGGGAAGTTGGATCTTGAAATGGAGTTCTTGGGATGGGGAGTTGTTATGCATTAGCTATAGGTTCAAACAGCAGTCTTGGACTAAATTTTGTCATTGGATTTGGCTTTACAATGTGCAATGAACCTTAGCATAGGTCAGTCATTTAAAAAAAAAGAAAAGGGAGCAAGGAAGAGAGAGTTCCTAAATCTGCAACTAATTGTGAATAGTGATGATGGAGTTCCTGCAATGGATAGCTTCCTGAAACAATATTCCACTTAACCAAAAATCTTATAGTATCGCGGAACTTGTGCTATCTTCTAAGGTCTACAAATTTTTTGTCTTTCATTCACCATGTGCATGCATGAACAAAGATAAAGTTTTAGAGCAGCTTTGAATTCAAGCCCAAACTCACTTTACACAGCTATCTACCATCAGCAAACAACAAAAAGTATGGACTGAGAAGTCATCAACATAGCAGAAATTTTCATGATCACAGGACAAAATTCCTAAAATCTACCAAAGCAAGAAAACAACTAACTAGAACAATAATAAAACCTAAGTTAAACATCTAACAATGGAGATTGAATCAAGCAACATGTGAGAAACTCAGAAAATGCACCAAGTCAATGTCTTTTCCTTATAAATTTCTGCAGCATGTCTTTACAACAACTCAACTCTCTTTGCAAATGAGAGGAGAGCCCCATTTATAGTGTTCCAAAAGTCAAATGAATAGCCAAGATTAATTCTTATTATGTGGAAAAGATTCATTATAAAATAGGGTTTCACTCACCCCCCAATATATTACAATTTAAAATTACATCTTTGTCTTTTCTCTATTTTGTCCTTTAGTGACGACACTGTAGCATTTTCATCTTTTAGTTGATCTCTATTTTACTGTAGCTACTCTTTAGGGAGTTCTTCATCTTTGACGGGGCAGTCCTCCTGCCTTTTAGAAGATGTGTATTCCATGAACTTTAGGATAACCGGCTGGAGCTTGTCCAGTTCAATAATTTTGTACCTTAGTACTTGGTAGCTCCACTCCTTTGCATTATCCTCAAGCCTTTTCCAATCCTCATCATATTTTGTGCCTTGGTCCCTGAATAGGTCTGATTGATCGAAGGCACAGGCAACAAAACTCATGAATTCCACCATGATTTCACTTGATATTCCGTCCTCCATCTCCATCTGGAAGTAGGGCTTCATCTTTTCTCGATCCATCTGCATGGCGAGCACATCATATTCTGTCATTAGCTTGAGATAATGAGCACATTCTGCCCTGATTTCCTTTATCCAATCTATATCTGAATCCACTTTACTTGTTATTTGTTCCAGCCTTTCCTTCTAGTTGTCGAAGTCTTGCCGCCATACATCCATCAACCAATGATTATCTTTGTTAAAAGCTAGCTCCTTTTCCCATGTGGCTTCTGGAAATTGAAGGATAGCCTTGATCTTCAGAAATGTGGAGTCGTATACTGTAGGGAAGTCAGTGCATAGCTTCTTTGTGCCCTCCAAAGATTGCTCCATGTCCAAGAACTTGTTGGCTGTCCGAATAGCCCCGCTAATTCCCATGTTTCTGACGTATAAGTCTTGTTGGAACCAGTCTTCTGTAGTCTTTTCCAAGTTCTTCCTTCTCTCCATCTTGTTGATTTGTTCTTTGGACAGCAGCTGGGGCACAGTCATAGACATGGTAGGCAGGTCATCCATCGATGACCACTGCTGGATGTAATCTGTTAAAGCAACCACCTGTGCTTTGAGCTCGTCCTTCAAAATCTTGACCTACCTTATCAAATGTACCACCATGGCTACTGACTCCTCAAGATGCCCTACCTTCTATTCTTTGGTGGCGGTCCCTAGATCCATGGTGGAGACGTTGTAAGTTATTCCTTCCTGACCTACCACAGGTGTGGCCACCTGCACAGCTCGAGACCCAGAAGCATCCATCATCACCTTGGATCAGATCTTAAGCTTCTTTCCCTTTTTCATTGTGACTTGAGCTTGGGCTAAAATAGCCTCTAGTCTTGCTCTCGGGTCCTTTAGTATGGGAGTTTTCCTCTCAAGCCACCTCTCTAACCACTCTGGAATGGTGGACTTGCCTTTAGGTGACTCATGATCACCCTCGCCTCCCTCGGTCAAAGCCTCTACTTCCTTACCTTCCTGGGTTCCTCCCTTTATCTTGGTCGCATCTCCCTCCTCTTCATCAGAGTCTTGGATGAACAGGAGGTGTTTGATAGGAAGCTTGGCGGATAGTTGTTGCAAGGGACTCTCTTTTCCTGCTATCTCTTTTTCTTTCTTTTCCTCATCACACTCAACTTCGAGGCTTTTGACAACTTGGGTTCCACTCTCAGGTAAATCCTCTCTTGGACTATTTTCTGCTGGCTGCCCTTCTCCATCATTGGGTGACCTTTCTGCTTTTGCCTTTGTGTCCTTTAGTTGTTGTGCCAGCTCCTCCTCAAGGTCATTGTCAAAGGTTTGCATGATTACCTTAGCACTAGAGCTATCTTCCTCATCCCCACTCTTGGAAGAGCCCATTCCCTCCTCCTCATAAGCCACCCTGTCAATGGTTTGGTGTTCATACTCCGGGTGCTCATGGTATTTATCGGCTTCCTCCTCAACATGCTTTAAGGTTTCCACCTCTCGTTCCTCCCACTCCATAGAGATTAGCATGGTGGCTTCCATATCTGGTGGCCCTATCGGTGGTTGTGAAGGCTGAGCAGTAGCAAGGACTTGTGCAAAGGCTGCTTGAAGAGTCAGATCCATTAGGATCTGGGAGAGCTCAGGGGGAAGATTCTGCATGTCTTGAGAGAGCCTCAGGCATGGTGGCAGTGAGAATAGGTGTCTTTACTGTTGCCAGAGGGAGCGATGTGGTTGGTAACATGGCAGTGGAGGAAGGGGGAGTAGTTATGGCAGAAGAGGAGTCGATAATTATTACAGACCTGGCTGGAGGTGAAGGGGCAAGATGGACAGAAATGTCCACTGCCAGCGGAGATGCAACGATCATAGCCAGGGAGGTAGGTGGTGCAATAGGAGGGGCTGGGAGAGCCAAGAGAGGTTCCAATTGATCTATACTCTTTGCTTCCTCCTCTTGGGTTGAGGGTTGTTCCGCGGCGCTCCCCACCTGTTTGAGCCTTTTGGAAGGTGAGCCTCTCGTTTCTTTCCTTGCATAGACCTTGGGGTCTGGAGACTATTATGTTTTTGTTTCCTTTCTATTCTTGGATCTGGTGACCGGAGGAGACTTGGAGGTCCCGCCAGTTGAAGCGGTGGTAGCAACATCCTCTGTGGCACTTGGCTCACTTCTGAGCCCTTCATAAGTCAAAATTACTCCTTGCCACTTTCATTGGGCTACTTGTCCATCGACCCACTCCTTAGTACGAGCCAAGATTGGCTGGGTTATGGTATCAAGGTCATCAACCTCCTGCTCGTCCCAGTCTATTGTTGGTATTGGCAGATTGGTGACTACAGGGTACCTGGGGTGCATTATGGTGGCCTCGTCTTCTTCGACTTGGTCCGATATGGGGAATGACTACACCCTTCTTACAAACTGCACAATCATTCACATATAGTGCCTTGCATGTACCTCTTTATCATCCTGGCAGTTTGCCCAAAAATCCTCGATGTGGTGAAGATGGGAAAACCCCAGCCCTAACACCTTTTTGACATGACCATACGGGTCTATCCACGGGCGAGCAGTGTGTTGGTAGAAATGGTAATCTTTTAGCTCTTTCTCGAAGTTACCAGCACACTAGAAAGTTTGTAGTTTATACATGCCCTGGCCCAGAGTCATGGGATAAGAAATCCCTGCTATGTGTTTGCTGTTGAAGATTGCCTGTATGTGCTGGAGCTACCGAGAAAGCTCCAGAAGGATGATCCGGTGATTGGGGTATTGAGGCAAATTATTTGGCCTCTCGGTGAAGCCTTGGGCATGGATATACATGAACTTCGGATATTGGATGAAGAGAAAGGCATACTATTTCAAAAATACCATGGCGCTGTGGGAGACCCTCCTCTCGAAGTCTCCGACAATCATTCTGATAATATGGTCGATGAAGGCATTGTTTACACTATAGTATTCCCTTTTGAAGTTCCGGTATTGTAGCTGCGGATACCTATCATAGGCCTTGAGTTTTCACCCCTACTCCTGATCGGGTGCCACAGACAACCCGTTGTACTGCCTTCGATCCACCAAGGAATAGACGAGATAGGAAGTCATATAGAACTTCAAGCTCTTCTTTACGTTGACAAACTGCTCATGGAAGCAGTTACTTCTGATTCCTCCCTAGTAAAATGAAGTCTTTGTGGTGACGTCCTCATTCCCACGAAGAATTTTCTCAATGAAGTACACCATCCATTCTTGGAAGAAGGCCGCCATAGGAAGACCCATAACTCTACTTAGCATCATGACCAAGTCGTGGTAATCTTCGTAGAAATCACTACGGAAGAGTTCGTGAGGAACCTTCACAGCGTTGCACAACTTTTCCTTGAGCCAATGCTGATTTATTGACCTCCTGCAGCTCACCGAATTATCATCCCACGCTGCCTAGCATTCTTCTATGGTAGAGACTTCCATCTCCTTAAAAGTGCGGATATGGAAAGTCTTTGTGATTCCCTCAGGTGACATGTTAGAGAGAATGTTGCCCTCTTTGTCAATAATTGTCCTTGCATTAGGCTGATACGCCTCCCGACAAGCCATGACCAACTCAAGGGCCATGAGGGATGGAGGGAATCCAACAACCTTTGCTATTCCACATTGTCTTATCAATCTTGCATTCTTTGTCATTGGATTGACCCCTACCCTTTGTGTGAATTCGTCAATATCAACATGGCCTATGTTGGTGTCAGTTATTTCCTTCCAATCCGTGGTAACTTTTGAGTGTAGAGGCTCACCCTGAAACTGATATTTCATTTGGTCCTTGTCCTCTTTCCCTCAAGGGGTCTTGTCTGACTTCTTTCCTTTGTCCTTGTCAGTGGATGCCCCTGAAGGTCCTGCACCTGATTCCATATATTCTGCAAGAAAAGGCATAGTTAGTCTAATGGATCATAAAAGCATTCATGTTAGCCGAAATCCTAAAGATGACATCCATTTTAAACAATCTACTAAGCATAACATGACCTTTCATCTCTCGATGTAATTAATCTTTTGATTAAGGGCATTTGGATAGTTTGGGCCCGGAGGGCTGGACTTCCTCAGTAGGAATGTTGTTTGGAAGAGAAAATAGGGTGGAGGGCTCCTAGAGATTATTTTTAGTCAAATTTTAGTACTTTAAGAGGTTCATAATGAAGGGGACCGAAATTAAGCACGTGGGTCGAAGTTAGATTTCAGATTTGGGCTCATTTGGATCAGTTTGGGAGAATCCAGAAGTCTCGAGCTGGAGAGCCGTCTGGAGATGGCAGTTTGGAACAGCAAATTGAAAATAGAATTTTGGATATGGAACTATGGGGTCTGGGGTCCGGGGTCTGGTGGGTTGCAGGGTGATTGGGCGATAACATTTGAAGTAATCGGGCCCTGAGGGCCAGGATGCTGCAGTGCATTCATCGTTTGGGATGACAATCACCATAGCCTAGGGCCTGGCAGGGGAGGACGCCGTCATTTCATTGTAGTCGTGTAGTGGAAAGAAGGGCGGAGCTCGGAGCTCGGAGGGGCGGGCGATATTTTCCCTTCGAGACAGCGGATGAGGAAAGGACTCCTGAATGGCAGGAGTTGACAGGAATGAGGGTTTACATTTGTTCAAGTTATATCCCAGTAGCAAATAGGGGTCCGGAGCTGGAGGTCAGAAGGATTCCAGGTAGTCACCAAAAAGAAGGTGATGTTGTCGTGAGGTCTTAGCGAACATGTAAGGTCCCGTCGAAAAGAGGAGTGTTCGGTGTAAGTTTTTAGGTCGGGGAAGGGTCTTGGCGAACCAGCGATGTCTCCTCGACAATGAGCCCCATCGGCATAACCTCATGCCAACCCTGTAGAGTCACCCCGATAGGGGAGCCAGGCTTGCCAAGAGGTAGGTTTTTGCTAGGAAGTCATGGCAATAAATGGATGTCTCCCCGACAGGTCCCATGACAAAAGAAGGGCTCGCTCGATGAAAGGTCCTACTGAAAAGAGGTCTCGCTAACAGAGAGCGAGGGGTAGAATCCCGGGAAAGGAGGTCCGGAGGGCTAGATCTGGGAACTTGAAGGGCACTTGTCCAATTTTGAAATGCCCACAGTGAGGAGAAGGGCGGGCCCCGGTGGACGGGCGGTCGGGGAAAGTTCACCGTTTTGACACGGTAGCATCCCGGCTAACTTCCGAACAAGGAAGTCCAACGGCTCGGGCCCGAAGGGGGAAATTGCTATCAGAAAGAAGGTTCATTGCTTTGGTTTGGATGGCCAAGATAGATCCCAGGGCCAAAGGGGATGATCTCCCTATGGGAAGAACAGCCGCGGTGAGGTGGAGCTCCGGATCGGTCATGAGGGCACCCTCAAAGGTTTTCTTAAGTTTTCAAAACATGGGTTTTACTTGTGACGCTATGGCTCATCATTCATACATCATTTTGATATTTATTGTCCATTTTAATCCTTAGAAATCATGAAAATAATTCCTGGGAGAGTGAACGGAGAACCTACCTCGAACACTTGATGCGGGGAGGTGGGGGATCCACTCACAATCGACAAGTGAAGGTAATGGACGAAGATCACCGGAGGCTTCAAAGACGGCAGACGCCTATGGAAAGCTCTGATTTTTCTTTGCAACACTATCAAGTGATAATGACAGGCTTGAGCAGGTCTTTTATACCCCTAATTGCCATTAATGACCCTATTAAATGCAGGTATGACAAGACAATGAAGTTGGTGAATTTGAAAATCAGCAACGGCGGGGGGAGACCTGGGGTCCGGCAGCCGGGAGGCATAGGACGACGGCCGCTTGAAGATTTTGACTCAATAAATTCACCAGTGGCAAAGAGGAGGTCAGGGCCCAGAAGGTGGTATGTCGCCAGAGGTTCGCCGTGAGGAACGATGAAACACTCTCAGAACGCCGGGAGTGGAACTCCGGGGTCCCGATTCTGGAGGGTTAAATAGCCGTCAAGATTTCCATAGATTTAGCAGACGGAGAATGGGAGTTCAGACCCCAGGGTCCGGGAGGACGTGAACCAAGCACCGTTGGGAATGGTAGGTGCAATAGGGAAACCTGACAAGGGAAGCCCGAATGGTTGGGCCCG
Organism: Sequoia sempervirens; assembly: GCA_007258455.2. NCBI lineage: Eukaryota > Viridiplantae > Streptophyta > Pinopsida > Cupressales > Cupressaceae > Sequoia > Sequoia sempervirens. The sequence continues at coordinate 414,044,883 of VDFB02075321.1, read as the reverse complement.
ATAGGGCCTAGGGCCATTGGCATGGTCAAACTACCAGAGGGACTCCGCGAGGCACCAAAACATGACAAAATTAAAAGGGGAAGGCACGGTCAACTTATGGTGGGACTTTGAAGCAACATTGACCATCCGACACACCAAAAAGTGGGGCACGCAAAACGAGGCAATGACAAAATGACCTGACAAGGAAAAAGAAAAAAGGGTCCCCATTTTGAAATGGGGCATGTGTGCTAAGGGCACAACAAATCCAACCAATCCAAATCCCCATATCCTAATCCTATCACCATCCAACCCATTGAAATCATCCAATCCCAATCCCCCTCTCTAGCTTCTAGCATTATCCAATCCCAACCCCATGAACTACTAAATTCCCCATCCCTTTATCCACCCCATTTGAGGTGGATATTGAGCACTCCTCACACATCATGCAGCTCCCACATAAATATAAACATTACAAGAGCTTATTCCACAACATGCTGATACATTCCCTCATCTAAATCAATATCTTATCCCCTTGATCCTTTTCACGATCCATTACCATCCCCTCATCGAAATCAAAATCCTACCATCCCATCTAATCCATATCATGATTCATTACCTCCTCTTGACCAATCCATCCCAACACCATCACCTTATCCTCTTGGTCCTCTTACCTTCATCCATTATGGTTCTCTTGCACCAAAAGAAAAAATCATATCCACCACCCATTCTCTTCCACCTAATAATGGACTCACATCTTGCTTCCAAAATAATAAGCATCCTACTTTAATTCAAATGCTTAAGAACATGAACTATCAAGGCAAATGATTAGGCCTACATGAGCAAGGTACCATGGATCATCCATATTAAATAAAATTCAAGATTGTAAGGTCTTGGTTACACATCCCAAGGAACATAATCTAAAAATATTGGTACAACCTTTGTGCGACCTAAGATGGATTTTCCCAAAAATATAAAAGTTATGTCACATCTCCATCTAAACTATTTATCATGATTCCCCCTCCTCCATTATATGAACCCAAAAAAACTATCCATATCCTCCTTCATCCTCTAATTCATTTTGGGTCCCTATGTGCCACAATCCACCATTACATATCCACCATCAACTAAGTCCATTTTGGTCTTTTATATCCCCATATCATATCATTTATCTTCTCCCACTCATCCATTTCTCCACCAAACCCATATCCCTATCACCCATCATAAACATCTTGTTCCTATAATACCCAATCAAGATCAACAAAATCACACATCCATGAACATCATTCAATATCCTCTCTCACTCTCTCTAATATCATCCTGCTATCACTCTCCTCATATTCCCTCCACATCATCAATATCATTGTACCCATACCATTGTTATTGGAAGTTGTAGACATGTGAAATTAGCATTATGCACTTAGTTCATATTCATCCACTCATTAAATTAATCAAGCTCATCAAATCCATTCACCAAGTAAATCAAGACTATTTAATTCATTCCTAATGTTATTCATGACTACTTAATTCATTCCTAATATTATTCATTTAAATTAAATAAATCAAAGTCTCACATCAACCTTTTAATTAAATAAACCAAACTTTATTTAATTAAATCTCCAAATACATATTCCATCCCTTTTTTATTTAAATAAATCCAAATATTCAAGTCAAATGGGTCAAAATCAACTAATCATCACCTAAGCTGATCTAATCTTGATTAACCTAACCTAACCACCCATCACATCCTCTAGCTTTTCCCACTTGCACCAATAAATCATTTTAATCCATTTATAAATTCATCATTTTCTTTCAACTTGGCATAAAAATGGAATATTCCCTCAATTTTGAATATGAAGACAAGTTGACTTGTCCCTTCCAACATTGCAATAACTTCTCTCTTACATGTCCCCCTTTCAACATTTAATTCACAAATTTAAATTTGAATCTGCCCCTCTTGGGCACATTGGCCGAAACTTGCACATTCCTCAACCTATCATAATGTGACAAGTGGTCTCATCTCATTGGTTAAATCATTATCCCACATTGCTCTATTTTGAGCTCTCTTCCAATTTGAAAATATATAAATAGAGGGCTTCATCCTTCATCAAATCATCTACAAAGCTTATGCAAAGTCACTCTCTTCACATTGAGAACTGATTTTGTCCATTGCATCCTCATCATTAGCATTATCAAGGATTGGGAAAGGGTCACTTCTCACAAGTGACACCAATCCACTATGGAATAGGTTATTCATTATTCTTTTTTATAATTTCAACTAACTTGTTTTGTTTTGTTGTTTGTAGAGCATAATGGATTATTTCATAAAGAGTGCTATTTTGTTTGTTTTCTTTAAACTAACTTCATGATGATATACACTATGGAATAGAGTTTAAAGTTGCAAATTTAAAATGGTGCTACAAAAGTAATTTTAATTCCAAAGTAAAAATGCATTAAACCACACATCCACAAAAATCTAAAAATCACCATTTCCCTTAAAAAAAGACATGCTAAAAAATAAAAAATACCATCTAAAAATACAATCAATCCCAAAGGCTATAGAGGCCCACCAAAGAAAAAATAAAAACCATGTGGGTCCAAAAGAAAAGAAAAGTAATGCATCCAAAGGAAAAATCCACAATGACATCCAAAGTTTCTCATCCAAAATATCAACATCCCCATCCTCAATCTCCTAAATCCATTTCTCTATATCCCAAAATTCACTACCTTGAATCATTGATCACCCCTACATCCTCAATCTATTCCCCCTATTATTTAACATCCATCATAATATGTGCTAGTGTTGGTCCTAACATCATCCCCCCATCACACTCCCCTCCCATCATTCCATCCATACACTTTCTAACATCCAATCCATTATCCCACATATCTCCCCATCAAATACTTTGAACCCATGGCTTTGCATAATTCACCCATCCTACTCATCATCCTATCCATTCCAATACCTCCATCCTCATGATCTTGATAAATTTTGGGCCCACTAACTATTCATGCTTTGTATACCTCTTGGAATATACTGTTGAACAAGACAACTAAGAGGGGGAGGTGAATTAGTTGTAGCAATTTTAACCTTTAAAAATTTCACCAGAAGTTAGATTAATAACCATTCAAAAATCCTTTACTATACTAATGTGATTAATCATTAAGTGTAGAAGAAAGAACTAAAACTAATGAAACCATTCACACAAAACACTAGATTCTGAGGAAACCCAATGAGGGAAAAATCATGGTGAGGTTTAGGTCATAATATAAATAATTCCAAACTGAATAAAAAGACTCAATGCCAAAAGGCTCACTACCAAGATAGGACTTACATGTCCAAAATAGGACTTACTGTTCAATGAGGGCTCACTACCACAAAATTACAAAGAAGATATAAGAGGATTGTCACAGATAGAAAACTATCTCAATGTAACAGAAATTCCACCACAATTCGCTCACACACTTCCATACATACTTGAATGATGGAGTACACCTTCAACTCATTGCCTCTAGGAACTCACCACTTGAATTTCACACTTATTTGGTCAAACTAGCATCACACACACTATCATACATCTATCTCACATATTTCTTTCATATATCTTGTCTTTCATCAACATCTCAACTTGTACTTATACCATCTTCAACCTTGAAATCCATCCAAGGTTGGCCACACACCAATTGTATTTACAAATTCAAATTAAGTCATTGCCAAAACATTCTACATACAATTAGAATGAGGGAAACCCAAAAATATACTTAATGAGGACCTAAATAAGTCCCAAAATGCCTTAACATGCTTCCATGAACTTTGTAAGTAGTGTTTAACACAAGGTCAACCAACACCAATGTAAAACAAATAAAACAATTAAGCACATGCATCCTTAACACAATCCAATCTTTTCAGACAAAAAATTCACTTGAACATGACCTCATCAACTTAGTCTCAAAATGGCATGTCATAAATCCATAATTCTAAGAAATTCAGAGAAACTACATTTCTCTCGGACCATAGCCATACACACAAAACTGTATAGTTCACATGCTAGTGAAGATATCTTACACTATATGGCAATCCAAAAGCCCAAACTTTGGATATAGAAACTACTAACAACCATGATCAGTATATCTGAACTACACAAACATAGAAGCATGTCTCAGAGCATATCCTAGAGCATACATAGAATAATTGTAAACCTTATTTATTACAATTTTCTCAATATCCTCTACATATACAACCAAGAATCAACTTACATGACATCAATGACAACAAAAATTAGTTGACATCAATGACAATACCTTCATACTTACAACAACCTCTCCATTTGTCATTGGTGGCAACACATGATGTGAAAAACCATCAAAGACAACACATATCTGAACCATCAATCTCCCCTTCTTTCAGAATGCTTTCTCCCCCTTACTTAATTTCACATGATACTTTCTCCCCCTTTGACATCAATGGTAAAGGAAAAATATATTTTACATTGTTCTCCCCTTTGTCACCAAGAACTTTACCAGTACCGAATACTCCCCCTTAGGAGTACACCCAATCAACTCCACAATGGCAACACATGACACTACTTTCTCCCCCTGAGAGGTAGCCACCAACAGCAATCCAAAGAGAAGATAGATCCATAGATCCACTAGACTGATGCATCTCCATATGCATCTAGTTTAAGAAAGGAGGGGAAATAACCCCTAACTTCTCCTGGATATACTCAAAAATATGTTTACGAAGAGCCTTGGTAAATATGTTAGAAATCTAATCCTTTTTAGGTACATACTCAAGCTTTACTCTATTCTCCATAACCTTCTCTCACAAAAAGTGATACCTTATTGATATATGCTTTTTCCTCAAGTGCATCACTAGATTCTTTGAAATGTTAATTAAACTTGTATTATCACAAAAAATAGAGATGGGATCATCATGCATTACTCTGATATCGTTTAGTGTCTATTTCATCCATAAATCTTGTGTGCAACAAGATGTTGTAGTAATATACTCAGCCTCTATAGTGGATAACGAAATTGAATCTTTCTTTTTACTTAACCATGACACCAATCTACAACCTAGAAAGAATGTACCACCACTTGTACTTTTTCTATCATCAACACAACCTACCCAATCTTCATTTGTATAAGCACTTAGTATAAAATTAGTATCCCTAGGATACCATAAGCCATAATCTTGAGTGCCATTTAAGTATTTGAATATCCTCTTATCAATTACAACATGTGTTTCTTTAGGATCTTCTTGAAATCTAGCCACAAGACAAACTTAATGCATGATATCCAGTCTGGTAGTAGTTAAATACAAAAGTCCTTCAATCATAGATTTGTATTTTCTCTAATCATCCTTAGGTGAATCATCATCTTTACTCAATTTGCAGCCAATCACCATAAGAGTGCATACCAGTTTGGAACCATCCATCCCAAACTTCTTCAACATTTCTTTTACATACTTTGAATGTGAAATAAAAATCCCTTTTTTTTGTTTGATTGATTTGCAGCCAAAGAAATAAATTCATCTCACCAAACATAGACATCTCAAACTCTTTTTGCATTTCTTCAACAAACATTTTTCACATTGTTTCATTTCCTCCAAAGATAATATCATCAACATATACAACCACTATCAAGATTATTTCATTTTTAATTTTGAAATAAAGATTGCTATATGTTGTACCTTTTTTGAAATCTTGCTAAATCAAATATCTATCCAACCTTGCATACCAAGCTCTAGGAGCTTGCGTCAATTCATATAAAGCCTTCTTTAATCTACAGACCATGTGTAGTTGATCTAATAATTGAAATCATTTTGGTAGTTCCATGTAGAATTCTTCTTCTAACTCACCATTCAGAAATGTAGACTTTACATCCATCTGATAAACTTTGAAATCTGTATGAGCAACAAATTCCAAAAAAAATCTGATAGCTTCCATATTAGCCATTAGAGAAAAAGCCTCTTGAAAATCGATACCTTCTACTTGTGAGTAACCCTTACACACAAGCCGTGCTTTATTTCTAACCACTTCTCCATTCTCATTCACCTTGTTTCTGAATACGCATTTTGATCCAATTATATTTTTATCTACCAGTCTAGGAACCAATTCCCAGGTTTGATTTTTCTCAATCTACATAAGTTCTTCCATTGATCTCATCCAATGCTCTTCTTTACATGCTTCACTTACTGTCTTAGGTTCAACTATAGAAAGTAAACACATATTTATTTCATCAACAACAACTCTACTTCTTGTCAATACTCCTTTTCTCTTATCTCCAATGATTTGATCTTCTGAATGATTTTTTTACACATATTTAGGTGTCTTTGGGGACACCACCAACGATTCTTCTTCCTCATTCTACTTTTCTTGTTCTTCCACAAATTCTTCTACTTCTCCACAATTAGGTTCATCTGATACATATCCATCAACTTCAATTGAATTCTTCAATGTTTCAATAACCTTGAAATTTGTACTTTCTATAATCTTTCTCAGCCTTTTATTGTAGCATCTGTACACTTTTCTTCTAAGGGAGTATCCAAGGAAAATACCCTTATCTCATCTTGCATCAAACTTTCCTAAATTTTCTTCATCTCTTTTGATATAACATATGCTTCCAAATACCTTGAAATAATTTATATTAGGAATCTTTCCATACCACAACTCATAGGGAGTCTTAGTGTTAGCTTTTTCTTGAACTCCATTGAACACATAAACAATAGTGTGAATTGCTTCTCTCCAATAGAATTTTGGTAGACCTTCCTTAGTTATCATTGATCTAGCAACTTCTTGAATTGTTTTGCTCTTTCTTTCAAAAACTCCATTATGCTAACGAGTTCTAGGAGAAGATAACTATCTTCTTATTCCATGTGCTTCACAAAATATGTTGAATCCATTAGAGGTGAATTATCCACCTCTGTCAGACCTTAAGAATTTGATTTTCATGTCCATTTAATTTTCAACCATAGGTTTGAATGCTTTGAATTTGTCTAATGCATCATATTTCTCTCTAAGAAAAGTAACCCATGTCATTCTAGAGTAATAATTAATCAAAAGCATAAAATACCTATCACCTTGTAGACTTCTCACTCTTGTAGGACCACAAATATCTGTATGAATCAAATCCAGTAATCTAGTAGTAGATTGTTCCTTTGACCTAAAGCCATTTCTAGCTTGCTTTCCAAACTGACAATCCTTGCAAATGACATTAACAAGTTTTGTAATTCTCGACATTTCTCTCACAACTTGTATTGCACTGATTCTCACCATATTTTCAAATTTCATATGGTACATCCACCAGTGCAATAACCAATTGTCATTAATCTAGGACATAAAGTAATGTCCATCTGCACCCTTAACTTGATAAATATTTCTTTCAAAATTCTTTCCAGAAACAATCATGGTTCTAAATCCTTCCCTTATTTCACATTTCTCATCCTTGAACACTAGATTATATCCTTTACTACACATTTGTCCAACACTCAAAATATTATACCTTAATCCATTAATATAGTAGACATCATCAGTATTATGTTTTCCATCAAAACTAATTGAACCTATACCATAAATCTTAGCACTAGTACCATCTCCAAACTTAATTAAGCCTCCATCATATTTTTCAAGTTTAACAGACTTAATTTTGTCACCAGTCATGTGATGTGAACAACCATTATCAACAACCCAGTAATTATTTTCTTGTTTAGCATGAAGAGAAAAGATCACAGTACCTTCAAATTTCTCTAAAGTGCTTTCCTTCACATTTCTTTTAGTATTAGTAGAAGTAGATTAATCTTTTATAGCCAAAAACAAGGATTCATTATCATCAAAATCTCCATAATCTGACTCATCATTAGAAATACTAGCATCTTCATTTATATAATATGCTCTCTTGATCATATTTCCTATGTTTTCTTTGCCTTCTCTATGTTTATTCTTCTCAGATATTTTAGGACATCTTGAAGCATAACGACCTATTCCTCCACAACTAAAACATTTGAAAGGTAACTTACCTTGATACTTACTAGAGCCCTTTTTCATTCTTCTTACAAAGTTATCTTCCACTTCATCAAAAAAAAATTCATCTGAAGCTTCAAAATTTGTAGCCATGAAAGCAGTTTTTGTCTTTGATCCATTTCTCAACCTAGGATTTCTCATTTCAAATGATTTTAGAGTACCCAAAAACTAATCTTTAGTATAGGTCTTATAATCTACAAATTCCTCAATAGTAGATACCTTTTCACTATATGCATCAGGGAGAGTTCTAAGAATCTTCTTTACTATCTTGGATTCAACAACCTATGCACCGAGTCCTCTCATTCCACCTACTAGCCCATCCACTCTCTATACATAGGATTTAATGTTCTCATCTTCATACATTTGTAGGATCTCGAGTTGTGCTTCCATGTTCTACAACTTTGCTTCTTTAACCTTTTCATCTCCTTCATGGATCTTTTCCAATGCATCCACAACCTCTTTAGCAGTCTTCAGATTGATAACTTTAATTAATTTAGAATGTGAAAGACTATTATTCAAAATAATTTTTTCCTTATTGTTTTCTTCATGCACCTTGATCTCATCAGCAATACATGGACCATTAGCATGAGTAGTGTAGGGATTCTTATAAGATTTGTCAACATCATATCCACAGTATTCCAAATATCCTTCCATCTTTTTCTTCCAAAAAGTGTAGTTGGTGCCATCGAACTTAGGGCACTCAATAACTATCTTGTTCTGCATCCCAAACCTTCCTTAAGCAATTAAGCTCTTCCAAGGAACCAATCTTTGATACCAATTATTGAACAAGAAAACTAAGAGGGGGGGCTAAATCAATTGTAGCAATTTTAACCTTTAAAACTTTCACCAAAAGTTAGATCAATAACCATTCACACATCCTTTACTCTGCTAATGTGAAGTAGGAACTAAAAGTAATGAAACCATTCACACAAAAATACTAGATTTATGTGGAAAACCCAATGAGGGAAAAACCACAATGAGGGTTAGATCACAATATAAAGAATTCAAAATTGAATACAAGAGATCATTGCCAAGACATGACTTACTCAAAGGGATCACTGCCACAAAATTATAAAGAAGATAGAAGAGGATTGTCATAGAGAGAAAACTATCTCAATGTAATGGAGATTCCACCATAATTCACTCACACACTTGTAGACATGCTTGAATGATATAACACACCTTCAGCTCATTACCTCTAGGAACTCACCACTTGAATTTCACACTTATCTACTCAAACTCACATCACACACACTATCTCACATCTATCTTGTTTTTCATCAAAATCTCAACTTGTACTTATACCATCTTCAACCTTGAAACCCATGCAAGGTCAGCCACACACCAATTGTATTTACAAACTCAAATTAGGTCAGCAAAAAAAACTTCTACGATGGAATTAGAATGAGGGTGACCTAAACATATACTTAATGAAGACCTAAATAATTCCCAACATGCCTCAACATGCTTCCATGAACTTTATAATTAGTGTTTAACACAAGGCCAGCCAACACCAATGTAAAACACAAAAAACCAATTAAGCACACACATCCTTAACACAATCCAATATTTTTGGAATAAAAAATTCACTTGAACATGATCTCATCAACTTACTCTCAGAACCACATGTCATAAAAACATAATTCTGAGAAATCCAGAGCAACTACAATTCTCTCAGACCACATCTAGACACAAAAAATGCATAGTTCACATATTGATGAAGATATCTCACACTGTACACTAATCCAGAAGTCCAAACTATTGATATAACAACTAACAACAACTGTTATCAATATGTTTAAACCACACAAGCATAGAAGTACATCCCAGAGCATATCCCGAAGCATGCACAAAATATATGTAAACCTTCTTTATTACAATTTTCTCAATATCCTCAAAATATACAACCAAGAATCAACTTCCATGACATCAATGACAATAACAATCGGTTGACATCAATGGAAACACCTTCATACTTGCAACATATACTCCATCATTACACACTTTCCTACCACTATCCTCCTATAATTAAATGTCCTTCCTTCTTTCCAATCCATATAATCATTCACATTCCTAATCAATTCATCCTATCATCCATCTATCTTCCTTATCTATCCATCCTCATATCATTCATCTACCTCCTTTATCCTCCCATCGTCCTATCATCCATCCTATCATAAGCATCCTAGTTCCTTGTCATACATGACATATCTAGAATGGGGCATCTTATTCATTTGAAACATATTCCTTGGATATTTCATCCACATCAACCATCCATTAATAACCTACCCAAACCCTTCATCCCTTCATCCCTTGATCCCTTCCTCCCATAATCCTTCTCCCCATCCTTACCTCCCTATCCTCCATCTATTAATCCCTAAAAAAAATTCACCCCTTCAACATTATCTCCCTATCCTTATCTATTATCCTCTATCCATTACTCCCTCCTTCCACCTCATTCTCCCATCTAATAATCCCTTGTCATTGCTATCTAGCTAGCTTCTACCCTCATACAATCAAATTCTAGCTATCCCATCATTTCATCACCCCCACCTTTTGAAATAATCCCACTCTCCTTTTATTTCTTTTCATCCCCTCCCATCCATCCCATCATATTCCTTTTATAATCTAGATAACCTCATACCTTTCAATATCATGCTTTTATTATTGGCATATCCTAACAATCCTTACACATAACCAAAATCATTACATTATATACTTGGAAGCTATATAAACAAAAAAATCTTTTTTGAATATTGTAAATCTTGTATACATTGGGTGTCTTATAAATAAGGTCAATCTTATGTCACGACATAGGTTATTTCATATACATGCATGTCATTAGGTCTCATCCTTGAGTTTGTTATCATTATATAATCAAGAATCCCCTATAAGCTAGTACTTCTATAAAATCCATTTTCCCTATTTGGGTTTTAGGTATCTTACTAACCTTTTTTCATGAGAATCCTAAGTCGTACCCATCCACCTTTGGTCTTTGTAGGATGCAAAATTCCTCACATAAAGCCACATCTCCATATATATCATCCTTATGGAAAAAGGTACTTGAGATTCTTATTATTTCATTGGTGCATTTGGATAAAGAAATTATTTTTTTGAGCTCACTATTTCACCTACTAAAGGTCACCATGATCCATCATATCATGACGTGCTTTGATTGGTGAAACTAGTGGCAAGTTCTTGATTTTTGTGTGTTGTGTTTTCATGTATTTTCTTGTGTTGTACCCACCTAGATCCTTCATGAGCTTGTGTTATGTTGGGGCATTTCTTCTATTTTTAATTTTTTAGTATCATTCCCACCAAAGTCCATGAACTTGTCGAATGTTGGAGTAACCTTATTTTTTAAACAGACACTTCAATGCATGTGATATGAAGTCACTTTGGTTCCTCATACCTTAGTGCATAATATCCCACACTAAATTACATTAGGTGATCACTACATGGAAATTTATTTTGACACTTTCAAAATCCCGCATCCATCTATCCTACATGTTTCTAGTCCATTTATCTTACCTTTTTTATACGTCATATATAAATCTCATCTATTTTCATCCCCCCAATTAATCTTGGATTTTATGTGTACATTGTCCTCATTAATTTTCCCATCTCCAACTAGTTTTGTCATTATGACCATTGTATTATGGCTTTACACTTGCATTATCAAAACCGTCATATGCATCTCACTCCATCTTCTCATTTCATTATTCATTCAATTAATTTTAGGATAATATATATTTGTTAGTCTAGGCATATTTTCCATCCATATATGCATCTCACTCATCCTCTCATTTCATTATCTATTTGTTTCATTGAGGCTAATATATATTGTTTAGTCTAAGATTCTTTTCCATCCATATATGCATCCCACTCATCCTCTCATTTCATTATCCATTCAATTCATTTTAGGCTAATATAGATTTGTTAGTCTAAGAATATTTTTATCTATCATATCCATCCATTCCATCCATCTATTTTTGTAGTGACCCTCAGTTTTCTTTCTACTTCTAAAAGTGACTTGGTTGTATTTGGACTTCATGATATTTTGTTTGATGATGGATTTATAGTTATGATGTAGTTGATGACACTTTGATGCTCAATTATGATGATACTGGATGAAACTTTTATCTTTGATGTTATGCTTATACCATGCTCAGTATATTAGTTTAATTGATCATATGGTTATTATTGATATGAGTATTGTGTGATTGTTGGATGTATGCTCTTATCATGATTTGATATTGGATTATTGTGCATTGATGTATTTTGGTGAAGGGGAATAGTGTCACATCTCTTGCTTGTGTGTGCCCTACCACGCTGTGATTTTCCCTTCACGGTGTGTTTGACTGTTTTCCTATGTACATGTTCGACCATGTGGTTTGCTGCAAGTTATAGGTACAAGGTATCGACTCTACCTAAATTGTTAGGTTTGAGCGTGTCGTATACCCAATGGAGATAGTTGATTGGGAGATAGCGTTGGGTTCCCTTATGTTGAGCCAACATCCTTGATGAGGATGAGTTTCCATTTGTCGTTTCATGTTTGTGTGGTCAATTTGAGTTTGTTTGTCGATGTTGTGGTCGTTTTGTCTTTCGTTTCACTTTGTAGTCAGGTACTATTGGGTGATTGGTTCATTTGAGTTATTTGCTTGATTGATGCTTTGAGAGATTTTATATTAATAAAAGAGTATTGCAGTTTAAAAAGGTATTTGATAATTTTAAATAAATGTTTTAATATATTTGTAAATTTTAATAAATAAAATATTATTAATGTTTTGTTTGACTTAAATAAATTAAAGCTTATAGTTTAATAAAGAGATATTTAAATAAATATATAAATTAGTGTCTTGTGCAAGTTAAATCAAAATGAAGGATTAACTTAATAAATTAATATTTTAATTGTTTGATTTATTGTGTGTAGCATTAAAGTATAGTTGCATTATAAAAATTAAGATTAGTGGTAGTTGAAGGTGGGATAAAATAAAATAAAATAATTAATATATACAATTATAGAGAGTAGAAAATAAATTAGTTAGGGATAGTAAGAGAGGGGATTTTTGGTTATTTTTCTGAAAATGAATCTTGGAACTCCACGCGAATGATTTTTCATGTTCTTGGAGTTTTCTAGTGTTTATGAAAGTTTGATTCTGAATTTTGGAGGCTTTCTACTGGAGTTGGGGTTCTGCAGAAATTTGAAGCTTTCAGGAGAAAGTTGGAATTGCATCTGGAATTTAAACTTGACAACACATTCAACTCAGGGATTAGAATTGTTCTAGGTTCCATAATTTCTTCCTAATCTTAATGTTTGCTTGGGAAATGATTATTACAAGAGTATATTGTTTGAAGCAATTAATTATTGTTAAATTTCTGAGTGCTCTATAATTTTCCCTCTTTCAGGTAGTCCTCTATGCCACTCTTGGTTTGCTTTCAAAATGTTCCTCTGTTAATTATTTTACTCATTTTGAAAATTTTATTGCTTGAACATTTAATCCTAATAGTTTATTTTTTGTGGGCGCAACCTGAGCTGGGTTGTTTCTTTTAATGGAAATAATGTTCTTGGGGTTGACCACTTAAATCCTTTTTCTTTTCGAATTTTCCATGCGTCTTTGTATTTTGAAAATCCTTGCTGATTCTGGTTTTTACATTTCAAAATAATGGTTATGTTCTTATAAGTCAATGGAGTGTGATGGGTAATTATAACATTGCCTTTAGATTATAGTGCGGATAGTAGAAATGATATACAAAATACTATGTTTTGTCTTGTTGCTCCAAAATTCAAAACTATGTCTTGTAATGCATGCGTATCCCTATTTCTCTCTGTAAATCTGGAAAGTTACATAGGATTGTGTTGTGTCCTACCATCTTGCAGCCTGCTAACTATGCTTAGTCACAACTGCTTCTTGCTCAAGTTGTATGTATCCTTTTTCAAATGCTCTGTAGATTCCTTTTATGTTGGATGAGACTATATTTCTATTACACTCCTTTTGATAGTGAATAAGTCGAGTTCCAATGTTATTGCATTTATTGATATATTGCATAGGGATATATCTTTCGGTTTACTATTTATAGTGATGTTCTTAGGTTGAGTTTAAAATGCACACATTCTTGTTCTTTTTCATCCTATAAAATATATTACAATTGGAAAATTAATATTTAAGTTACTTATTCATGACATGTGTTTGTCCTGCTTTAATCTGGTGCATTTATTGATCATTCAATTATCATATAGATAAGTGAGTAATCTTTAATCGAATTCTTGTATCCATATTTTGTTATTGAATGAATAATGTTGATGTTATGTTTGGATTTAGCACATACTACATTGGATAAGTGCTAGATTTTGAAATTACCATGCATTGCGAAAGCACTATTCTGTTACTTAATGCTTGGTTTTCTTATTATTTGATTTAGTACAGATATATATATATAGGTGTGGCCTTTTATACTTCATACAATAATGTGTAGATAACTATGGAATCACAGTATTCAGTAGATGGATTCTGATTATACATATTTAAAATTATGTCAACCTTGCTACTGTGTGTATATATATTTATATATATATATATATTTATGTATATGTATATATATATATATATAATCTTGTATATGTTTGTCATGTTAATTTATATGTTGATAAGTTGGAAGTTGTATTATGTATTTATAAAGAAATAGATAAAACATATTTATATATGTACGTATACATACACACATATATATATGTATGTATATGTATATATGCATATGCATGTATAAATAAAATATGATTTTTGAAAGAGAAACAAATCTGCCAAGAGACTAAATGAAATATGTTGATGGTTGAAGTTGGAAATTTAAATAGAGGAGAGATTTATTTTACTTAAATAAAAAAAAAGTTAATTTGTGTGAGATATTAGATTATTCTTCGTTAAGATGAATGCTTGAAAAGAGTAGTGATTGTATTGTTAATTTACTCTACATTCTTTGATTGTGTCATTGAATTAAATCATTGTAGGAAGTAAAGTTATTAACTAATGGAATGAAATGATTGTGAGTTATTGTTCAAGTTTAAGTCATTGTGAGAAGTGGGTAGTAGGAGATCTTCCAGAGGCCTGGGAAAATTATGTTATTGGCTTTATGCTACGTTGATTCTAGAATTTGGTTGATGGATAAGTGCTATGTATTATTATGGGGAAACTGGCCATACACTGTTGAATTGCTTTTATGGTTGATTTTTTGTGCGGGATGGTTCATGCCCCACCTTTATGTATGTTCATATGGTTTTTGATTTGAGCATGTCATCTTTTCCCTATTGATTCGGTTGGGTTTTCTAGTTGTAGAAAGGGGAGTGGCTCTCAATGGGGGTTGGCGCACAAAGTGGCATCTAGGAGAACCCATGTGGGAGTTTTCTAATTAAGTGGTAACCTAATTAATAAACTAGGGGGTTGGGTAGAATTTCACTCTAATCAAGATAATTGGATGCCTCACCCATGCCTTTAGTGCTCATTCACACTAAGGATGGGTTGAGAAGGCTTGATTAGCAAGGTCAATTTTCTTGTCCTCGCAGAAGGAAATTGGTCCCACATGTGTCACCCTATGGGGCTGGCATCTAATGTGAGACTATTGGGACAACCATCGATGTGGGCCAACATCTAGTGAAAGACTGTTAGGGCAACCCATGCTAGGACCATGTGATGACACTCTCCCCTACTGCAACCTAACATTCCCTTGGATTGTTTAATTAAATGTAATGATTTTTAGCTCTAGCTAGTTCAGTTGATGGGAATATAATAGCATAGTCATAGACCTTAGAGGAATTAGGATAGAATATAAGTTAATGTTTCATTTATAATCATGTGAATATTGCACTTTCAAAAAAATTGTTCCGTTTAAGGTGTTAGTGTGTTGTCCTCTAGGGTTTTGTGGAAGGGGCATTACATAGGCTATTAGAGCCTAAGTTCTAACACTAGGTACTTTGGGTATATACAAGAGCCCATTATGTTGTTTTAGTTGCATACATTGTGAAGTTTATGTGTTCCCTTGTTGACCTTGTCTAACACTCTGAACTTGTCCTTGGTGGTGTCTATGTAGGATAATGCCTAGAGGTTAGGGTCATAGTCAAGGGAATGGTAGAGGTCATGGTGGTGGCTGTGGGGCTAATTGCTAGGACTCCCCTCCTTAGAGTTCCCAGGAGTCTGATCGTGAGGAATAGTAGGGTTCCCAAAACAATCTAGGAGGTGGAGGTCAAAATCCAGATCAGCCAGGGTTGGAGGGTGCACAGTTGCATCACTTACTTGAGGAGGTTCTTGCCCATCTTGGTCTGAGATAGGAGGGTGAGTAGTTGGTGGTTAGAGAGAGAGAGATCCCAAGAGGAGAGAGATTGTAGTTCAACAGGAGGCTATATTGGATGGACATATGAGGGATCCATTATGAGCAAGTCCTCCTACTTTTGATAGGACTGGTAGTGGTTTGGAGGTAGAAACCTGGTTAATTGATCTGAATAGGTGTTTTGTTATGCATCCATATGGTAGCAACACCAAGGCTAGGTGTGCTATCATGAATCTTTGAGGTTTTTCTTCCATGTGGTGGCATTTGGAGGAGTAGAAGCTTCATTTGGATATGGATTAAGTCTCATGGGAGATATTTTAGAGAGATTCAAAGCTCGGTTCTTGTCCAATAATTGGTGACAGCGTCGAGCAGATGAGTTCCATGAGTTGAGGAAGATGGCGATGTTAGTTGAGCAATATGAGTGGATATTTTATGAGCTTAAGTAGTATGTTGGCATAGCTGATGATGAGGGTATGTTAGTGCAACACTTTATTAGGGGCTTGAATGCCCATATCAATGGGGTTGTTCAAGTGTTTGACCTGAAGACCATGTAGGTAGCTATAGAGAAGACTCAGATAGTTGAGGAGAATTTGACTATGGCCTTAGGTGGATAGATAGGTGTACAGATTGGTAGTGCACCTCTAGTTGGTATCAGATCTCAAGGTGGTCAGACTCAGGCTACAGGTTTCTCTAAGGGCCATCAAGCACCCGCTAAGGGTGAGCATAAACAACAACACTCCTAGTAAAAACCTAGGAACTCTTAATCTCAACATGGTAATAGGTTCTAGAAAAGGAAATATTGGAGTGGGTAGTGAGCTCAACAGTACCATCCTGATCAGCCTGCTCACAGCTCATAGTCTATGGTTAGTGGAGGCAGTTTTTCATAGCCCAGTGCACCCTCAGGTGGTTGGGGTTATGGTAGAGGCACATGATGTTTTTCTTGCGGCCAACAAGGCCACATCGCTAGATAGTGTCCTTAGAAGGGAACAACTAGTTTTAGTTAGAGGCTGGCGGCTTCAGAGCCAATAGTAGGTAATAAAGGTAGGTCCCATAGGGTGTTTATAGTGGTGGATAACCTCTAGGATAAGCACCAAGGTTCAATTGGAGAGATTTCTGGTAGAGGATGAGCAACATTCTTTGGAAACTGTACACATCCTGCAACATTGGGGGTTGACCCTCAGGGAGCGAATTATGGTCCAGGTGAGGATCCAGTGGGATCCTAATGACAAGTCTTCTAATTCTTAGGAGCATGTATTCCAAATGCATGAGTTTTACACATATCTATTTGTAGGCTTCCAGGAGTAAGCCTGGTCCTAGGAGGGAGGATGTAGTTCTCCTCAATTTGCTTTTTTCTTCTGGCAGTGACCTGGTTGTATTTGGACATTATACTATTTTGTTTGATGATGGATTTATAGTTATGATGCATTTGATGATACTTTGATGATCAGTTATGATGATATTCGATGACACTTTTAGATTTGATGTTATGCTTATACCATGCTTAGTATATTAGTTTAATTGATCATGTGGTTATTATGGATATAAGTATTGTATAATTTTTGGATGTATGCTCTTATCATGATTTGGCATCGGATTATTGTGCATTGATGTATTTTGGTGAAGGGGAATAGTGTCACATATCTTGCTTGCAAGTGCCCTGTGACTCTGCGATTTTCCCTTCATGGTGTGTTTGACTGTTTGCCTATGTACTGTATGTTCGATCATGTGGTTTGTTGCAGGTTGCAGGTACTAGGCATTGACTCCACCTAAATTGCTAGGTTTTAGCATGCCTTATACCCAATGGAGATAGTTTATTTGGAGAAGCATCGGTTTCCCCTATGTTGAGTCAACATCCTTGATGAGGATGAGTGTCTATTTGCCATTCCATGTTTGTGTGGTCAGTTTGAGTTGGTTTGTCGATGTTGTGGTCATTTTTCCTTCCGTTTCACTTTTCAGTTAGGTACTGTTGGGTAATTGATTCACTTGAGTTATTTGCTTGATTGATGCTTTGATTGATTTTATATTAATAAATGAGTATTGTAGTTTAAAAAGGTATTTGATAATTTTAAATAAATGTTTTAACATATTTGTAAATTTTAATAAATAAAATATCATTAATGTTTTGTTTGACTTAAATAAATTAAAACTTATAGTTTAATAAAGAGATATTTAATTAAATATATAAATTAGTGTCTTGTGCAAGTTAAATTAAAATGAAGGATTAAATTAACAAATTAATATTTTAATTGTTTGATTTATTGTGTGCAACATTAAAGTATAGTTGCATTATAAAAATTAAAATTAGTGGTAGTCGAAGGTGGGATAAAATTAAATAAAATAATTAATAGATGTAGTTACGAAGAGTGGAAAATAAATTAGTGAGGGATAACTAAGAGAGGGGCTTTTTGGTTATTTTTCTAAAAGCAAATCTTGCAGCTCTGCATGAATGATTTTTCCTATTCTTGGAGTTTTCTAGAGTTTTTGAAAGTTTGATTCTAGATTTTGGAGGCTTTAGGTTTATTCTATTTTGGAGGCTTTCTACTAGAGTTAGGGTTTTGTAGAAATTTGAAGCTTTCAATAGAAAGTTGGAGTTGCATCTAGAATTCAAACCCAACAACACATTCAACTCAAGGATTCAAATTATTCCAAGTTCCATAATTTCTTCCCAATCTGAATGTTTGCTCAGGAAATGATTATTGCAAGAGTATATTGTCTAAAGCAATTAATTATTTTTAAATTCTTGAGTGCTCTATAATTTTCCCTCTTTTGGAAAGTCCTATGTTCCACTCTTGGTTTGCTTTTGAAATGTTCCTTTGTTAAGCATTTTACTTAGTTTGAAAATTTTATTGCTTGAAGCTTTAATCTTAATAGTTTATTTTCTATGGGTGCACCCTAAGCTAGGTTGTTTCTTTTAATAACAATAATGTTCTTGGGGATGACCACTTAAATCCTTTTTCTTATCAAAATTTCCATGCATCTTTGTATTTCAAAAATCCTTGTTGATTCTAGTTTTTACCTTTCAAAATAATGGCTTTGTTCTTATAAGTCGATGGAGTGTGATGGGTAATTATAGCACTTCCTTTAGATTATAGTGTGGCTACTAGAAAGGATATATTGAATACTAGACTTTGTCTTGCTGCTCTGAAATTCAAAACTCTATCTTGTAATGCACGTGTATCCCTATTTCTCTTTATAAATCTAGAAACTTACATCGGCTCGTGTTATGTCCTACCATCTTAATGCCTGCTAACTATACTTAGCTACGACTGCTCCTTGCTCAAGTCGTATCTATCCTTTTTCAAATGCTCTATAGAATCCTTTTATGTTGGCAGAGACTATATTTCTATTGTCCTCCTTTTGATACTGAATAAGTTGATTTCCAATGTTATTGCATTTCTTGATATATTGCATAGGGATATATCTTTGGGTTTACTGTTTATGGTGATGCGCTTAGGCTGAGTTTAAAGTGAACACATTTTTGTTCTTTGATGTCCTTTAAAATGTATTGCAATTGGAAAATTGATATTTAAATTACCTGTTCATGTCATACGTTTGGCCTGCTTTAATCTAGCGTATTTATTGATCATTCAATTATCATACAGATAAGTGAGTAATCTTTAATCAAATTCTTGTATCCATCTTATGCTATTGAATGAGTACAATTGATGCTACATCTGGATTTAGCGTATCCTATGTTGGATAAGTGCTAGTTTGTGAAATTACCATGCACTATGAAAGCACTACTCTATTACTTAATTTTTATTTTCTTATTATTTGATTTAGTGTGTGTGTGTGTGTGTATATATAGGTATTTCCTTCTATACTTCATACAATAATGCGTAGATAACTATCAAATCATAGTACTCAGTAGATGGATTCTGATTATATAGATTTAAGATTATGTCAGCCTTGCTACCGTGTATATATATATATATATTTATATATATGTATATATAAAAATAATATTGTATATGTTTGTCATGTTAATTTATATGTTGATAAGTTGGAAGTCAATTATTCTGTATTTATAAAGAAATAAATAAAACATATTTATATATGTACATATGCATATATATATGTATGTATAAATAAACTATGATTTTTGAAAGAGAAACAAATTTTCCAAGAGACTAAGTAAAATATGTTTATGGTTAAAGTTGGAAATTTAAATAGAGGAAAGATTTATTTTACTTAAATAAATGAAAAGTTAATTTGTGTGAGATGTTAGATTATTCTTTGTTAATACGAATGCTTGAAAAGAGTAGTGATTGTATTGTTAATTTACTCTGCATTCTTTGGTTGTGTCATTGAATTGAATCATTGTAGGAAGTAAAGTTAGTAATTGATGGAATGGAATGATTGTGAGTTATTGTTCAAGTTTAAGTCATTGCGAGAAGTGGGTAGTAGGAGATCTTCCAGAGGCCTGGAAAATTATGTTATTGGCTTTATGTTGTGTTGATTCTAGAATTTGGTTGATAGATAAGTGTTATGTATTATTGTGGGGAAACTAGCCATACACTGTTCATTTTATTTTATGGTTCATTTTGTGCACGGGATGGCTCATGCCCCACTTCTATATATGTTCATGTGGTTTTGTGATTTGAGCATGTTGGATTTTCCCTATTTATTCAGTTGGGTTTTCTAGTTGTAGAAAGGGGAGTGGCTCTCAATGGGGGCTGACACATAAAGTGGTGTCGAGGACAACCCATGTGGGAGTTTCCTAATCAAGTGATAACCTAATTAATAAACTAGGGGGTTGGGTAGAATTTCACTCTAATCAAGATAATTGGATGCCTCACCCCTGTCTATAGTGCTTGTTTAGGCTAAGGATGGGTTGAGAAGGCCTGGTTGGCAAGGTCAATTTCATTTTCCTCGTGAAAGGAAATTGGTCCCGCATTTGTCACCCTATGGTGTCGATGTCTAATGTGATACTGTCAGGACAACCATAGATGGGGGCCGACATCTAGTGAAAGAATATCAGGACAACCCATGCTAGGACCATGTGATGACACTCTCCCCTACTGCAACCTAACATTCCCTTGGATTGTATTCTATTGATGTATGTGAGTACCTTTGGAAGTAGTGTCACTATTGTGTTGTGTTAGGTTGTACTTGCAGGTTGGGATCCTTTATAGTCTTGTTGTGTTAGTTGATTGTCACCTTGTATTCATTATGGTGGTAGGAACCTTGTCTATCTCCTAGCATGAGGGGTGGACCTTAGGGTTCCACATGGTCAGGTGGAATGTGCCTTGTACTCCATTGGGTTCCCTAACTTTGTTTGTGTTCATGGTGATTGCTCCTAGATTTGAAGACTTTGCACTTGTACCAGTTCTTGTGGATTATTATTCATGCTCTTATATTGGATCATAAATCTATTGTATCATGTATATATTTTTGATGTACTCTCCTCACATGTTTACGAGGAGACATTGTTGCTCAAATGTATCAATGTAATGATATAAATAGATGTTGAACTCTCTTGTGTATTGGACAATGTAAAAGATGTTATTGTATGTGTTAATTAAATGGATTGATTCTAGATGATCTCTATTGATTACATGTTATGGTTGTTTCATATTGATTGTTCAATAAAATGAGATGATTAGATGTAATTTCATATTGTAGATGGAATTTAATTAAATGTAATGATTTTCAGCTCTAGCTAGTTTAGTTGATGGGAATCTACAAGTGTAGTCACAAAACTTAGAGGACTTAGGATAGAATATAAGTTAATGTTTCATTTATAATCATGTGAATATTGCACTTTCAAAATATTTTTTTTCTATTTTAGGTGTTAGTGTGTTGTCCTCTAGGGTTTCATGGTGGGAGCGTTACAATTTCTCCCATACAATCCCAATGCTCCTAGCAATCCCACATCATACATAAATCCTAATCCATGCAATCTATTTATGCAATATCATACCAATAATCCAATCAAATCCTTGGTATTGTTCCTAGCCTTGTTGTAAGCCTTGATACAAATCAATCCATCATCATCGAGATGTATCCTTCTCAATCCTTGTGTTGTTTTAGAGTATATCATTCCAACACCAACAAAACTCCATCTAACATCAATTAATCTTGGCTATTTATCTTTACCAAGGAAACATCATTTTTACCTTTGAATCATTTGTGTATGTGTTCTTTCTTGTCACCTTCTCCTTCCATAACCTCTTCCTCCTCCCATCCCACCCTCTATCCATCATATTGCATCATCTTCCTCATTTACCATGCATCATATCATCAATTTCAAGAGTACACGTGTTCTCTCACACCCATTTATTCTCTCAAGGGGGCATCCTCAATCCTAATTCTCATCTTCACTCCCATCATCTTTATTTTTAGTCACTCCTTCAAATTACTAAGGAATCCTCCCAAATCTAACCATTTTATTCAAAGTTCTATGTGTTAATATTATTTAAAATTATGCTACTTTTTGACATCATCTCAAAGAGGGAGCAAATGTAAACACTTAATATTGACCATTATATCTTGTAAATTTACCCTAATTCATCTTATCCATGACTCTTATATTAATTAAGTTATATCTATAATATTTAATTAATATTGATAATATTTAATTAATATTTACCATCCTGATATTCATCTAAAATAATTTCCTTTATTTCCCCTAAGGTCCAGCCTAAGGTAAATATTTATTCCTAATTATTCGCCCATTATCATTCCCTTTCTTATAAAAAATAAATAAATGATTTCTTATTTATTTAATTCCTTTCACATGTGTCACATCCTCCTTAATTTTCCATTAACCTCCTAACCCTCACCTAATCCACCTCCCTATATGTATGAACACAATAAAACCTTGATTAAGTGGGGTCAAATATTCCCTCACCCACCTTGTCATTCTCCTCATAAAACTATCCTCTTTTGGAAGGAACCCCCACATGGGTATTCCTTCCAAAGGTACATAAAATTAATTAAAAATTCCTTTATTCTTATCACTCCATCCACTTTGGAGTGTGAGGATGAACTTTGTCATTATGGTAATATATCCTCTTACACTTCAAAGTATCGTCCCCCCTTTCAACTCCTCTCATGGTGTCACTTGGTGCCATCCCTTGATTTGATAAATCACCTCTTGTATTGGCCATTGATCTCTTGATCAAATATTGACCTTCATATCCTTTTCACTTTGAACCTATATATCTAAACACTTAGCCATTTTAATAGGGATCACTCAACTTTGCATTTGAGTGTTGTTATATTGTTGAATTCACTTGCATTAATTCTATGTTGGTTTGGAATTTATTAGCCTAATCCTAGTTTTTATATGATTTTATGTTCGTTTAGTTTCTATTTTTTTAAATCATTCACTTTAGCACAAAATCCTACACACAAGAATATACAAGTTAAAAATGAATAAGTTTACCAATGCTTGTATAATCATAAGGAAATTTAATTCAAGAAATGCATATGAAGTAAAATTGTTGATATATTTGTTTTAATTGAATTTCAATTACCAAAATAAAAGTTTGAGTTTAAAATATATATGTGACCAGGATAGTCACATTAGCTACATTAACCCAACCAAGCTATAGGACATTAGATACAAAACATTGTCAGTGTCATATCAAATTACCTCCAAAGTTTACTATAGCTTTAGTTGCATTGCCAATATCTTATAACTTTTCTATTTTACCAAGAGAATTTTCATACAATTTAAATTAATTATTCCTAGGAAAGGATCCTACTAGTGGTGAAATGTGTTCCCAACTACTATTTTCAAAGTTCTAGAGGGTAACTTCTAGATCCCTTACTACTACATCTCTTCAAATCTCATACTAATGAAGCTTGGTGTATTTGTTCTAAAATTTGATGTACTCCTGAAATTTAGAATCAATCTTCTTCAAATATTAAGGCCAATAATTAGCCTCCTAGATATCATTATTGAACAAGGAGGTAGCAACTTCTTATAATATTTTCATGAACTTGTCTGTATGCATTCTCAATGTTAAGGTTACCTATTCAATAATCAAAATATAAGAGTCTACATTTAGACTCAATAAGAACCCTCTTTTTTCCTTGGTATAAGTGCTCATTCCCCTGTTTCCATAAAAACCATAAATTTCAATAGACAAAATTGACCCAAATTTTTTTGACTCAACATTAAGACCTTTAATATATTGACACATAATTTCAAACCAAGAAATATCCTCTCTACAATCCTAGCTTAGAACATTATCCATGAACATTGAACAAATTTTAGAGGCATGTTAGCATTTAGAAAAGATGTGTTCTATATCTTCTATATAATTACAAACAAAACAGATAAATGAACTAGGACCAATAACTAACTTTTTAATCAATGAAAAACCATTTGAAACAAAAAAAAAGGGTTCAATTTTATTGGACCAATAGACTTTGATAATATTAGACCACTCTTTTTTTTTCCTAGTTTCAACTTCCAAGATTGATTGAAATGATCAAACACCTCTTCGGAGTGGGTAATCTTTTTATACAAATTAATAGGCTTGAGATTTAGGAATGGAGTGCCACCAATCTAAATGAAGCTTCTATAGCCTTCTTCCTTAGGAATGTTTTTAATTAGAAATTGAATTAAACCCAAGGCATTTTTCACAATAGAAAATGATCTATTATTGGACTCTAGAATATCAATTTCATTTTTTATTTGGTCCTAGGTCTTCATATTATTATTACATAAAATATCATTTAAACAAGAGTTTCCTTTGAAATTCCATTTCTTGGATGAGAATCCTTGCACTAAAGCTAGAGGCTTATTATTGTTGCACAAGTTCTATCACAAAGATCTGAAACCATAGATACTATTGTTAATTTTACATGCTGCCTCACCACTTAAAATGAAGTTCCTACAAGACTCCCAAGCCTTCTAGATGCTAGCAAAAATTGTAGATCTAGAGCGTTTTATACTAAAATTTCTATTGTTGGAAGGTTTCTCTATTCTAGTAGTATTTAATATTGTATATTTACTTTAGTATCAGAAAGGAGAGTTAGGGAATAGTAGTATAGAGATACATTGTCAAAATTAGGTATTATAACAATAGAAAGAATAAATGGGGGATATTTTGGATAAGAAAGTTAGAAGGAGCATTAGGAATAGGTAGTATGACAAACATTTAGTAAAGTGGAAAGGTAGAATTAAAGAAGACTTGTTTGAACTAATTCTATACATAAACAAGGGAATTAAAAGTTACATTAAGAAATAGGGTGCTTGAAACCCTCGATCGTTACAAAGGTTGGTGGTACTAGGGCTTCTCCATGTAGCAAAACTGGGAGAGGTTTGAACCTCCCCCACTTAGGTTTCCTACCCTTCGTAATCTCATTAAATATTTTCACATTTATTTCCCCCAACTTGTGTGTGTTTTCGTGTCATTTTTTGGTTTTTATTTCTCTTGTGTGGATTTGGTGTTATATGTTTTCTAGCTTGAAATGCCCTCTCATGTGTGTTCTTTATAATGGAGGGCGTACAAACCTCCCCAAATTTTGTAAACAACTTGAGTGATGTAGAAGGAAACTTTGCCTCTATTAAATCATTTCATGACACTATTGTTGAGGAATCCACACCTTGTTTTGCAAGCGTAAAATTTCTCATTTTGTTAAATGAAATTGTTGATGAATTTGTGGCCGATGGGGGGGGGGGGAAGGTAAGTGATCCTTTGGCCTAAGTGACCTTGCTTTTATTTCTCCCAATTTTTAAATTATTAAATCTATTCACAAGGAAAGAGAGGCTATCTAGTGTTGCTATTTTTTTGATTTCTATTGATTCTAGTAATTGACCAGCCAAGAAGTTTCTAGATAGTTGGTTTAATATATTTGGTTCAAGAAATTAAATGTGTAAGTATCACTTTTCCATATGATTCAACATGGTCTATTTTTTATTTTCTTTAAAAATAACAAAATTTAGGATTTAAAAAAAATCCCATTGGAGTGTAGGGAAAAGCATTTTTAGGTTTTTGGCCTAGTCTCATGGTGCCAATGGGGATGAACTACTCACACTTTTGTGCCCTAGATGGGTTCTCATTAAGAGTTTCCCTTTTTACCTCTGGGGTTTCATTCCTCAAATGTTAGCACCCTTCAAGAGTTTCCTTTGAATTGACAATCCTAGAGCCTCATTACCTAACATGAATGCTCGTGCTCTTGTCTCTTTAAATCATAGAGTCAATCTCTTGATCATTTAGGCATTTTTGTGGATGAATCATTGCAGTTTTTCCCCATTGAATTCTTGGGTGGTTTGAATTCTTGCTTTTTGTGTCAAGGGAAGGGAATATCATAAAAAATTTCCCTATCATAAGGAAAAATCCTTCTAGACACCCTCTAAACCTATCAGGGATAGTGTTCCTATTGCTAATTCAAATGATTTCAATCCCATTGTTGAGGTAGTCACTATTAATGATGGTTCTTCATTTGTTCTAGATTTTGGAAACTCCATCTCGATCTTGGTCATGGCTTTTAATCATTTAGATGCAAGAGACCCCACCTCCTGCCTCATTCTTCCCCCCTCTTCCTACATCTAGCATTTTGAATCCTCCTTCCCCAATTGTTGTTTCCTCTATGGCTTCCCAAGGTTGTCGAGACCCTCCCCTCACCTCCTTTGAAACCTCACCCATTGTTTATTCCTCTAACCAATGATCCGAGCTCTCCATCTGAACCATTGGATTCTCTGATTGATTATGCCCCCTCTTTTCCTCCTTGTACTACAGGATATGGTGCTCCTAGGGAAAATCTTGCCTTGTCTTCTGGTAAAAGGAACGCCCAACAATTTGTGATGGATAATATCAAGAAGAATATTGAATTAAAGATGCTCCTACATCAAACATCCAAGGTAGGAAAATTTTTGTGAATATGGATTCACAAAATGGAGTTGAGTGGTATTGCCACCCTTTTAGATTGCAAGGAATCCTCAATAAACTCCATCACTAAATTTCATACCTACAATTGAGTCTTCTTTCTCCTCTTCCAACACTTAGCTGAAACAAGAAACTTGCTCCTTTGAAAACTTTTTACTCCATTAGTCTCTCCTCTCATGGAATTGTATCCACCATGTACCATCATCCTCCTAATACCATACATTCTCTTCTTATCTCTTGTTGGATTTAACCCACCACAAATCAACCACCTCCACCAAGTTTCACCTACAACATCCTCTTCTAATTTCACCAAAGAAGGTATAGAATCATCACAACTAAATTCAAAATTAAAGTTTATCTCATTCTTGTTTGTTGTCCTAGCATCTTTTTCCTTATTATTCACTGCAACATCCATCTTCTCACCTCCAATGATAAGTTTTGTAAACTCCTCTTCGTGTTTGTCCATCATTTGTCCTTCCAACACTTGGTTGTTTTCATCTCTTCTTTCAACAAGATCTCTTCCTCTTCCTCACCAACTTGCTCATCAAACTTAGGACCATCAATGTTCACAATTTTTGATTGTAAACCTTCTTTATCCACTTCACATAATGCAATCCATTCACATGCTATCGCTGAAACTTGTGCCTCATTATCTTCTCCATCTGTGTGGGATATCCCTAGATATTCTTCCTTACATTCAACCCTTGCCAAAGGGCTACAATATTATTTCTTTCTAATATTCTCTTTGTTGTCCTCTTTCAAGAGAACGTTCTTCTTCCCATACCTCTCTTCCCATATTCCTATTTCCTCCTTAACCATCCTTTCCAATACATCTACTTTAGCTTGGATCTTTTCAAATTCTTCATGGTACTTCCTATTTTCCACTTCTTCCCATTATTGTTCCTAGAACAAAATTATTATGGGCCTCCTCATGACCCAGCCCATCCTTTCTAGTATAAATGCCTTATGTTTGGTGTTTTTTCTACACGTAAATCACACACACACACACACCACCATAGGTCCTCATGCAAACTACCTCACATCAGCGCTTCTACCTACACACTCAAGAACTCCTGCTCTGATATCATTGATGAAGTAAGATACCAACCCTCATTCACATAAACCAATCTAAAAATTTAACTTATAAATGGTGTGAAACAACACAAAAATCTACAAGAAGTGTTCTTTGTTCATTCAAAATATCCTATAAATTCAAGAATGACATAGTATAACTAAAAATATTGGTTTTTCAGCCATATGGTCTGATGAAAATAATTAAAAATATGAAATATTACTGATACAAAATAACAAAGATCAATACAAAAATTATCTCCTTCAATTTGAATTCTATCACAAGCCTCTAGCATCTTCACCTTGCAATCTTCATTATAAATCATTGCTACAATCAAACCATGAAATCATCAATATTCTTGCTGTTGTAGCACACCGTTAAACCTACAAAAAAAATTCCTTCATGGTTTCTTTCAACCTTCTTTTAGTTGAAGCTCTCAAGCTCCCTTCACATGGACTTCACTAGCTCACTATCTCTCAAAATGTGGAGCTCACTAGCTCCCAAAACATGGGCTTATATGCAAATATAAAGATCTACAACAATGGAGCCTTCAAATCCTCTCTTCAATATGGAATCATCTCCCCACCTCACCTACAAAAACTCCCAAATCCATCTCCCCAAATGACAAGGCATCATAATATAGATGTTTTAGAATTAGAAAACCACTATGGTTTTCCAAAACCATAAGAAAAACACCACCTTGGAAAACCCACACCCTATTTGGAGAAATAATCATAAAAATAATAAAATTATTCAATTCTCACATGGCCTTCACATGGGCACCTAAACCATGGCCAATCAAATTTGGCCATCTTCATTGATCTCTAGTGGCCCTGACAACTCCAAATATGGACATGCACTAACATGCAAAGCTTGTGGCACAAACATGGAAATTCATGCAAGGTATGCAATTGAACATACACCAAAAGTGGTCCCCACCTTCAAATGGGATTCCCAAAGAAGAATTTTTTCCAATTTATTCCTTACAAACATTTTCCATAGATACTCCTGCATCAATTAAATAAAAACAATGTTAGTTCTAGATTAAAAAATTAGAGGTGGTTGAATACTCTTTTAAAGTGGTCAAATTGGTTGTCAACCCTAATAATTCCAACCCAGAGGGAAAAAATTCCACTGAGATTAATAAGGAAAAATCCTTGAATTTTAAAAATTTGGTATCTGAATTTGAAAGTAGAAGACAAGGCATGATGGATCTGCATCATACTAACTATCATCTGGATCGTAGCCTCAACTATGATAAAAAAGTTGAGAATGTTCAGGTCAATGAATTTGACCAAATGGAGGTTAACAAGATGCAGTCCCATCCTTCTTTGTCTCCCTACAAAGATAATATTAGTAAAAAAGTCTCACCTTTTACATAAACAATAGCTAACATTATTCCTAAAGAAAGTGCTTATGTTAATATAAATTTTGAGTCTAGAAAGAATAAATAAATTTTTGGGTTGGTGGAGGTTCCCACACACCAGTCATCAGAGGATCACTTTGATAATTTGGATGAGTCTTCTCAACCTCTAAAGGAAAGTCGAGAATCTTTAACTAATATGATCCAAAAATGGTTTGTTGATAAGGCTAAAAGTGATGAATGGCTTAATAAAGTATTTAACCCTCCCATTGAACTTGTAGACCCTACTTGTTCCTTTGATGCTAAGAAGACCATTGAATAAGCCATGAAATCCAAAGAGTGTGATGCCATTGAGTGCATCTTGGTGGGCAAGGAGGAAACTCCCATAATCCCTGTTAGTAACCATGAGGATGTCAATGAGCATAAAAATGGTTTGTTGATAAGGCTAAAAGTGATGAATGGCTTAATAAAGTATTTAACCCTCCCATTGACCTTGTAGACCCTACTTGTTCCTTTTATGCTAATAAGACCATTGAATAAGCCATGAAATCCAAAGGGTGTGATGCCATTGAGTGCATCTCGGTGGGCAAGGAGGAAACTCCCATAATCCCTGTTAGTAACCATGAGGATGTCAATGAGCATATTGATGCTAGTCAAGAAACGAAAGAGGCTGCATCCTATCCTACAGTGGGCCTAAAAGGAGGGAAAGAAAAAAGAACGTTATATCCCTTTGCAAAGTAAACATTGATATAAGTAAACATAAAAGAAAGAAAACAAGCACTGTGATCATAATTCCTTCCTCTAAAAGGTTAGAAAGTGAAGAGACAGGTCCTAAATACTTTGAACTATTCAAGAATGCTAAAGAGTCTCTCACCAATAATGTTAATGATGATTCTTAATTTTACCTCATGGAATGTGAGGGAGCTAGAGCCTCTTGATAGAAAATACATCACAAGAAGATTCCTCAACCTAGAAAAGAATAGACTTTTTCCTCCTCCAAGAGATCAAGGTTGTGGGTTTCACCCTTGATACCATTTTAAAATTTGTTTTGGGCTACTCTTCCAAAATTGTCTCCAATCATGAAAAAGGAAGAGCGGGTGCAACCATTATAATGGAAAATAAATGGACACAACACCCCACTAGTTCAAGGGCCTCCCCTTGTAATAGAGCATTTTGGGCCAACTTTGAAAAAGATGACCTAAAATTTTGCATTTGCTCAATTTATGCCCCGAATGACTTCAAAGATAGAATTATGCTATGGAAATGCTTTCTCAATTTTAAAAACCTCCCATGGGTTATAGGTGGTGAATTTAACATGGTTGAGAATAGTGAAGACAAAAAGGGAGGCCTCAACTTGGAATGGAAGGACAGTGAAAAACATTAGTGGTTGAGGTTAAAATCTAAACTCAATCTCTCTGATCCCCTAGAGGGGATGAAAAATGAAAGTAAATCCATATGGTATACCTAGTGTAATGCTCACAAGGGGGGTAAGAGGATCTACTATAGACTTGAACACTTCTATGTTAATAGGTTCTTCTTTTCATTTGAACCACACAAGGAGGGAGAGAATGTGTTGGTATACCCCCTACACTCTCTTAGACCACCACCCAATCAAAGCCAACATCATTCTAAATAGTGTGGGGAGGCACCCTCCCAAGAATAGGGAGAAATTCATCATTAAAAAAATATATATTAAAATATGAGGACTATAGGGCGGGGCTACCAATTTTACCCTAAGGGGTGTTAATCAATGGATACTCAAAGACCTAAGTCCAATTGAAAGATGGAAACAAAATGTAAATGGGTGGAAAATCCTCTTCTAGACCATTGGGAGGAAAAGAGACATGGATGCAAGAAGAGAGGAGAACCACCTTAGGATGAGCTCCTAATTGTTGAAATAAAAATAAAAGAGGATCCTCAAAATGATAGCCCTTATGAAGAGCTTAATAGGGCCAAAATATCTTTGAGAAGATTACAAGCAAACAAAGTGCAAGGCCTAAAAATAAGGGAAAAAATGAACTGTCTAAGCAATGTTAATAAAGGCTCAATTTTTTTCTTCAAATACATAAAAGAAAAAGGAATGAAAGAACAAGTAGACCAAATCTACCACAATGGAGTTGTTGTTTCTAGTCAGGAGGAAATCTTACACCAATTCTTCAATTTCTATAAAGATTTATTCTAGTTTGAAGGCAATGGAGAGGACTACAATAATGCCATGAAAACAATCAAGTAGATAATCCCCCAAAGATCTTGAAAGAAGATACCATTTATCTTTTAGAACCTACAACTAAGGATGAGATCATAAAGGAAATTTCCTCCTTAAGCAATGATAAATCTTTAGGGCCTAATGGGCTCTTTGTTGAGTTCTACAAGACTTTCATGGATTGGGTATGTGAGAACCTGCATCAGGTCTACTTAGAAGCTCTAGATAGAGGTTCTCTTGGGAAAATTGTAAACACAAGGCTCATTAAGCTGCTCCCCAAGGAAGGAGACAAGTCCATCATAAAAAACTAGAGACCTATCACTCTCTTAAATGTCTTATATAAAATATTGGAATTTTTTTTGGCTATGAGGTTGCCAACATCCTTCCTAAATTTATTAATAATACCCAATTAGGTGTTGGGAAAATGTGTCTCAACCTTGAAATTATATGAGGTTTATTGTTGATAGGATGTATATATATTTATATAGATGTTTCCTAGTTACATTGATAGGTGTATACAATGGAAGCACCGAGTGAAATATGAGTGTATTAAATTTTTTAGGAAACTTTTAGAATGACCAAAATATATTAAATAAATTATATATTCTAAATATGGACCATTCGTTATTAGGTTTTAGATCTAATGGTGGATATTTTGTTGTCATGTCTTGCCCTAGAATGTAACTCTATTTTATGAGGGCGTTGTATTACGACTGTGGTAGAGATTGTGATGATTTTTGGGAGTTTGGTAGCGGTCATGTTCTCTCTTGATCTCTGAGTGGTGATACTCTTGTGAGAAGCTTGCTCTGCAAGTATATTGTAATATTTGTGATTTAGTGAATAATATATGAGGCAACTTTTGGAGTGTGGGGTTTTTGTCCCGAAAGGATTTTGCTCATGTAAATCACTATGCCATGGTATGCATGATATTTATGTTTATTTCTCTTTAAGTTTCTGTAACTGTTAAAGATCTATAAAAATTTTGCATTATTCTCCTCTCAAGATTAGTGTAGGAAGTTGTTTTGCTACCTTAGGTTCCTTACAAGTGGTATCAGAACCTAATCACCTTTGGTTTCAGTTATGGCTTGTTGGGTTTTTTGGAGTAATCTAGGCTTGAGTGGGAGCTTGTGCAAAAGATACTTTGTGATCTTGTTGCAATAATTTTCAAATGGAAAGTTCATCAGGGAGAATAGAGGTGGATAAATTTTTTGGAAATAATTTTGAAATGTGGAAGCTAAAGATGGAGAATCTCTTGATAGATCAAGATTTGTGGGATGTCGTTGATGAGAATATTTCAAGGCCCGCAAATCCTACTCAGGCTACTCAATATGATGTTATGGACCATAAATCCAAGGGTCTAATCAAATTGTGTTTGAAAGACTTTGTTTGAATTAATGTCCATGAGGAGACCTTTGCACAAAAACTATGGAAGAAGCTTGGTGATATGTATCATGCCAAATCTTTAGTGAATAATATTTTTTTGAGGAAGTTGTATTCCTTGAGAATGGAAGAGGGTGGATAAATCGCAAACCACCTGGAAGCATTCAATATGTTGGTGGCTCAGTTGGCATTAGTTGGTGTCAAAATGGATGAGGAGGAGAAATGTCGGGTCTTGTTTTGTTCTTTTCCTAATTTGTGGGATTCTCTTGTTATGGCTATTGGGAGTACATCTATTATTTTGAAGACCAAAGATATGGTGGGTTCTTTGCTTTCTAAAGAAATGAAGAGGAAGGTATCCATCACTGCCAAGGAGGACCTAAATGTTCATGGAAGACCTAAGGAAAAAGGAAAGAAGAATGAGAAGCGTGACAAATCCAAGTCCAAGGGGAGATCTAAATCTCTTGGAAAGTCTAAAGTTATTTGTTGGAACTGCAGTAAGCTTGGGCATGTTCGTAAGGAATGAAAAGAAGAAGAGAAGAAGAAAAAGAACAAAGTTGATTCAAATTATGTGTCTAAGAAGGAAGATGGTAACACATTCATTGCAACTTTGTAAACTCGTGCAAGTAATGATGCATGGTTAATTTATTCAGGTGCATCTTTGCATATGACCTTTAATAGAGATTAGTTTTCTGAATATGAAGAATTTGATGGAGGTAATGTGTACTTGGGTGATGATTCTCATTTAGACATTGTTGGCTATGGTAAAGTTAAAATAAAATTTCCTAATGGTAGAATAAAAAGGATTAATGGTGTGTTGCATATCCTTGGATTAGCACAAAATTTTTTATCTATGAGAAAACTAATAGATGCAGGTGTGCAAGTAGTATTTTCTAATGCAGGATGCAAAATGGTCAGAGGTGTTATGGTGATTGCTAGAGGTGTCAGATACAACACATTGTGTAAGATTGATGCATGCATTATTGAGTGCAATAGTACTTCTATGAAAATAAACTCTGTGGAAGAAGTGAGGGTTTCACCTTTAGTAGATGTTCATGGCTTTTGGGTACCCAAGGGTGCTCTTTCTTTTGAGACAAAGTTACCTACAGAGAAAACTATGTTATGGCACCAAAGACTTGGACACATTGGAGAAAAGGGTCTAAGGACCTTGAAAAATAAAAACCTTGTTGAAGGTTTGTTTGATTGTAATCTTGAATTTGATTTTTGTGAGCATTACATTTATGGAAAAAAAAATCATGTTTAGTTTTACTCAATTTCTCATAAATCTTGTGGTGTATTGGATCTTATTCATTTTGATGTGTTTGGTCTTTTAGATGTTCCTTTGATTGGTAAATCCACACATTATGTTTCACTTATTGATGATTATAGTAGAAGGACATGGGTATATTTCCTAAAGAGTAAATCTAAAGTTTTTAGTCGATTTAAATAATTTAAAGCAATGGTTGAGTTGTAGACTGGAAAGAAAATAAAATGTTTGAGATTTGATAATGGCAGTGAATTTTTCTCTAATGACTTTGATATATTTTGTAAAGATTGTGGTATTCAAATATAGAAGAAAACTCTGCATTCTCCACAATAGAATGGAGTTTCAAAAAGAATGAATAGGAAATTTATGGAGAACTATAGGAGCATGTTGAGTAGTGCTAGTCTAGAACAAAGGTTTTGGGCTGAAGCTATTGCCACTGCTTGTTACCTAATTAACAAGTCTCCTATATTTGTTGATAAGAAACCTATAGAGGAATGGTCGGGTCACTAGCCTTCATTGAGACATATTAGCATTTTTGGATGCGAAGCGTATGCACATGTGCCAAAGGAGAAGTGAACAAAGTTGGAGAACAAGGCTGTGAAATGTATCTTCATTGGAAACAATTATGGTGTGAAAGGATACAAGCTTTGGGATCCTATTGCACATAAGGTAATACATAGTAGAAGTGTGATTTTTAGAGAAACTAAGCCTTCTTCTATTACATTGTAGCTTGAACAAAGTAAACAGGAAGATGTGATTCAATTTCCTGCAACACCTAAGAAAGTTGAATTGAGGCCTAGGGATAGACAAGAAGTTGAAGAGAGCTCATCTAGCTTTGGATCTTTAGAAGAGGAGGAAGAACCTCCAACTCAATCTCTTTGTAGGTCTACAAGGAGTAGACAACCACTTGAAAGGTATTCACCTGATGATTGGAGATGTATTTTTGCTTTGAATACTAACATGGATGAACCCATATCTATAGAAGAGGCACTAGGTATGAATGATGCAGAATCCTGGAAGATTGCTATGGATGAAGAAATAACATCTTTAAAAAATAATGATACATGGGATCTTGTACCATTTCTTGAAGGACAAAAACTTGTTGGTTGCAAATGGATGTTCAAGAAAAATATTGGTTCAAATGGAAGTATTGAGAAATACAAGGCAAGGTTGGTTGCGAAAGGTTACTCTCAAGTTAAGGGTGTTGATTATGGTGAGATATTTTCTCTTGTTGCAAAAATGACATCCATTATATTTTTTATTTCTATTGTTGTTTCTTTTGATTTAGAGGTTGAGCAAATGGATTTGAAAACTATTTTCTTTCACGATGATTTGGAGGAGGATATTTATATGACACAGCCAGAGCACTATGTGGTGAAAGGTAACAGTAAATTGGTTTAAAAATTGAAGAAATCTTTGTACAATTTAAAATAGAGTCCTAGGATGTGGTACCATAAATTTGATACATATGTGTTGAGTTTTGGATTTGAGCATTCTAAATCAAATCATTGTGTTTATTATAAAACGGATGGTAATTGTTTCTTGTCTATTGCATTATATGTTGATGATATGTTATTTATTGGTAAAGGGAAAAGTATGATTTCAGAACTGAAATCTCAATTTGCTACGAAATTTGAAATGAAATATCTTGGTGCAGCTAAACACATTCTTGGGATGGAAATTAAAAGAGATAGATGAACATAAATCTATGGATTGGTCAAAGTATGTGAATTCAATTTTACAGATGTTTGATATGTAGGATTGTAGACCATTGTATGTTCTAGTTTCAGTTGGAACAAAGTTATCTATTTTAGATTTTCCTACATCTCCATCAGAGATGGAACACATGAGCAGAGTGCCTTACAAATGTGTAGTTGGAAGTTTGATGTATGCTATGGTTTGTACTAGACCATAAATTTCCCAAGCAGTGGGAATTCTTTCTAGATATATGTCTAATCTTGGTAGAGTTCATTGGGATGCAGTTAAAAGAATCTTCATATATTTGTGGGGTACCTTAGATTATTCCTTATGTTATCATAATAATATTACTGAAGATGCGATTTCCCTTGATATTCATGGTTATGTGGATTCAAACTGGGTAGGTGATGATGATAGAAAAAAATCCATGAATCATTACATGTTTACTTTGTTTGGTGGTGCAATTAGCTGGATGAGTAAGCATCAAGATGTGGTTGCTTTGTCCACTATTGAAGCAGAGTATATGGAAGCTACTAATGCTTGTAAAGAATCCATTTGGCTTAAGATCTTGTGTTTAGATATTGGTATAAAACAAGGTGTATTGATAGTTTATTCTGACAGTTAGAGTGTGATATGTCTAGCTAAGAACCCAACATTTCATGCCAAGACCAAGCATATTGGTGTACAATATCGTTGTGTTAGAGATATGGTCGAAGATGGTAGGGTGAAGCTAGTTAAGGTATAGACTTTGATGAATGTTTTTGATTCTTTAACTAAGCCTGTGAGCATAGATAAGTTTAGATGGTGTTCAGAGACTATGGGCCTTTTGACCCCTAGCAATTAAAGAGACAATGTTTACACCATCACATTGCTCTTACAAGGTGTTCAACAAGTGGTAGATTTGTTGGGAAAATGTGTCTCAACCTTGCAATTATATAAGGTTTATTGTTGATAGGATGTATATATATTTATATATATGTTTCCTAGTTACATCGATAGGTGTATACAATGGCAGCATGAAGTGAAATGTGAGCATGTTAACTTTTTTAGGAAACTTCTAGAATGACCAAAACACATTAAATAAAGGATATATTGCAAATTTGGACTGTTCGTTACTAGGTTTTAGATCTAATGGAAGATATTTTGTTGGCTTATCTTGACCTAGAATGTAACTCTATTTTATGAGGGCATTGTATTATGATTGTGGTAGAGATTTTGATGATTTTTGAGAATCTGATAGCAGTTATGTTTTCTCTTGATCTCTAAGTGGTGATACTCTTATGAGAATCTTGCTCTACAAGTATATTTTAATATTTATGATTTACTGAATAATATTGGGAAGCTTTTGGAGTGTGGGGTTTTTCTCTTGAAAGGGTTTTCCCCATGTAAATCACTTTGTCATGGTATGCATGATATTTATGTTTATTTCTATTTAAGTTTCTGTAACTGTTAAAGATCTGTAAATTTTTTGCATTATTCTCCTCTCAAGATTAATGTAGGAAGTTGTTCTTCTACCTTAGCTTCCTTACAATAGGATTTATTAAAGGAAGGTATATCTTGGAAAACCTGATCATGAGTTGGGAATCCATGGAGTAGGCTAGGAAAAATAATCAAAACCCTTCCATACTCTTTCTTGATTTAAAAAAAGTGTATGATAGAGTGGAATGATCTTTCATGAGAATGACCCTTGAAGCTTTTGGATTTCCCCAATATTTTGCAATATGGTTGGGATCCTTTCAAAAGATGTTGCTGCTCAAATTGAAGTGAATGGTACTCACACAGATGTCTTTAACCTTGAAAGATCCATCAAGAAGGGATGTTGCCTAGCCCTAGCCTTGTTTGTTATATCCTCTAATTTCCTTCACTACTTTCTAAGAGAGGTAGGTAGCTCCCCTAGGGTCAAGGGCCTAACCCTTCCAAATCAAAATGAACTCCTAAACGTCTATTTTGTTGATGACACAACCATATTTGTGGAATTTAAAGAAGAGAACTTGTTAAACTTGATGTGTAAACTTAATCTATTATGCCTTGTATCTAGTGCTAAAGTTTCCAAAATGAATTCTATTATGTTAGGGTGGTTTGAGGCTCCTCCCAATTGGCTTCAAAAAATTGATTTTCAATGGGGTGGACCCCATAAGAAGATCAAAAATTTGGGAATACCCTTCTCTATTAGTCTGAATCTCAAATATATGTGGCTTTGGATCAAGGCTAAAATTGATAAGAAATTGGACATCTGGAACAGGCATTTCCTCTCTCTAGCTGGAAGGCTCTTGGTGTGTTAAAAAATTATGTCCTCGTACACAATATATTTTGCATTAGTCTGGTTCTTTAATATCCACCAGGTAAATGAAGTTCAAAAGAATATTAGATGTGTTTGTGGTTTGATGGTAAAGGAAGAAGGAAAAAACATTATGTTAAGTGGGAATGGTGCTATCTAGAAAATGGCCATGGGGGATTGGGTCTTAAAGATCTTAAGATTCATGGTATTTCCTTGGTATAAAATTGGATTATAAAATCCCTGGATGGGAATGAACCTTGGAAAGTCTTAATAAGAAATAACATTGTGCATGTTCTACCTAAACTAGAAAAATATCAGAAAGAACTGCCCTTCAGCGATCTTATCACCAAGCATCAAATAGTTCCTACAAGTTCAATGGTCTTCAGAAGTATCTAAAGAGCATGGGAAATAATTAAGGGTAATATCCAATGTCCTCTTTTCTTTTAAAACAATTCCAACTTCATTCACCCTAGTAGGTATGTGTGGTGGAATCTAGACCACAATGAGAGCCCATTTGCTCTCCTTCAAGGGTGTTCTGTCAAAAAGTGGGCTTAGGATGGCATAAAGACTTTTAGCAATATCTTGAGAAATAGTGAATTGTTGGAGTGGGTTCAGCTAAAAGAGGATTTTGGTGTGCCCAAATGGAGTTATAGAACTTATTCTATACTCAAAGAAGCTTGTAAAACTCTTTTCTTGAACCCCAATTTTACTCTAAAGTCTGTTAATATGCTATTGTAAAGCTCTTTTCTTGAGCCCCAATTTCTTTTCTTGAGCCCCATAAGAAGCTTGTAGGGTTCCTGAAGCTATTAATCATATTTTTTTGAACATCTATATGGTACTAAAATATGGAAATTATTTTGTAATGAATAGAGAATTTGGGGGGAGAATGGGAAACTCAATTGGAAGGAAATTTTTAATGGGAAATTATATAAACTAAATAAATAATTACAATTCTTTTGGTTTACTCTTTCTAGAAAAATATTGTGGTGAATTTGGAGGGAAAGAAATGATGATAGGTTTAATGGGACCAATAGGTCACTTATTGAGTCCTCTAAAAGAATCATACTTTTCAATGTTGCTATGCTAGTAATTGCAACCATGGAGATCTTGGAAGGAAAGTTCCTAAAGTTACTAAGAGATGGGGTCATGCTTGTGCACTAGAAGGGGGTAAAATATGGGCATTCTTGGCAACATGGACAACCCATCTTTTCAATCTTCATGAAGGTTCTTGAAGCTTTCCGAAAAGAACTTAATGAGAAGACTAAAAAGGAAAAAAGCCAACATGGAAACCACAATCCCTAGCTCCACACCAATGAAAACTACAAAATTGAAATGGTCTTAAATTCAAATGATGAATTGGAAGAGATTGATAACTTGGACAACTAGAAGGATTTAGACTGTTACAATGAGGGAAATAACTTTCCTTTTAATCACTAAATACCCACATCTCATGTTTTGGACGATACTTAATGTTAACTGGTTTTCAAAGAACAATATGTGGATGGGTTTATATGATTAATACTTGTAGATATTCACTATAATTTTTTTATTTTTTGTGCATACTAAGTAGCTAAAATATGTCAAGGAAAATTTCTCAACTATAAAGCATCTAGTACATGTTTAATTAGTATAATCTAATATATGGTGGGATAATACAACATATCTATAAAAACACTGTATCTTGAGTGTTTCAACTATTATTAATACAAAAAAGAAGACTTATCTTGGATCTCAAGGATTGAGGTAGACCATCCTAGCTTCCAAATAGCCACTAGAAAGTGAGGGAATCACTTTCCAATCGACCCTAGGTTTCTAATATAGGAGCATCACAAGGTGTAAGAGTATTCTCGTGTCAAATAAAAATATCTTATTTTACTTGGTTCTTTTTTGCAATTTTTTGTTACATTCTAGTCATTAGTTAGTCACTAAATATCTAACCACATTTCACCATAATTTAATATCTGACATTGTAAGTTAATAGATATATATTCTAATACAATCCTTTAATGTCATATTCAATTTTTATAATTCTTAATTATCACAAGGGTGTCAATTGGTCTCTAAACATTACTAGGCTTGATAGACTTATATCTAGTCCACTTTTCATGTCTTATAACAGAATACCTAAGATTGAGGTAGAAATAAGAGTAGTGTTAGGTGTATGTAAAATAATAGAGGTATTGTGAGATTGTAATGTGGGTGGTGAAGTCATAACCATGGATATATGTAAGACATTTTAGGAAGGATTGGTCATGGGATGGAATGGATGAATAGTATGGTCCACAAGTTTAGAAAGAGGAATAGTTTGAGACATATGAATAGAGGGTACAACACTAGTGGCTTGTGAGTAGAGGTATAAGATGTGCATGAGATACTAGAAGGAATGGAGTACTAGAAGAAGGTATGATGGAAGGGTATCTTTAGGGGGTAAGAAATATTAAGGAATGTAACTCCAATGAGAAATGTAAAAATAGGGATGATGGAGGTAAAA
Organism: Sequoia sempervirens; assembly: GCA_007258455.2. Lineage (NCBI taxonomy): Eukaryota > Viridiplantae > Streptophyta > Pinopsida > Cupressales > Cupressaceae > Sequoia > Sequoia sempervirens. Next base: position 414,003,971 of record VDFB02075321.1, on the reverse strand, counting down.
GCTACACTAGCGGTTTAACTCTAATGGTCATGGGAGTGGTGGCTTTAGGAATATTATTAGAATAATAGGATGGATGAGAGAATCAAAATATTAGATGAGGCAAATAATTAGCTCAATCATTTAAAATATCTATGCCAAAGGGGTACCCTTCCAATATATAATAAAAGAGAACCACAAATTGATGGGGATATTCATCTTGGGTAAATACATCAATGAGGACTTGCATAGTAAGTGAGATATCTTGCTTATCCAAGTGGGTCTCATGATCATGGTCTTGTTGACCATCCAAATGGTTCTTAACATGAGAATCCAAATAATTTTTATAATGGATATTGAATATGCATCCAAATTATTTTAGAATAGAGGGTTTAATATTTTTTTTAAAAATATTAAACCCTCTATTGTAGATCAAACCATACCTCCAATCAAGCTAAAGAGCTTTAGAAAAACATAATACATGATAAATTTACCAATACAAAACCCTCTTTTTTGAAGTTGATATCTTGAGATGCAATGAATGTATTTTATCAATGATTCACACAAAATTTTGTAACATGTACCTATCAAGCTTTGAAGATCGTGTATCGATTTGATAAATGATTGGGTTGAATTTATAAATGTTCAATTGAGGATCTAAATAGTGAGGATTTGATCTTAAATGAATGGTTGAGATTGATTGAGATGAGTGGAGAATATTGATTGACTAAGAATAGTCACGAGGGAGTTATAATGGATTCTTAGTGAGCTCTAAAATGGATGAGGCTAATTAACTATTTTTTTTTACTTATTTCAACTAATTAGTTGTGCATTGATTAAAAATAGAAGGGAACATGGTGGAGTTATAATAAAATATGAGTGGACAATTATAATTTTTATTATTTGTGGAGAAATAAATGAAAATATATATATTTATTTATTTTAGAACAAATGAATGACAATTTCCCTAATTAACTAAATATTGTGAATTATTTAAATAATTAGTGGTGGTAATGAAAGGGGAAATAACATAAAATGGTTAAATTTTGTTCTGGTATTAGGATACAATATTAGGTAAGGCATTAGAAGGTGGTGAGAATTTAGTATCCATAGGTGTCTATAGTAGGGTGTAATTTTTCGCTTCCTAATAGAAGATTATGATCATGCATATATCATGGCATTAAAAGATATAAATATAAGGCACTATAGATCTCTCTTAAAGTTATAAAAATCCATATGGGAAGTTGGAATTATAGAAGGTTTTTTTTTTTTTTTTTTTAAGGTATACCATACATATGAAAAACAATTAGAGGAAGTTATAGATAAGATACACTGTTCAAAGAACTAGAGGAGTAACTTTAGCACCAATGTCTTTCCACCCAAATATTTTAGATAGTAATAAGTCATGAAAGGGTTGTGCCAATTTTGTAGGATTATCCAACTCCACTAAACTATAAACTTATGTATAAATTGTTGTTGTTCCAAATGTGCTTCATTGTCACACTCTTTGATCTCATTTTCAACAATATGACTAATAACATTGCTTATGGGAGCATCATTAGGAGAACCATGCTTAGTAGATTAAGATATTTTAGGGATTTGAATGAGGTATTTCCCTTAAGAGGATGTGAGGATGAATGTCGTGTCATATTATGTATATAATCTTAGGGTATACTAAATAAATATGATAATATTTTATATATTTTTATTATACATATATTTTTTATGTTGATTTTGAATTGCCATTTTGGAGATGGATTAAACAACCATCCTAAAAATGAACTAAATTTTAATTTTTGTTCTAAAACATGTAATACTCAAACTCATTTGATATCATATACTTTTTGGATTTTCAATTCATTTCATTTTCATTTTTATATTTTAGTCCATTCTTATCTTGGCATTAATATTAGAACAAACACTTCATCTATTCATCCTCCATTTTTATAATAAAATTATCCTCTAAGGTTTCAAAGAATTTTTTTACCTTAAGAAAAAAATCACACATTTTTTTAAGAGTCCAAGATTTTAAAAAAGATGGTTCTAGTTCAAATATCTAGCATTTCACACGTCTACCTACAAAATTCCACATTCCCTTTGTGTTTTTTTTTGGTTCATGCTCAATCAATTTCATTTCTTTGACATCCAAAATATACACTTAGTCTATTTTTTATTTTGCAAGACAAAAATTATGCTCAATATTTCATCAATATACATCTTATTCACCTTTAATCACATTTCATTCAATCACATACCAAGTAACTTGCATCACATGCACACCTACACAATTTTGTCTGCCCTAACAAATCCTAGTATTACCTATAATATTTATGGGTCAACCTATTGTGATTGAATTAAAGTAGCTAATTTTTAGCATTACTACAACAATAAAATCCATGGTTTATACCTTGTAAATCATTAGGGACAAATAATGACACAAATAAATTATTTTCCATTTCCTTCCATTACCCATTCATTGTTCTCGTCATATGTAAATGTTGACAATAATAAATTCCAAGTAGGATTTATTTCTAAGAATCATTGATGTGGTGAAGGTTTTTCACATGCTGCTTAAGTATATCAAGAAAATGAGATTCTTCCATGCACTAATGAGTATATTAGAAGGACAAACATATCAAGATATTTGGTATATCAATCTCATGGTATATAAATGGGTAAATATTTTATAGTGATAAGGAACGAATCCACCTACCATTGAAACTAAAATATATTTAATCACACAAATTATTGGTACAACACTATTTGAGAATGACACTTGGTTAGAATGGTCAAGGAAAGTTAGAAATACTCTCATCTTTAGTAATTTTTGGTTTGACATTTGCTATGGAGGCACACAATCAGCTGAACCAACATATAAAAATCCTAAAGAATTAACCTTGATAAGGGGCTTAGTTGATGCATAGGTTATTTTATTTAATTCAAGGGTGTAACACACCAAAGGAAGCACATAATAAGTTAAATATTTTGTATGATTCCCATTTTGAATTATAATTCATAAAAATATAGTTGAAATTGTACAAATGAGTTGAAGAATAGTGATGTAATAAATATATTAGTTGCACACATGATATGAATTTCCAAAAGGATTCCATTGAATAATTTTATGAAGAAATATGTGATCTTGTATATTTGATAGGGAAAACAAGTTTGCACCTTGAAAGAAAGAGGTTAATTTGATTCAAGTCACTAGGAGTTCTATAATTTATTCTCCATAATTTCATGCAATTTCTTCACTTTACAACAATCCCACTCCATTTTTCTAGATGATGGAGAGGTAGTAATATAAATAAAATGTGATAGTATAGTTGGCTTGACTAGATATGAGGAAATAAAATTTATAAAAATCAAAAGTGGGCCTTCAATCTCAAGTAACTTTACTCACCCTTTTGAAGGAGGAATGTTAGCAAATATTTTATGGCATACAAATTTTTTCCATTGCCAATTATGGTAGCATTCACACAATGTAAAAAATTTGATGTTGTAGGTTTGTCAAATTTACCCAAAATAATAAGAAAATGTGAAGCATGCATCTTGGCTAAACAACAAAGAGAATGATTTCCAAAATCAAAATAGAAAGTTGAAAGGAAATTATAGTTGATTCACTCTAACTTGTGGTGTCCATTTCCAATTAATTCTATTGGTGGAAATAAATACTTCATGTTATTCATAGATGACTACAATAGAATAGCCTAGGTCCATTTTAAAAGAAAAATTAAAATCTTTTGAAACTTTTTAAAAGTTTCACATAATGGTGCACAGTTCTATATTATCACATTGAGGACTACTAATTATGGTGAATTCAAATTAAACATGGTTTAAAACTATCTCAATAAAATGGAATCAAACATCATCTCATAGTTTCTCACACTCATCACCAAAATTAATTAGTTGAAAGGATGAAAAAATTTGTGATGAATATGATTCAGAAAATGTTGTATTTTAGAGGAGTTTAAACCTATATTTTTAGAAAAAAAATCTCAAATGATGGTCCATATCTACAATAGGTTACCTTCAATAATTCTTCAAAGGAAGACTCCATATGAAAACTAATGTGATCATCTTCCATTATTGCAATATTTTTGGATTTTCAAATCCACTTGTTATGCATTGGCTCCCAAGGAGAAAAAGGAACAAGTTAGACCACAAGAGTAAAAAAAGCATGATTTTGGGATATTTAGAATCATCAAAGGCCAACAAACTACTAGATGAGAAAAATAAGAAAAATAAGAAATTTATCATTGAAAGGGATATTTTTTTCTATGAAGCCAAAAATGACACAACTAAAACAAATCAATAGTTGATTCAACTTCAAAAGTTTGTGAAACTTGATATTTTTAAGGAGAATGATTTAGAGATTTTAAACATTAAGGGAGGGATATAAAGTTTGGAATTTTTAGAATTATTTTTTCCTCCAATTATTGAATGAGGAAATCCCCCTATGGAAGAAATAAAAAATTCATCAAAAGATGAAACCTTGTTTGGAGAGAGACAAATAGAAATTAAGGAGATTCAAATCATGAAAATGAAACACTAATTGTTCGACAAGTACCATAAAAATATGTCAAAATGGGCCACATAGACATTAAAGATGTTAAAACTAATGAAATTGGAAAGAAATGCATACACAACTAGACATCAAGAACAATATTCCTTAGATGGATTCAAGATAAGATAGTAAAGCTTACCTTAGGAGGGAATATAGAAGAAGAAATCAATATTTATTTTGATTTAGAACAACCTTGCTTCAAACAAGCTCAACATATTTATGATTTAGAGAAAATTGAGAAAATGAATATGATTTTTTGATGGAGAATAAAACTTGGGAGTTGATTGATCCTTTACTGAACTTTAAACCTATAGGTTGTAATTGGATCTTTTAAAAAAAATACAAAGTAGATGGACCTCTTTAAAAATAAAAATCAAGGCTTTTCACAAAGGAACATGTTTAAAAATAACGGATAGACTATGAGGATACCTTTGCACCTACAACAAAATGGATCACCATTTAGGTTTTGTTAGTTTTGATAGAATAAAATAGATGAAAAATTTATTAGATGGATGTGAACAATACTTTTCTCAATAGTGATCTCAAATAGGTAGTTTACATGAGTTAGCTACAAATTTTCTATTGAAGAGCAAGAACACAAAGTGCTTAAGTTGGAAAAATAACTATATGATATGAAAAAAGTATCATGAGTATAATATCAAAAGCTTAACAAGAACCTCATGAGCATGAACTTAAAGAACTTTAAATTTTAAAATACAACTCTCTTTGTCAAGATAGTCTATAAAATAGTTGTACATGTGGATGATTTGTCCATAATAAGAACTAATGAGAGACACACTACAAAAGTCAAATCATAACTAATGAAGGGTTTTAAAATGATATATTTAGGTCATCTTCATTACTATTTGAGTATTGAAGTGATTAAAAAAATCAAGTATATTTTTGTCACACAACAAAAATATATTGGTGAAATTTGAAACAAATTTGAAACAAAAAATTATAAACCACTTAGCATGCCTATGGAATAAAATTTGAGATTGGCATTAAATGATACTATAGAGTTTGAAGAAGCAACTCATTGGAAGTCTAATTTATGTAACTAAAACTAGACCATATATTTATTTATCTATAGATGTTATATCTAAATTCATGCAAAGACCAAGAGAAAGTCACTAGGTAATAGCAAAGAGGGTTCTTCTATATTTGAAGGAAGCTTAGAACTTTCGGATTAAATACTCTAAGCCAAAAAAAAAAACCAAATTAGTTAGATATTTATATTTTTATGTAATTTATTTTGAAGATGAGAAATCGACTTTAAGTTTTGTGATGAATTTAAGATTGATAGTGTAGACATGTAAAAATGACCTAATGTTAATCACACATCCTAAATGACATTTTCTCATCTTCAGCATCATTATCACCTAATATCACTACATTTCACATTAATTGCATCAAAAACCCTAATTTCCTCTATTAATTTTTTTTTAGACTGTAGGAATCAGTCAGGTATCCATCCCCTATAACTACAGTTTGCCTAGTAAACATTTTTCACATGACCGATGGCACTGGCACAACATGCCCCTCGGTACCATGGAGATGGTGGGGAGACTATACCTCGTGACCTCTTGCCTGCAACATGATGCTTTAGCTAATTGATCTAGGCCCACCGCCCCAATTTCCTCTATTAATTGAATAATATTACATTATTTAATTAATTCACTTTTTTTATCACTTTTGACTAATTAAATAAATTTTATTCATTTAATAAAGTCCTAATCTAACCTCATTCTTCCTAATTAATTAAATAACATAGATTATTTAATTATGTCGCTAATTAACTTTATTCCCCAAAATAAATTAAATTATTATCACAAATAGTTTAATTAAATCACTTTCCCCTAAACTTGAATAATTAAATAAATTATTCAAACATCATCCAAAAAGGTCAACAAAACAAATACAACTTTATTTGTAAAATTCAAACATGATTTGCACTTTCAACTCAAAAGGATTAATTAATTAAATCAATTAATTAATTATCATCACCCACTTTTGTGATTGAGCAAATTACGATCCCTCGATTGCTCACTTTGATTGGTTGATTAATCCATCTATTCCTAATTGATTCATCTATTCTTCAATCCCACTGAACACTCAAATTGATTTCTTCAATCACATCGACTGTGTAATCAAAATCCACTAATTATTCCCATCAAAATCTGCTTAATGATTTTGAACCATTGATCAGGATATTCTACTATGTGATCTCAATTGTTCATTTCAAAATAAAAAATCTATATAACAATCATTTTCTTCCTCAAAAATGATCAGAGAGTCAACATCTTTTGCACAATGAAGTAATGTTGAAATCACAATTAATTTCTTGAGAACTTCATCACATATCTTCAATCAACATCACACTTTGAAGATTTTTGCTATGTACAAATGGAGGCTTTGTATTGATACAACAACAATCCAACATATCTTTGTGAATATAATTCAACACGGGATGGTAATGCTATAGTTTTGAATTCATTTTATATTGTTTGTTTTAATTGGTTTTCTTAATTCATTTCTTCATAGTTTTATTTTGCGAGTAATGGGAAATGAATCATGATCTTTGTTTTGAATTATATTAGTTTCAATTCATTCATTTTGATCTTATTGCACACTTAATTTCCCCCTTACATCACTCAAAATTTAGGGTCTTGAGTATCACGAAAACCATATCAAAACACCAACACTTTCACCATTTCACTTTATGACCATTTGGCATTCAATTGCTCTAGTTTAACAACCAAACCATATGACACCTATCATACAACCAAGTCTCACACAAGTCAAAGGTGAAAAAATAGATATCATTAGTAGTTTGAGGAGCTTCATATTTGAGAAAAATAAAACACCAACCCAGTGGAGAAACGCAACTAACATCCTAGATAAAGAGGAACTAAAAGTAGATATTGTGGTTGGAAGGCCTGTGTAAACTGGTTACAAAATCTTGTGAGAAAAAAATAGTTAAGACTCCTAAAACACATCATAATTTACATTAGTCCAACATCCATTTTGAAAAATAAAATACCTCATCCCACTTTTAGAGATTTAAAATCAAAACAAACAACTTGGATCATTCCTTCACCCAAAATTCTAAGATATCAACATTTGCTTGAACCTCAAGGCTAGTTCAAGTAGATTCTTGACAACATATCCTCTAGAAAAATGAAGTGAAATATTGGTACAATATTTCAACATTTTGAGTCCCAAGAATAGCAACATTCACCAAATCAACACATCAAAACATCAAACCTATTTTTAGGATACTTATCAAAACACAATACTTTTAGATTATTTAACTTGGTATCACTATTGTTAGGATATTGAACCTTAATGTTTGCTTGTCACCTCATAGCTAGTACAAGTAGAAACAACATCATATCCTCCAAAAATGAAGCAAAATATTAGTCCAAGTATAGTTCTAGACTTGTATCCAAAAGATTAGTATCATCCTTCAAAACATCACTCATACTCTTATCCTAGGGTGTTGAGCCTCAAAACATCTCAAACACACAACCATAACATCCACAAAATATGTCAATCTATTACCCAAATCTAGTTCCACTCTATACACCCATGGGGACATCATATGATGCAAATGTCAATGATATATCAACTATAGATTCCCCTAATCAAAGTTTTAGACTATCTTGTCACATGGCTAGTTTCAATCAAAATCCCCATACATATCAAAATCACCATCAAGGAAAAAATCTAGAACATCAAATTTCCCTAAATACACTTGACAAAATGATTGAGGAACTTGAACAAAATCAAAATGTGACGTATCACCAACACCATGTTCAACATCAAGACATTGCATATCAACAACAGACAAACATCATTCCACAAACACCTCAATATCCACATTAACAACACTTCCAATATCATCAAAACATTGATTCATATCAACAGCAAAGTATACTTCCACATAATCAACTAAATCAACAACATCAATGGTCATAAAATCAAAATTAGATCACCCAACATCAAAATCAAACCCAACAACAATATCAACCCCCAAATCAGCAATACTCGCATCAAGATCAACAATCTCAAAACCAACAAGAAATTCCATCTCAAACATAACAATCATCTACACCACAACAAGCCTTGCAATCCAACCACACTACTGAATGTAAATACACTCCTTTAGGGGAGCCAACTAAGGGTTTGTTAAACAAATTAGTCAATGCCAAAATTATCACACTTCCAAAACCATCATGAAGTGGTGAGCCTATCATCAAATTCCCATGGTACGATGACAAGCTCTATTGTAAATACCATGGAGTAAAATTTCATGATGCATAAAAATGTGTTACACTCAAAAGACTCATCCAAGACCTTATTGATCAAGGAGAAATAGCTATTGAAGAAAACATTCAAGGTTCATCTACCAATGACAACATTGACAATATCTCAACCTAAAAAGTAGAAAACAATGGTCAAGATCTATCTATCACTGATCACATTGACAAAATGTCTCTACATTATCCAACGATCAAGAGGACATACATCAAGAATCTTTCCCAAATCATGATCAAAATCAATCACCAAAGTCTAGAAAGATGTATTCACATTATCCAACCTCATGACAATATATATTGATGATAAAAAGATTCTTAATCCAACACTTATACCCAATGTAGAAAATATAAGCCAAGAGATATCACCCATATGTCTACATTTTGAGGAAATTAAAGAATCCTTTACAAGAAATCCCTTCATTTAAATTGATCCATTTCAAGAATGTGAACCAAAGAATATTGAAGATAATACCACACAAAGTCAAGATCAAGAATCCCTATCATCAAAATACTATAATGACTTGCCAGATATCTTCCAAGACATCCAATGTTTTCCAAAAGAAGAAAAAATCCATATACCAAGCACACATACATCTACCCATGAGATTCCTACTCCTAAAGGACATGTAGATGATCTTCATCCAAAAAAAAGAGTCTCATACTCTTGATATCATTACCAAAGAACAAGAGTCACCTACCCTTAAAATATTTACACATGATCAACGCATAGCAGAATCTATAGACATACCAAAAATTGATCAAGAAGAAGCATAAAATCATAAACATCCTCCAGGAAGATTGAATACATCAAGTTTGAAAATATTGAGCACATTATCTTAAAATTAGTAAAGATGATTAACAATCCTAAGCAACCGAGCATTGGGTATATAAAAGTCAAAGAAGCACCAATATATTTTGAAGGTCCATCAAAATATAATATTTCACAAAATCAAGCCACAAATAACAATCAAGAAATTATCCCACATATGGAGGATCCTATCACTTATAAACTTGATCACTTACCTTTGTCGGAGCAAGCTATCCTACTAATGAAGAAGACATCACCTTTGAAGATCCATAGAAGAGCAAAGAAGGATTAGCACCTTGTTTCCAAGGTAAATCATATCATATTGCAGATAAATTTTTTCAAGAGATGCATTATCAATGAATAGGGTATCCTGGAACCAATGCATATTATTGAAAATCCTAAGCATCAAGGTCTTGGTTATTCAACAATTAAGGAATCTAAACATATCAATGATACCTCTATAATACTAGGGGAAACTTTATCTAACGTAAACATCAACATAAAGAGCATGAAGGGTCCTTATAATGAAACCATTACCAATGCTACAACTAGCCATATCATGAATCATCATCCACGCATTTCTCTACCCTCTAATTGGGACCAACAATAAGAGAAAATGTTATATCAAAGAAAGGAACAAATCATTGAAGTAAAAGAATTGGTAAAACAAAATGGACAAGAAAAATTCAAATGGATACAAAAGAAGAAGAAAGAAAATCATCCCTATCAAACTCCATTGGTCAAAGAAACTATGGGAAAAATAAAAAAGGGAAGTTCATCCATCCATACTGTCCAAAAATGTAAAAGAAATCTTCAAGAGTGACCTACAAGGTATATCAAGACGTTGGTCCTAATCGATTCTCCATATCCACCTATCATTTCTCATCCTCCCAAGTTTGGAAAATGAAAAATTCCATACTATCAACCAATCCATCTAAATCTCACATCCCTCAACGTACTCCACCATCAACTTTGGCATACATGATATCAAACCCTTACATTGACCATGCATTGGCAACGACTCTATCATAAGGACTCTAAGCCTGCACTCTATCATAATGTGCACATCTAGCAAAGGTTAACTCCAATATTGACAAAGAAGACAATAATTATGAGGGGTTACATTCAAGCACCCGTATCTTAGCAAAAACAACTCCTCCAAGAAAAATATCATTGGAACATCATGATAGAAACAACACCCATATTAGCACTAACAGTATCTCCATCAACACCACCAAGTGGTTCAAAATGAGCAAAAAAATTTCACCATGATGAAAAACTGGTAAACATGCATCTTGTGTGACATCAGAAAAATCAAGAAAATAGTCAAGAGAAAAATCATCCTATAGGGAAAACCACTATGGTGGAACTTTGGAAAAGTACCATGATGAAAACTTGGAAAATAGGCTTCATGTGTAGAATCAAGCATCTACGTACACCATTTCAAGTGGAAGCATCTCAACTTATCCATAATAAATCCAAACCATTTTTATCCAAATCCAACTTACCTTGATCTTGACAAATGTTTGGTGTAAACTTTATACTTGCTTATGGAAAACATCTTGACATGGGTCACTATCATTGACCCTATCCTATCCAACATTATCTAAGCCATGAAGCATTTTCCAAAAGGGGATACTCTATTCAAACATGTTATCCTATTACAAGATAATCCATTACCTACATTTCTAGACACTGGGGGAAAGTACTTACATTTTGCTTTAGAATAAAACTTGATCTATTTCTTCTAACTCATGGTGTGATAGACATCGTCCCAACAAGGTATACCACCAATGTACTACTAGGGAAACCTTCAAAACAATTCATCCAACAACAAGGTATACCACCAATACACTACCAGGGTAACCTTCAAAACAATTCATCCCAACAACAAGGTATACCACCAACACACTACCAGGGCAACCTTCAAAACAATTCATCCCAACAATAAGGTATACCACCAATGCACTACTAGGGTAACCTTCAAAACAATTCTTCCAAACAATAAGGTATACCACCAACACATTACCAAGGTAACCTTCAAAATAATTCATCCCAACAACAAGGTATACCACCAACATACTACTAGGGTAACCTTCAAAACAATTTATCCTAACAAACAAGGTGTACCACTAATGCACTACTAGGGTAACCTTCAAAATAATTTGTCCCAATGTTAACAAGGTGTACCACTAATGCACTACCAAGGTAACCTTCAAAAACATTCATCCCAACAACAAGGTGTACCACTAATGACGCACTACCAATGTAACCTTCAAAACATTTGTCTCCCCTAGTGAAGGTAATCTTGTGTTGAATTGGGGGAAATTTCTTGAAACTGGTAGTTGGATGGATTCTTGTACATCCCATCATGGTCAAAAATTATCAAAATTGAAAACATCCAAAAAACAAATAAAATAAAAAAAAATTCAAAAACATCAAAAAAACCCCAAAAACATGTTATGCTTTGAGTCAACACCAGTCAAACTACGTGGTATTTGCATGTGCAATGTAGGCAAGGCTTATCAACCCTAAGGCCTTAGGTCAGTCCCCTTAGGTGTCTATCATGCTTTCTTTCAACTTAGTCAAAAAATTCAAAAGCATTCACAAAACAAAAAATATCAAAAACATGTTCTTATCAAACCAAGTGAACTACGAGCCTTTTCGTGTACAACATAGGAAAGGATTATCTTTGATGAGCCCCTAAGGCCCTAGGTTAGTCCCCTAAAAACAATAAAAACATCAAATAAACTCATAAAATAAAAAAGGTCCTACCTCCAGCATTACCAACCACAATAAACATTTCATCCATAATAAATAAATTGTCACCCTCACCCTTTAACAAAATAGACAAACAAACAAAGTAGCACCAAAAGCTAGATCTTTCAAAACAACAATCGCAAAGCTTTGATTACAAATAGACAAAAAAAATGACAAAGTGTTAACTACCTATCTTTTGAAAAATTAACCAACAACATCTTGAGATATGTCTTAACGGATTTGTTCCTACGATAGACATGATCAACACTAGATAATAGCATTAAACCTTAAAAAAGATATGGCAAGCGATACAACAACATTATTTTATCTTTTTATAGTCTTATCTTTCTTATTTATTTTATTGTCTCATTCCCAAGATCTCTCAAGGATGTCCACAAGGATTTAGAGAGGAAGGAGTGGGGGCAATAGAGTGTCATTTCAGTTTGTTGTTTGTAAGATGTTTTGTGATACTACCACGACAAATACTTGCTTTGTTTGGTGTGTGAAAGCTATTTTGAGGAAATTCATGTAGCAGTGGCATGTTAGGTATTTTATACCTCTCTCTGTAACTAGTCTAAATTTTTTTAACACAACTCCACGATATATTCTAAAAAAATTTCCATATGTCTGGTATGAGCAAGAATATTCTTTGTATGCTAAGTCAAAGTCCATGCAATGGATACAAAGCCACCTTAGTTATTAATACCCTAGTGCATCATGTCTATTTGCTACATCAAAAAGGATTGTTAAAGATACAATCCTCTATACAAAGAAAAAGCAACTCATCAATAACTAACAACATCAAATTTCTATCCATCATCCAACATTTCTTCTAACTAACATCCATCCTACATCAAAACATCATTATTACCATATCCATCCTACATCCACAATGTCGTCAATACATATCATGATGAAAATAAGGCAATAAGAACATCATGTGTCATTTATAGTCAAAATCCATCATATACGTAATAAATAATCATATATCATATAGATATACCGATCATCCATCTATCCACATCATATGCATACACCAAAAACATATGAAAAGTATGTATAAATCATACATCATCATCCATAATCATAACATAACACATAATGAAGCCAAATAAAAATGTGCATATCTCATATATATCATCATAAAAAATGAGAATGTCATGGTACACCATCATATAAACATGTGTGATATCATAATACAAAAATATATATGCATGAGGCCTCAACTAGGCCGATGAATGTATATACAAAATCATGTCTACAACAATATCTCTAAAACAATAAAACATCATAAAGATCAAGTACAAATGTCCTATTGCCCGGATGGAGGAGGAAACCTCTGAGGATCCTAGCTTTGGTGGGTATCTAGGGACATGGTTGATCAGGCTATCTAACTAAACGCCTACCTGACTTAGCACCTGTAGCAATACTAGAAAGTGCAGCCACCGCTGAGCTCTAGGTACAAAGACATCATATAGAGTTTGATAATATGTAGCCTCTCTCATGTATTGATCTCACTCTGCTCAAAGGGCATCACACTCTACTCTAAGGGTATCCCTCTCAACTATAATCACCTGTACCTGTGCCTCCGCAACATAACATCACTCATTCTCGATGTCTCGCTCTTCCCTAAATCCATCCCTCTCCATTGTCAAGGTGACAACTTGAGCCTCTACAGCCTGTCACTACACAACCTCCACTTCTCAAGTAGCCATCGACTACACAATCTAAGCGGCTGCTACTGCATCACTAGGTGTTGGTGGAGGATGCAAAACCTATCCTTGATCTTGTTGCATAGGATCATCATGCCCATCTTGCCACCCATCCTATCGGGCTCTATCCAACTACTCGATAATGATCTAAACTCGTTGTTGCTCACCACGATGATTAATAATCCTTACTTTACCTATTGCTGGCCCAGTGCCAACAATATCTATAAACCTCAAAGGGATATGTCAAGCCCACCACTGAACATAATCTAGGGTAGTCCCAAGATCCGCCTGTCCAACTAGCTGCCACCACCTAAATGAGGCAAGTGCTCTAAAATCAATGACATATGCATCCCAATCTACCTACAGTCCCCATACCCAGACCTCTCTAGTAGTCCTACCAAAATTAGCCTCATAAGCATCCACAAAATGGCTCTACCTCTCAATGAACTAGTGACAAACATGATGAAGATATCTCTCTAACAAGGAACAAACATGACCAATAAGACACTGAGTCTTTCTATAATATGACAACTAATCTTGATCATTGTGCCATGCAACATAGTCCAAATAAGGCCTCCAAACAAAACCGGGCATGTCATCTATAATGTGGTGCCAATAAGGGGGCTACCTAGGCCAGCTATAATATAGAAAATCACCATATCTGTAAGAATATGGATCCTAAGGATCTTTATCCAATAGGCCATCAAACCTAGTAACTACGATGTGATCCCAAGCCCATACATGAAGTAAACTCTCACCAACAAAAATGGATCTACCTCCTTAGTAGGTGACCTCATGTATATCTCTATATAAATATGCAAGGAGACATGGGACCCATACATATCTAGTGCCATGCTTGAGCATCTGCTTGATGCACACACCCCAACCAATGGGAAACTGCCTACCTCGTCAATCAGGAATGACAAGTCCCAAAACCAAAGCACATAGAACAAGTGAAATTGGATCTTCACTACCAATGAACTCAGATAGGTCTATCTCAGACTCATGAACCTGTAGACGCCTCACTCCAAGTTCTTAGCACATAGCACATGTACCTCACCATACAAAATACATCACAAGCTCTTTGTGGATCAAAACATGAATAATCCTCCATACATCCTCTGGTTTGATAGTGGCCTCCTTAGTAGGTAAGTGAAAAGATGATGTCTCTGAGTGCCACCTCTCAACAAGAGCAGTCATCATCACTCAGTGGCATATGATAGTTGGCATGTAACATATGTGACGCAGCCCTACAACATCTAGATTATCTCACTCCAACTCATGGAAACTTGCAATCAAATCAAATAGCTCGTGTGGTCATCACTCCCTCGACATAAGTAATCTGAGAATCGCTTACAACTATTCAACCCACAATGTTAAGAATTTGCTACAAAAAAGTGAAATGAACCTCAAATTGCAAACAAACAGACTCAAGATTATATGCAATTCAAAAGCGATCACTATTTATCAAAAGCTTTGACATTTTTGTCAAAAGCATTAAGGATAGCTGAAAGTGAACACTGTTTTGTCACAAGTGGCAAATAAACTCAAAAGTGAAATTTCCACAAGCAAAAATATATCTCAAATGTGATTTTTTTTACAAAAGAAATTATTATAAATGGAAAAAGTTAAAATCAACATTTCAATCAAATGTGAAAACAAAGGTGAAAATTGAATTCAAGAGCGAACATTTTAAGCAAGTGTGAGCAGAAAATACAAGTGTGAATCACTTATAAAGAGGAAAAGTGATAAAAATGACTCAAACGCATGAAAAACATAAGATTATAGCTATCAACTACTTTGACTTAATGCATTAATTACACAAAAAAGAAAAGATGAAAATATGAAAGGAAAGGGTACATACTGGCCAACAAGTCATCTAAACTTGCGAATCACATTAGCGCAATGTGGGGCTCCTTGAATCCTCACCATAGCTCCTTGACAATCGACAAATCATGAAATCCAAAGGAAAGAATTTTCTATAGGTTCAAAGTGCAAATGAGGAGAATTAAACCCTAATCACCTATTTTAACCCTTGAAACCCTAATTTTTCACCTTAGAAACTTTCCTAGGTTGAAATTCAGACCTCCCAGGAACATATGAGCTATCAATGAGAGTCCTATAGGCTTAATTTTTCATCCTCTATGCATCTAAACTAAAATAAAACATTGTTGCAAGCTCGACCTACAAATTGATATTTTCGACCAACCTCTTGTGGGGGCAGCCCAGTGCCCTACCATCATTCCACTAATTGTTGGGGCATAGTAGGGCATATAAAAATTTTCAAATCTTGATCTTAACATCAAATTCTTTGAAACAAAGCAACCATTACTTTGTCTCAAAGAGGAGCAAAATGTAGACATGTAAAAATGACCTAACGCTTATCACACATCCTAAATGACATTTTCTCATCATCAGTATCATTATCACCTAATATCATTGCATTTCACATCAATTGCATCAAAAACCCTAATTTCATCTATTAATTGAATAATATTACATTATCTAATTAATTCACCTTTTTATCATTTTTGACTAATTATATAAATTTTATTTATTTAATAAAGTCTTAATCTAACCTTGTTCTTCCTGATCAATTAAATAACATCAATTATTTAACTATGTCGCTAATTCACTTTATTCCCCAAAATAAATTAAATTATTATCACATAATAGTTTACTTAAATCATTTCCCATAAACTTGAATAATTAAATAAATTATTCAAACATTTGCTAAAAAGGTCAACAAAACAAATATAACTTTGTTTGTAAAAGTAAACATGATTTGCATGTTCCACTAAAAAGGATTAATTAATTAATTATCCTCGCCCACTTTTATGATTGAGAAAATTACAATCCCCATATTACACTCTGATTGGCTGACTAATTCATCTATTCTTCAATCCCATTGAACACAGATTAATTTCTTCAATCACACCAATTACGTAATCAAAATCCACTAATTATTTCAATCTAAATCTGCTCAATGATTTTGAACTATTGATGAGGATAACTATGTGATCTTGATCATTCATGTTTTGAAAAACACAAAATCTATATAACAATCATCTTCTTCTTCAAAATTGATAGGAGAATCAACATCTTTTGCACAATGAAGTAATGCTAAAATCATAATCAATTTCTTGAGAACTTCAACACATATCTTCAATCAACAACATCACACTTTGATGCTTTTTGCTATGTACAAATGGAGGCTTCACATTGATACAACAATCCAACATATTTGTGAATATACTTTGGCACATGATGGTAACACTATAGTTTTGAAT
This sequence comes from Sequoia sempervirens, assembly GCA_007258455.2. Classification (NCBI taxonomy): domain Eukaryota; kingdom Viridiplantae; phylum Streptophyta; class Pinopsida; order Cupressales; family Cupressaceae; genus Sequoia; species Sequoia sempervirens. The sequence goes on along the minus strand of VDFB02075321.1, from coordinate 413,986,536 downwards.
TTCTTTTTTTTTGTTTTAATTTATTTTCTTGAATTCATTTCTTCGTAGTTTAATTTTGTGATTAATGGGCATGAATCATGATCTTTGTTTTGAATTAGATTAGTTTTAATTCATTCATTTTGATCTTATTGCATACTTGATTTCCCCCTTACACAAATAGTAATTAGTTGGAAGTCAATGAATTAGTTAGTGGTAGCTCTTTCATTAGTTGAATTAGAATAAATGGCAAGTTCATTACCAAACAAGGAATATTATGGATTAGAAGGGTTGTTAAGGATTTACAAGAAAAATAGGTTTCAATACTCATTATTGACAACACTTTTTTTTATTAAAGGGAAAAATAGGTTTTGAAGGAACCGGAAACCCTTTACAATCGAGGATACAAAATACTGCAAAGAAATTTTTTTGAAAGACCACCAATAGCAACCCAATAGCCAAAAAACACTAACAGGCAGATGCTAAACTAAAAGTAAGAAAAAAGACCACCAACAACACCCATCAACTACACAACAACAAAAAAACCAAAAAGAAACTAACTCCCATTAGGAAACAAGAAGCAAGAAAGAAAATACCACACACTAATTCAAGCCACCCATAGTATTGGCGACCTCAATCTGTTGATTCCTATGCCTCTCGACCATGTCCAGCAGCTCCTTCTCAACATCAAAAGTTTTCTTCCAATCAACTGACCCTCTGCCAGTAGGACCTTTGTCATCATCCTTAGCAGCTTCTTTTCCCTTGCCCTTGGCCACATGCTCTTTCTTCATAAGCCCAGAGAAATAAACCTGATCCTCCCTAAGCTCACTGGTTTTCTTAGAAAGCACTTCCAAGGAGTCTGCACTATTCTTAATAGAGATATGGCACACCTACATTAACTTCTTGATGTTTTTATTTATGCCTAAAACTTTGGCTTCTAGAGCCACCAATCTTTCATCACATAGAGACTTAAAATCATGATAGGAACCTTCAAGGTCCACCATTCTGTCTATAAGAATGCCTGAAATAGAACTCAAAACATTCTTCATATTCTCCTTTAAGCCTCTAATTTTAATATTGATTTTATTGAACACCTAAAGAGTCCATTTAGCCAATTTAAAGGTACCAGTGGCCCCAGCCCTAGCCATATCTAGTAAATCAAACATGGAAGTAGCATCATCATCAAGGTAAGAAAAGTCCTCAGAAAGAGGATTTACCTTCAAAGGCTCTTGTTTGGCTTTACTCTTCTTCGTATCCTCCTCATCTAGACCCCTAATATCCTCGTCCTGTTCCTCCTTGGGCAAGTCTTGCATGGGAGAATTCTCAATGGCCACCATCTTTTCACCAAAATCCTTATCCTCACCAGCCACATTTAGGTCCTTGGTCGGAACCTCAAAAGCCTTGTTATTTAAATTAGTAATTCATTTAGATAGCCTTGTCGATTTATCAACCAAACCCTCAGCATTACCCTATTTCCACACCTCCAAACCACCACCAATAGAAACTTTACCAAAAGCCACCTCCGCAAAATTGGAAGAAGAATCACCCAACCCCACCTCCATGTCCTCACTCTTAGAAAGGGCCAACCACTTAGTCATCCTGTTACACTTAGCACCATCCACCTTCCTCTTCTTCAAAGACATAGTCGTTGCCATAGGAGAAGCATCCTCCTCATCCTCATTCCATTCCTCCTCCTCCTTTCAAGGGGACTTTGAACCCGATGACCCAAACAAAACACTTACAAATTTTTCCTTGTCCTTGATGGTCGGAGCAGGGGTAAGAGCCTTGACATGCTCCATAATAAGTAAGATAAGCCCTTCATGGAGGATGGGGCCCCTTCTATTCTTTAGATTTGCATACACCGAGACCTCCAAAGAAGATAACAGGAAAAAAGGAAACAAAATTAACAAACCATGTCTAAAATGGTTGAGGAGAGTAAAATGGTGACCAAGAATAGCCCTAAACCTCCCTTCTAGGGTCACATAGCGCATCAGGACCTCAACAACACTCACCCAAATTTTCTTGAGGGAAGTTCTCTCATAACCCCAACTCTCCAATTTGATTAATTGCTTCCTCTCATCATCTTTAAAAAATGGACCATCTCTTCTTCATTGCTTTTTTTATCCTTGAAAAAATTTCCACCCATAGTCGACATCCCCATGATAGTGGCAATCAAGTCCTCATTAACCTTCACTTCCAGACCTTTAACCTTTAGCTTATGATTATGCTAGAAAGAAACAAATTGCACTGAGGAATTAGGATCATGCCCATGCAATCTCTCCAAAAATGGAGTGAAATTCCCATGGATCAAAATACTCCAGAGTTTCTTCTTTCTATGAATGTCACCAAAAGAGTCTAGCTCGATTCAGTTCCTGTCACCACCCATTGCAACTGACCAAAACTCATAGGACCTTTGTGAAAAAAACTAAACTAAAGACTAGAGAGCCAAAAACTACCCACAAACCATGCAAACTGAAGGAAGGTACTAGACCATAAATGTCATAACACCTCATCCCATACCATCATTCCTTAATAAACTCCTAGCTTTCTCAGGAAGGATCGATCCCTCCTACCACGAATAAAATTAATTTAAGCTAATAACCTCGTTAGTAAATTTTTTTCCAATGAGTTTCCTTGATAAACATGAGAGACATAGGTCTCATCTCAAGATTGCAACATAATTATCATATCCTTGATAACATGGTTGATATTCCAACTCAGAGGATGAGTGCCATACAGATAATTTATGATGTTCATGGATTTGCCTTTCACCAAAAGTTTGAAGTAACCTTTGATGATGGCATACCTAACATTTATGAACACAATCTCCACCTCCATGCAATGATTGTTCTGAGTACCCAATGGGAGTGCCACCGCACCAAGGAGTCTACCAATATCATTTCTTAACACCCCCCACATCCTATAGGCCCATGATTCCCCTCCACTGCCCCATCAAAATTAACCTTAACCAAACCAAAAGGAGGAAGCTTCCATGTTGTGTTCAATCTAGCAATTGAGCTTGAATTAGGATTCACAATAGGAATTGAACTTATCTTCTAGTTAGAAGTCACCATGAGCTCATAACCAATAAGGCAAGTAGACGGGACACAACGAGCAAAATCAAAATGAATCAAAGCGAAATTCTTTAGAATGGCCTGACGGATCTTGATAAAAGGACTATCAACCTTAAGATTAGTCTCTTAAAAAATCATGTTATTTCTCTCTTTCCATGATCCCCAAGCAATGTGTAGAGCCATGAGATCCCAAAGCCACCTTAAAATGGGAGAGGATGAAGGGAAAGTCCATTGGTCAAAAAAATTAGCAAGAGAATCTAGAATGGCCCAACCAATGTCCCAAAGTTTGAGAAATTTACTCCAAAGAGAATAAGAGTATTCATACTCAAGAAAAATATGTTAAGCATTCTCACTATTAGCTTCACACAAAACACATCTATTTAGAATCGCAAACCCCCTCTAACAAAGGTTTTCTTGCACAAAAAACTTTACCTTGCATAAGCAGCCAGAAGAAAACATTAATTTTGGGAATCAACTTCTTATTCCACAACCTCCCCCATAAAGGAAGAGAAGGGGGTGCATCCAAAGAACTTAAGAGAGAAAAGCCACAAAATAATTTCCACTAGAACAAGGGGCCCAAATGACTCTATCCAGTCTTAGGAAAGAAGGGATCTGAACCTTACACAAGAAATCCTTCAGAACCTTCAGAGATGGGTCCCACCTCTCAAAATCCTTCCACTCCCCATCAACAAAGTAATCAACCACCTTAGCCCCAAATAAGCGCTTACACAAGGGGACAATAGGGGGCACCCAAGGAAGACAAATAATAGGGAAAACCCCAGAATAAAATATTAGAACCATCACCCAACAACCATTTAACACTTCTAGCAACAAGGTCCTTGCAAAGCATGATATTCCTCCAAAAACACAAACCAAAAGGGATTTCCTCTAAAGACAACAAGTTCCAAGGTCTCTCCAGACCATACAGGTACTTGTTACCTGCCAAAGAGGCTCACCCAACATCCCCATTCAGGAGCCTCCACACATTCTTCAACAAAGAGCCTTATTAAAAGACTTTAGATTTTTAATACCTAAACCTCCCCACTTCTTCGGTCTACACACTGAATCCCAAACCACAAGGGGAATTCTATCTTTAATCTCAACCCCCGACCATAGGAATATTCTCATAATTTGTTCCATCCTATCTTCAAACTTAATAGGGACTCTGAAGAGACTCATAACATATAGGGGTAGGTTTTGGAGAGTGGAAGAAATAAGCTGAATTTTACCTACCTAATTAAGAAGCGCACCTTTCCAGCTTGCTAACTTCCTGTTGAATTTATCCATCAAGCACAACCAAAAGGAGTTTGGAATCTTAGAGATACACAAAGGGATACAAAGATAAGAAGATGGGAACTTTCCTTTGTTGCACGATAGGATTCTAGCAAGCTTAACCTACAGAGCTTCAAGAGTGTTGAGGAAGAAAATATAACTCTTAGGAAGGTTGATCCTCTAACCATAAGCTTTCTCATAGTCTACCAATGCCACTTAACAGCTCTAACTTCCTTAACTGAAGAAGAATCCAACACAATAGTATCATCAACGAATTGTTGGTGAGTAATTGGGTCACATCTGGAAGATGGTGCAAGACCCGGCAGAACCCTAGCTTGAAGCGCCTTCTAGATATTACGACCCAAAGCCTCCACCATCAAGATGAAAAGAAGCGGCAAGATAGGGTCTCCCTACCTCATCCCACGCAAAATCTTGAAGAAAGGAGAAGGAGAACCATTCACTAGGACAACAAACGAGGGAGAAGAAATAAGTTTCTCAACCAATTGGAGGAACTTCTTGCAGAAACCAAACCAGTCCATAACATTCAAGAGAAATCTCTAGCTTACTCTATCATAAGATTTGAGTAGGTCCAACTTCAGGAAGAAACCAGGTGACAAAAATTTTGTTATCAAGATGACAAGAGATCTAGTTTTTCATAACCAAACCAATCACATCAATAAAATACTTATATTTGATTCAAATTATTGGAAAGATGACATTGTCAAATTGATCTATTATCCAACTATAGATCAACTAGTAGATATTTTTGGTATAAATAAGTGTTTTACCTATCTAGGTCCTATTTACATGTTAAGTCCACTTGGGTCCTAGGCTATTTAATGCTTAAATAAGATTTTATATTTTTAAATTTGATTAAATAATTGTGTTCTAGGGTCATTTAATGTTGACTCACGTCATTTAATTATGACACAGCCATTTAATGTTGGTACATCATCACACCTTGCCTATATAAGCAAGGCATCATATGCAAATTAACATATTTAATTTGACAATCTTGCATCCATAATCATAGCATGATATTTCTACCATTTCTCTCTTATGGAAGTTATTTTTTCTTGAAGGTGTTCCCAGGGCATTGAAGAGTTCACCATAAACTCCTACATGGTATTAGAGCTTCAGGGCTATAAACTTCTTCCCAAATCTGAGGGACCAATCTTGGCATGAAATTTTTGTTGGGTGTGAGTTGGTGTTTCAAGGATCTCACTATTGAAGCCAAGGCATTGGAAAAATTTAGGTTTCCCTTTCATTTCATCAAATTTAATCAATATTGTCTGATTTATAAGGGTTTCAAGTTGGATAAGAGTTACCAAATCTGGGAGGTAGCTAAATTTTTGGAGCACTTTGGTCCAAAATTACCCCTACCGTTGCATCTAGAAGGGCCAAAAAACCAAATATCAACTATCAAATCATCAAAATATGAGCACTTGCCTCAGGCCAAGCAGAGAAATATTTTTTACTATCAAGTTGTATCATTGATTGTATGTGACTTGTCACAAAGAAAATCATAGTCGCAACAAGAAAATAAATCGATAGAAATTTTTTGGGAGTAAAAGTTTTGTTTTTCAAAATTTGAATTTTTCAAAAAAAAAATCTTGTATTGTACCCTACCTATAGGGTACTACATACAAGTACCTGCCTACGTAGGTACTAGTTGTGGGCTCGAAGGCTACCACATGACACCTTTGTAAATGTCGTCATAGTCTCTCCTACCAACCTGTTGGGTGATCATGAATAAAACATACCGTCCCATGTGCAAAATAGTCTAGGGTGGTGGACCTATGATGCCTAAATAGGATGTTAATTCTAATCTGTAGAAGAATTAATTTTTTTGTCAATCAAAAGAATATTCCACTACATATTCTTGTTATTTTCTCAACCTATGCTAACTAGTGATGCTCCCTAGTGGTTAAATTTAATCAAGTGATTTTTTATGTTGGCACTACATCTGTGTGATGTCAATAGGTCAACCCAATTTTATCCTCCCTCTCCAATGCAATTTTCATTTTGGGGAAATTTTCAAATGCCCATAACTTGATAATACATACTCCTTTTTTTGAGCATTTTTTTATTTGGGGTAGAATTTTGTGCTCTTTGTGGTGGTGTAGATGGTTTTTGATTTTGGTGCATGGTTTTCCTAGAAATTTTAGATTCTCATAGGTGTTGTTGTGTTGTTCTCATTTTGGGAACTTCTAGGGCTTCGTTCTTCCTCCTAGAGTAACATTTTTTGGTGATTTTTTTTAAAGTGCATAATTTTTTGTGTAATTTCTATTGGTGTAATTAGATTGATCTCATCTTTTGTAAAAAATTACTTTGAGATTGTGGCCAAATTTGGCAATTTGTATGCACTAAGATTAATTCCACTTCATTTTTGTTGGAAATTGGCACTTGTAATTGCACTAAGAATAAAGTGCCAACCTCATATATTTCTTGGGGAGTTTCTTGATTGAGTAACTTGGAGGGGTAATCTCGTGTTGTGGGTTATAATCATGTCTTCTAAATCATGGAAACTTATTTATGAACTTCATTAGTTGTAGTAGATTTGCATTACCTGAGGCATCAGTTTGCCTAATTCCCCTAAACTGACATAAACTAAATCATCTAGTGTTCTTACTTCATCATAAGCTGAGGAAACAATGGGGGATGCTAGGCGTAATCGAATAGCATGCACTAATATCTCATCTCCTTCATCTATTGGTGTACCTAAGGATTCTTGTGAATTCATTGGTTTGGCTCCTTGTGATTTAGTGTAGTATTCTATACATCATCTTCCAAAGATGGCTACTTGGGATGAGTACTTCAAAAACATTAGTGGTTTATCTTATGAGTCCCACATTTTATATTTGGGAGACATCATTGATTGCATACATCTTATCTTTGATGGAGATGATCCTTTAGTTGTTATGAGGGAATACTATGACTCTCTTGTTCATTATCTACATGACCATTCTTTGCAATTTGACATGAGTGTGGATTCTTTTGGATAACATTTGGATGAGGCTTCTTTGTCTTTAGAGGAGGTATCCTTGTCTTTCCAAATTGTGTTCTATAATCATTCCTCAAAGATTCTGGATTGTCTTCTTTGGTAGTATGGCCTAGAATGCCTATTTAGAGTGTGAAACCTTTTTGCATTGACATGGGGACACTTGAGTGTAGTTCAAAGACATCACACATCATCTTTCTTCCTGTATCTTCCTTTCAAGAATACGAAGACAAGACTGCATACCATCTTGGTCTTGTTTCTTCCCAAGGGAAGTAACATTGTTCGACACTTTTTGATTATTTTCAACATTCATTGTTAGACATTTACCATCTTTACAAGAGACTCTAAATTGAGGGGGGGTTGCATGGTCCTTCTTTTTCTCTCTTATGGGGGTATTTTTCATCGAATGGGGTTTTGTCTTTCTCATGCATCATTGAGAGCATTTTATATTTTATCTCTCTTTTTGGGTGGAGTTTTATCCTACTAGGTTTTCTCCTTTTCTCCATTTGTAAGAGATTGGATTTACATTTCTACATGGGTACCTAACATGTCCTCGTAGTTGGGACCCATCTTTTCTTCATTTGCACAAGTACTCCTTAATTTGTACTTAAGGGAGGTGTTGGTGTAAATAGGTGTTTTACCTATCTAGGCCCTATTTACATGTTAATTCCACTTAGGTCTTAGGCTATTTAATGAGCTTAGATAAGATTATATCTTTTTCACTTTTATTGAATACACATGCCAGGTAGGTTCATTTAATGTTGGCTCATGTCATTTAATGTTGGTACATCATCACACCTTGCCTATATAACCAAGGCATCATATGCATATTAACATATTCAATCTGGCAATCTTGCATCCATAATCATAGCATGATATTTCTACCATTTCTCTCTTGTGGAAGTTATTTTTTCTTGCGGGTGATCTTGGGATGTTGAGGAGTTCACCATAAACTCCTACAGATATCCTAATAAAAGCACTTGGAAGAGAGAAATTTGGAAATTTAGAAGCATGCCTAGTCTCACTATAACCCATATCATTAAGGGGGTTGTAATATTATGAATATAATCATATGGTATGGTACATAAATGTAATAATAATGTTTATATGATTATTATATTTGTTTTGTAGAATATAAATAACCATCCTAGAGATGGGATGAATGGTCATCTTGTATTGTTTAATATTTACTTGTTAAACACATTCTGTAATAAATATAAATTTTAGGTTTATACTTAATTTTATTTCCATTATTTTTTACATTTAGTCTATTATTGGCCCAATGAATGAGGTATTGGTATACAAATAACACAATGAGTGCCAAATGGTAGAAAAAAAAAGGTAAGGTTTGATTCAAAATGAAAAAGATTGACAAGCACTCGAGTTTTAAAATAAATCAACAAATAAAACCCTAGAGGCAAAGACAAGGGTGGGTGAAAGAAAATTTTCATAATGAATCACAAAACCATAAAGGAAGATATAGCTACAAAGCTCACAAATATAAAGCTAACCTAAACTCTAATGAAATCTAAAAATAATATGTAATAAAAAAATAAATTTGGAAACCTTAATGAAAGAAGGTAAATCCTAAGTCATGTAAAAGAAAACGAGTTCACAAAAAATGTAGAGGGGAAAATTCTTGCACATGAATTTATCTTGGCTAATTAGATAAATGCAATCAAATAACACATAATTAGCCTAGATAAAATAAGTTGGGATTAAAATTAATTGTGACATGTAGCTTGAAATCTATTGATTGAAAAGTGTTGTGAAATTTTCCAAACATTTATTTGCAAAAGGGTTAGAATTTTAGGGCTTGTTCAAATGAAAATCTCATATGTTACAAATTGATTGTTCTTTTTCTTAGGTTCACCTCTCTAAGAGAAAATCTATTCTCTACAAGTGCATATATGAACCTCCACACCAGCCTAAACTTTAACTCGTAGATTTGATGCTTAGGAACATGTTTTGGGAACTTACTAAATTATTAAGGACCACATTCTCCTTAGTTAGACCCTTAGGATGGCCAATTTAATAGTGAGTAACAATGATCAAGGACAACAAGCCAATGTGCAATCGACCTATGATGATGCCACAAGTAGACAAATGTATGATAGATTTTCTTTTAACACTTTTGACTTATGCTCTTTTCACACTCCAACATTTTGAGATGATCCAAAAAGAATGAATGAATGTCCTTAAATACAAAAACTAGTTATACAAATCAACACAACTGTGTGTTAGGTTGGATCGCAATGGCTCATAGGAGGAAGTCAAAAAGATTAAATTTAAGTTTTAAAAGTTTAGGTAGATTTGTGACTATGTAAGTGCTTGAGTCAAGTCTATATCGATAGATTTGATTGAAGGTGATATGAAACGGATCACAAGATTAGGATTAATTTTTGGAGATTAGTAATGATGGAAATAGAATATGATGATATCATGAACCAAATCCACACAAGAATATGCCACTTATAAATTAATTATTAAGTTTAATACCCTCTAATCAAAGTGGACCCAAAACATAAAAGAAAAGAACATAGATATGCAAATTTGACCATTACAAATGTTATTTAAGAAAATAATTCTAATAAAAAATATTAATATTACAATTCAAATGTCAAAAGACATTATCATATAAATATGAACTAAAATAAATTGATAAATATTGTTAAGATAATAAAAACATAAACTGAAAATATCTAAATTTTTATATTAGATTAAACACAAAAATATAATAAATAGGAAACAATGTCAACAAAAATCATCAGCCCAACAACATATAAATATTAAAAATAATTGAATTGAAAGTCATACAATACTTATTGAAAAATTCTTTGTTAAATTAAAATAATTCATTGAAGATGGTTGAAAAAAATTTAAAACCATTAACATATGTATTAAAATGATTTTTTCCAAGTTCTTAGTATAGAAATCACATGCCAAAAATATTAATAATCAAAAAATAATGTAAAGATTTGTTACGTGTAGTTCAAATGTCAAAGGGAATCTGATTACGCCATGTGAACTCAACTAAAATAGGCTGACGCAAAAGGTGAAGGAACAAAAAGATACTAAAAGGAAATAATTGAGATCCTGATCCTAAAATAAATTCTAAAATAGTGCGTGGAGGTCCATAGGAATCTTCTCATATAATATGTATATATTAAAGAGTTTGTTCTAGAAAGATCAAAATAATTTAAGAGGATCCAACATATGTATTCAAACTTGTGAATAAATTGAGATAAAATTTATAATTTATTTTGTTAGCTTTTACAAATATAAATATTTTTATTTTATTTTTTAGATTGTAGGAATTGGATAGCCTCCTTATAAACTGCAGTGTTGTATTTGGTAAACTTGTTTCACATGATACTGATGACGTTGGCATGACACGCCTTTTGATACCAAGGGGATAGAGGGGAGACTAGACCTGGTAAACTTTTTTCATGTGATCGATGGCACTGTAGCCTCCTTATAAACTACAGTGTTGTATTTGGTAAACTTTTTTCACGTGACTGATGATGTTGGCGTGACACGCCCTCTAATACCATGGGGACAAAGGGGGGACTAGACCTGGTAAACTTTTTTCACGTGACCGGTGACGCTGGCACACCACGCACCTCCTTATAAACTGCAGTGTTGTATTTGGTAAATTTTTTTCACATGACCGGTGATGTTGGTGTGACATTCCCTCTGATACCACTAGGATAAAGGGGATACTAGATCTGGTAAACATTTTTCACGTGACTGGTGACACTTACACGACACACCCTCCGATACCACGAGGACGAAGGGGAGACTAGACCTCGTGACCTATTGTTTGCAACAGGATGCTTTAGCCAAACGAGCTAGGCCCTTCGCCCCATAAATAATTTATTATTGAATATGATATGATACATACAATAATAAATTATAATTCAATGAATAAATAATATATATTAGTATTTTTCTATTGTTTTAAGAGGGTAATTTTTTAATAAGTTAACTCTCAAATATAATTGTAGGTATAAAAATATTTCACATGGATTAATTTAGATTAGTTAAATACACATAATCAATAAAATATAATTATGTTTAATTAATTAGACTTAAAGTTGATAAATTAAAATTATTATTAAAAATTAAATGTGAAGAGATACATTTCTTAATTTTAGAAACTATGGTGAAGAATGAAGTTGATTATTTCGTAGAATATATTGACCAATGTCTAGAAAATGATGTCATTAATATGCACACTATCTTAGAATCATAGTAGATTTGGAATTCCTTGGGGGTCAATTTTGAGTGGCTCAAGGATGATCCCTAACAACATGGATTTATCATTTGATGCATACATCTAATTTGACATATGATAGAATCATATAATTTGGTTTTTCATAACCTTTGATATTTGAATGTGCATAAGGATAGTGGTATTTAAAAATACCTTTGGTGAAGTTAGATTCTTAGGGCCAACTTTTCCTATGTTAACTCCCTTGATAGACCAACTTTATGACCTTGAGTGAATAGTGGAAGACAACATACACAAATGTGTCCACACCAATTATATGTGATATTTTTCTTAAATTCCAAATCTAAGTGTTTGGAGATTTTTTTTCTTTGATATTGATGATTCCTTGTTCATATTAGATGTGTTTATTTGAATAAATGAATGTCTTGAAATACCAAGATTCAGTAATAAGTCAAGCAAAGTTGTACCAAGTTGACTTTCGTGCACCTAGTAGTAATGGGTAGCAAATTGAGAATTCAAGATTTAAAAATTTAAAATTAAAATTGATCCCAAACTTATTAGGATCAAACTTGAGCACCATGGGATTGACCTAGGATAGAGCAATATAAATATTGGGATCATGAACACAAGCATGGAAGTTTGGGTTCTTCTCAAGGGGTAAATGTTGTCCACCCTATGGTAGTAATGTGGTTTTCTATATAATAGTGATGTGAATAGAGCATCACTCATGTGTGAGCATTTAAGTATAATCAAGGTCTATTTGGGTATGATGATAAGTATCTATATAGGCACATGTTGTCTAGAATATAAACATAGGCACATTAGTTACAATATATTCCCCTTTATTCATTACATACAAAATATACAAGGAATTTGAGGAGAGGAAAAATAGTACATGAAAAATAAATGTAATCTAGGAAGATATAAACACATAGATCATGTAAACTAATAAATGTTAGATATATAACGTCACATGACAAGCAAGTAGGAAGATATAAATGATAGGCATAAAAATTTAAGAAAATGGAGAGGTTGCAGGACATAATAACTCGACCAAAATAACACTGGACATAATAACCCTAGACAGAATAACCCGATCACAATAACCCAAGGACAAAATAACCCAGGGTCATAATAACCCAAGCCAAAATAACCCGTGGTTAGAATAACCCATGGACAAAATATCCCTATAAGAATATAGAGAAAGGAAAACAAAATTTATAAATTACATGGGTTATTTTGACCACAGGTTATTCTGTCCATGGGTTATTATGACCCTGGGTTATTTTGTCCTTGGGTTATTATGATGGGGTTATTGTGTTCATGGTTATTGTGGTTGGGTTATTATGTCTTGATACCAAATGGAGATAATCATCAAGGTACATAAGACATTTCTTTTGATAAAGATGGTAATTTCTTTTGAAAGGGTCTTGAAACCCTATTGCAAAAGGCTGAGCAACAATAAAATTTCAATAAAAAAAACAAAATATTTTCCAAGATGAACCCCAACAAGATAGACCTAAAACATAATATACCAGACACTACAAAAAATCCAACACATCCTAGGGTCTTGATTATATTTTCTTGAGGATCTTTGCTACCTTGAGTTCCTCTTGATAAAATTTCTCATGTAGCTTAGTGAAGTATAGCACATCCTTTTTCTCTTCATCAAAAGTCTCCTTTTTACTAGCCCTAATTTGGGTACTAGGTCTAGCTTTTCCACCTTTCTCCCTAGGAGCAACATTATCCTTAGTGACATGAATAACCCATCCCTCATAAAGATCCTTCATTTTATTAGTTAGAATTTTTATTTGTGTGGCACTATTTTGAATGCTACATTTATTGACTTGCACAACATGGTTGAGATTTTCTTTCATGGCCATGATTTACTTTTCTAGATTAGAAATTCTATCATTATGATTATATTTCTAATTTTCCCAATTAACCATCTTGGCTATAATATCATCTTTCATATAAAAAACCTCTTTCTCCATTCTATCCATCTTAGGGATGGCTCCCAAAACCTTGAATGATACATGTGTCATCCATCCCTTGTAAGTTGATTTAACCTTCAATTTTATTTATTCAAAGAAACCAATTTCATATTGAGATGATTTATCTCCAGAAGAAACCATTTTTTTCATAATATGTTGAGTTGTAATAGTTTCCTTAATAGTACTAAAAATCTCAGAAAGATCCTCCCTAGAAGATTATTTGTGATAAAAACAAAAATGTCCTTATGGAATTCTAGGGTAGGGTTTGAGATCCCAAGGAAGTGATAGTCAAGGGTTCAAGAATAAATATCCCCTTCATATTCACTCCTTAGGTTTTAATTTGATAATTCTCCACACTTTTCTCTTCTCCCTCATTCTTAATTCTATCTTCCCTTGTCTTGAAATCCTCTATCCAATCGAAAATTTTCTTCTTATTAATCCTCTTACTAGAAAAAATGTTGACCATGGATTTCATTTTTATCTTTTTAGGGGTAACAAACTCCCTGGATTCATTATAATCTAGATCCATAGGAAAATTTGAGACCAAAGGAATTGACTCCCCATATCAACATCAATTTCCCTCTTCCTGCGCAACATCTTCAAAGTTCTTTAGGTGCATAGAATCAAAGGAAGAAGTGTTCAAGTAAAATACTATCCTACATCTAATACTTTTAGAGGTGTAACTCCCACTCAAACTTTTTAGACTAGGCTTTTGAGAATTCATATAATTAAAGCACTAATACAAAAACAACAATATATGACTAAAAAATCTACTCAAAACTACATATAAATGATTGAACTTGGTCATGTGACCATTAGTAGTTTATTTCCAATCATTTATAACACGATAAAACTTATGACTAAACCATCTTTAGTCATTTATTAGTTGTTTTGATTGATTGATTTGGTAGTATATTTAGTCATTGATTTAGTCATATTATTCACTGAGCTTGGTTATGTGACCATTAGTAGTTTATTTCTAGTCATGTATTTAGTCATTTGATCAATTTGGTATTTAGTCATATTTGTTCACTAATTTTTGTCAATTGGTAGTATATTTATTCACTAATTTGTGTCAACTGGTAGTATATTTAGGGAGAAGGGGATTTCTAAAATATGGGTTGAAGGGGACTCATTGAATATTATAAATTGCTTAAGGAATTGTTCCCCTCCATCTTGGCCAATTGAAAGATTTATCATGGATGCTCGTTCAATTTTGCATGAATTTGATAAGGTGTATATTTCCCATGCCTTCTATGAGGCAAATGGGGTGGCAGATTTGCTGGTGAATCTGGGGGTGACATCAACTAGATCTTGGGATGTTAATGATAATCTTCCCATCGAATTAATAGCCTAGCTTAATAATGATAGCTACTAATTTGTTGGAGGAGGCCATCTCTTTTCATGTTCCCAATAGATGGTGTGGTAATCATGTTCAGCCCAGGTTGATTAGACATCTAACACTTGTGATCCTCATTGGAATTTGTGGGAATATGAGTTGTATTTGTAGGATGCTCCTATCCATTATTTTCTTCAGTACCCTGGAAGCCAGGCCCGCATGCTTTCTGGGTGATTTTTTCCTTTAGCCTTGGTGTTGAGTTGCATTTGTATGTTGTGTGCTCTTACATTTGTGAATTGCTCACCATTGAAGATAGGTGGGGATAGGTGTAGGACTGAGCCTCTTTCATGTGATGAGTTCAAAGAAAATGTCGATGTCTAGGAAATTTTACATAAAGGTGGAGTTACCCCTTTCATGGAGAAACTAAATGGTTTTAAATCGAATGTTTCCTAGGATTTTGTTGATGCTTGGCATGGTCAGGTGTTGAGTATGTTTGGCAGGGATATCTCTATCAATGAGGAGTTCATAACGAAAGTCACAAGGTTTTCCACTAAAGGAAGGAAATTTTATAGGGAGAAAGCTATGTCAGGGGCTACCAGAATGAACTTTCTACAGGACAAGGAGAAGGATAAATTGGTGAGACTCAACTGTGGGGGTTATGACCGCACCAAAATCAAACCTATTTGGGGTGAGGTGGCCATGGCATTGATTCGTTATTTGACTTTAGATGGGAGATATTCACTTCCATCATGGTAAGCTTATCTCTTTCCCTTTCTATCTTCTGCTTTCTTTGGAAGATGGGATTGTGGATTTTAGAAGAAATCCTAGGAACCCCTTCTTACATGAGGGTTTAATGTTAATTATGGAACATATAAAGGATATTTTGGTAATTGTGTTCCTTGTTCTTGTTAAATCTGATAAGTCCAAGAGGAGGGAGAAGGGGAGTGGGAATTTCTAGATTGGGGAGGTGGATGGTGTTGTGCATGTTTTGCACACATGCCACACCAAAGGGAGGGACCCCCTTTCTTCTGCTCTCGATGGGTCATTGTTGCTCCTGATAGGATGCTTTTCCCCCGCCTCACTTTGCACACCCCTGTTCCTAAGCCCAAGTTGGTCACATGCCTTAAAACAATCAAATTACCTTTGACCAAATTCACCCACCTAAATTTTGCTAAGTCCTTGGCCCATGCGGAGGTTCCCATGCGGACTTCCGTTTGTCTTTTTGCCTGATATCCTCTAAGCCTTACGGGCCTGCAGTTGTAGGCCTCCCTCTGCGCAACGCCACTATCCCTTCACCGCTCGACTTAAGGCTAGCTTCGGACATTCACCTATGGGGTGGGTCCCACATCAACCTTTGCCACCACGTCGACTGGGCTTTACGGACCTGCAATTATAGGTCGCCTCATGCAGGTTGCCTCTTGTGTTCCGTCGCTAGCTAGCGGCCGACCCTTAGCTTCTGTCTACATGGTGGGCTCTGCATCTAGTTTCTCTGTCCATGTCATTACCGTGAGTGAGCTAAACCTATTGTCCCCTAGAAAAAAAGCTAAGTCCAAATGTTTGCAGGTCATCGCATGTAGCTCACACATGCAGCTAGCTTGTACCTGACTATCGTTATTTAATGGTTGAACTCTCACATCGCCCTGTCATCCGGGACCCACATATGCCATTTCCTCAGGATGAAAATTTTACGTTCATGGGAAAACCTTTTAAGTCAAATCTTTCCGACAGGTTCATCCATGTGGGCCACTGCTAGTGGGAAGTCGTCACCGTGACACCGTTACATAGTGGCAAAGCTTCACTACTTCCCCGCTCCGCAGACTCAGAGCCCACCTATGCCATCGTTGGAACACCATTTTCCTCTTGCGAGCTTCTCCATGGCAGTATTTTTCCATCATCTTTTCGTTACAAAATGACACTCATCCACGACATACTCACATCATTCACTCGCATTGTTCTTTTCACTCCATGGTTGTTTTCGCAGGACATTGTTCCCATTCATGGTCAATGATGTTGAATTCCTAGTTTATGATTTCAATGGCATGGGAAAATTGTTTAGAATCTATGCACAGGTTGACAATAAGAAATCACACACTGTTATCGATAAAGGACTTTGCATGCACTCATGTGGCAGCAGCGACCACACATTTGGAGGGTTTAAATTATGATTGTTGGATCATGATGATATTTCATTTTGTTCCACGAGACTGTGACCTTTATCTATATTTCACTTAGTCCCAGCTAAAAGGAAACCTGTGTTATAAGCTAGCTGCAGGAATGGTGGTTGCGGGAGGCATGGCTCCCAAGGCCGTTATCTAATGACGATCTCATGGTGGTTGCCCACACTCCTATACCCAATGGAGTCCTCCTTTGCAGAGACCGCAACCTCCATGGACATCTATTTTGAGAGTGCTCCCCTTGTGGGCTCCCAATGTTTATGCACCATCCTCCCATTTGGCGTATTTTTTGAGGGTGGTTATTATAATCTTTTCTTGGTGGACTAATATTTTGCAGCCTGAGTTCTTTCTCTTTTGTAATTTTGAATGTCACCCAATCATGTTATGCTATTTTTTTCCAAACCTAAGAATGCCTACCATAGTAGAGATGCGGGTTGTGCAATTGGAGCTCGCTCACGAATCTAAGTAGTGTCCTTCCCCCAAACAATCTTATAGGAATTCATGGTGATGACAGGATTATTTGACGAAGCTGATGTTCAGGGAACATAGTTCCCTCTAAAACAAAGGCTTTAATGTTGAAGACAAGTTAATTTTTGTAAATTGTTCAAAGTTGCGCATGCTCACCATCACCACCCTTCGTTCCCTGTGGAAAGGCAATCTCCAATGCAATTTGGGTATCAACGTTGACATTTTAAAGCTTTAAGGATCATTTCACACCGATGTATGTTTATCACTCTAGCAATCATGGAAATTCATTGTAGGATCTCTACTTGGTGATCTGACATCAATCGGGTGCAAAACTGCATAATGAGAATGAAGGTATTGTGGGGTCCTACATTGCAGGGTTAGGTCATTTCCTTGCCGCTGTCACAATGGCTCTCCTTTAGCGTCGCCCCGCATTCCATTGTTTTCACCTTTGAAGCAGCACTCGTGGGTGACACTTCCACATATAAGGCTTGCCTTCTCTATGTAAGGCCATTACTAAAAAATGTTTCTCAACATCTATCGAGTTATGGTGAATATAGTCTCGGGCTAGGGGTGACGATCAATTGTGTTCTATGACGAAGCTTGTTAACAGTAGTGCCACCTTGAACCAACTAATCACAAAAAGTGCATCACCAAATCACATGGTGTGATGGAGATTGTGGCGGCTGATGCCACACCCCAGAGGTAAACAATGTTTGGGAGATGTGGTTCTGTAGGCAAAATTTTGTGGGGAAGTTACCATTTTGATAACAATATCTAAGGAGGTTGATTTAAAATTCAATGGAACTTTATAGTATATCAAGGTCTATGATTGTAAATGTCATCTATTGGTGGTGCACAGCTCACAAGGAATTCCTTGTACCTTCCCCTTATTGTTATGAAGGTGTTCATCTTGTCTAATGTCAAGGCAAGCCTCAGTAGTGGCAAAATTGATGAGCAAAAAGTAGCGTGCGACGCTTATTTTAGTGTGGATGGTTTATCATGAGGCCCGAACCAAAATTTTTGGTGGAGATCTCATTGCTAGATGTCATATATTCCCATGATGGCTAACATTCTCCCTCCAGTTGGCACGCTGACTTGGAATTGAGGGGTAGTAAGTTCGCAGTGTTAGGAATTTGGCGTTGGCCAGTCTAGTGAATGGTGTAGATCGGGTATGATGATTTAGGCTACATATATGTTGTGACATCTTTGGCTAAAGTGCTCACTCCCAAGAGTATATGCCCATGGTGGTTTTCTAAGTGATGAAATGCAGCGCTATCATGGATTTCCTCAATTCAAATTTTGTGAAAGTTCATAGGTTTTACTTACCTCTTGGCATGAGGGACCCGTGGGGATAAAGGACCTTCCTCTTGTTACCATCAGGATGGGGGAATACATTGCCCAATTTCTCAATTATAATCATTTGTTAAGGGGTCCTTTGCATAGATAGACACAGTACTTTGATGTTAGTATGCCATTTTGATTAGATAAGTTTGGTCATGCAAGGACCTTCTTCCGGACTTCCCCCAAAGCAACATTGTTTCTTACATTGGTGTCCTCATCTTAACTACCACTTGCACTCTTCCTCCCACACGATGTTGCTATTGTGGTCACCCACATTCACTATTCCACATACACTTTTAAGGATGGGGTTGTCACCTCTTCTGCCGATGTCGAACCAAAGGGGATACCATTCGAGTTGTAGAGGCAACATACAACATTTCAATGGTAGTCTCGTGGGGATTCCTACTTTTATCTATTGTGAAGCGATTGAATCACTGCCAAAGCATGAGGTCATGTTGATTCCAACGAAAATGCATGAGTATTGACCTCCCTTTCATTCAATAATGGAAACCATTCCTTTCTAAGGCTATGTTGTTATCTGTTAAAATGATCTCGATGGATTTAAAAACACTGAACTCAAATAAATTCATGAAGTAATTCAAATGACGGAATTCACAAAGCCTACTCTATCTATAACTATGAACTAGAAACCTCCAGGTGAAGCATCTGACTGTTTATTGATCTAGCATCCATGACAACCATCTCTTGTAGTAATGTTTAGTCAGTGGAGTGTGGCAAGGTGGTGTTATTTTCTGATGCAAGAGCACACCACTCAATATTTTTGAAATCTTAATAGGCAGATCTAAGGACAAAATGCCTAAAGGGAGATAAAATTTACATTTGAATTCAAGGAGGGTGAGCCTAATGTGATTATGAGGGAAGCCTAAACATAGAAGGAGAAGGGGCTCCTTAATAACCTGGACAAATGTGCATGGCCATTTGGACACACAATGATAAGGAAATTCAAAATTTAGAAGTTAGTCGAGCAATGATTAAGCAGTCACCAGGAAATGAACTATGTGGTCCTGCAAATATTACTTTCCCATGTAACTTTGAAGATCAATGAAGTGAATAATTAAATCGAATTAAATAACCATTACAAGGAATTTTAAATAATTTCATGCCATTAGGGGTATTGGATTATTTACATGGGCCTAATTTAATTTATTGTTTCGTGTAGTTGTCTGATTATAAATGGAGAATACCAAAGGAGCTTGCTGCAGAGGGAGATTGCACATGGTGAACCCACCCATGAATTTGTGTCAAAGCATGAAACAAGGAGGTGCTTTCACATGGCCAAGGATTGCTAATAGAAGGATGTTTGCACAAACAATGATGAACTTTCCAAGAAGGATTGACCAATATGAGATTGCATACCAAAGGAAGTCAGTTCCAAGAAGTCACAAAGCTATCTACCAAAATAAAAAACAAGAGGGAGTTGTTTTATATTTCATCAAACAATCATGATTTTCAGGAGCTATCAAGAGCAACATGTCTGCTCTTCGACAATACAAATCTGCAAGAAGATTCAATGAAGAATGTTGTTGCAACAAAGAAGGCAGTCACTATAGGATAAAACTGCTATAGTACTAGGGCCATTAAAAGATAAAATAGGGAAAAGACAAAATATGTATTTTGTATTGCTTATATTTGGGGGTAGGTGAAACCCTAACTTGTATTGAATCTTGGCCATTCATTGTAAATTAATCCTAGCCATTCATTCTCCTTTTGGAAAACTATAAATAGGGGCTTGCTCCTCATTTGTAAGTGGTGGTGAATTGTTGTAAAGAGGCATTTTGTAGCAATAGAAGGAAGAATTGCATTATTTTAGATGTTTGCTTTGAACTTGCTCATTTTGCATGCATGATTCAACCTCCATGTTAGTGTTAGTTTTAGTTTCTTGAATTTCTTTAATGGTGGTTGTTGTTATAGTATTTGATGGACTTCTAGCCCATACTTTTGGCATTTGTTGATGAAAAACTATTGTGTAAAGTTAGACTAGGCTTGTTTATTTCATTGCTGCAACTTAGTTCAATTGTATGTTCATGAAGTGAATTCACAATCTGAAAATCTACAAACCTTAGAAGACTACACTAGTTTCGTGTAGCTGCAGGTTTGTCTTGGTCAAGCAAAACTTTGTTCTATGGGAGTCTATCTACTGTAGCATCCTCCATTGTTACTGTTCATTCATAGCTTAGATTTAGATTACCTTCTCTCAACCCTTTCCTCTTTTGCTATTTCTTTTAGTCCTTTGTTAGATTAGGATTCAAAGCATTACAACAATGCTAAATTTGATGAACATGGTGAGTTTCAACTTGTTGTTCTAAGTGGGCAGCCATTGTTCATTCACTTCTAGCACCTTGAAACTTTGTTTGCAGACCCAACTTCCCATACTTTGTAAACCATAAAGGTCGCCTTGTGATTACCAACAAATCACATCAACCAATTGAACTATTCCAAGCATTGTCATGACTTGACACCTGAGAGACCTTGGGGTAGTAATCTGGAACTTATTTGCAGATTTCTACCTTTTAAGAGAGGTTGAGCATTCATGTTCTACCTGTGTTGAGAAGGTGCAAAAACACCCATCAACAGAACTGGCACTAGAAGGAGGGATAGGAAAGAACACATTGCTCTAGTCGTCATTCATTTTATTCTTTCCTCTCCTCCTAGCACCCATCAATAGGGATAACACTAGAAGGAGGGTTGAATAAGGAAATAACACATTGCTCCAGTCATTATTCATTTTATGCTTGCCTCTCCTTCTAGCACCCATCAACATAACTGGCATTAGAAGGAGGGTTGAACAAGGAAAGAACACATTTTTCTGGTCGTCATTCATTTTATGCTTGCCTCTCCTCCTAGCACCCATCAACAAAACTGGAACTAGAAGGAGGGCATGGCTGAGCTCAAGGGTGCAAAGTTGGAAGTTGAATGCACTTTCAAGAAAAATATGAGATGGAGAAGATCTCATCATATGTTGGAAATTCAAAATCAAGAAATTTGAAGACAAAGCAAAATATGAACCAATATGGAGCAGCATTTGCAAATTAACATCATTCAACTTCAAGAAGATTTAAATAGGAGATTGAGGAGGCCATTGCAACACTTTTCATTGGCAGACAAGTGCATAATCCATGACACTTGAAAACACAATGAAATGGAATGTCTAACCTTCTTGGGAAGAATTGAGATGGTTTTGCAAGGAGAGATTCCCTTTTGGGAAATATACCAACCCTTAGCTCCACCAGACCCAGAAGAAGAATTTGCTAACATGGAAACCACAACCTTCAAAGAGTTGATCCAAGAAAACTTGAGCAACAAGGATGGACTAAGACTAGAAGAAGTGTTGATGATTGGGTGGTGCAAATTCCATAATGAACCTCACTCAGAATTTAGTTGTCTTTCATGTGCAAACATCATTTCCCAAGTCAAAAGTAGTTTGAACGAGTTAGAGTAGCCATATCTCAATGAAGGAGAGTCGTCCACTGAGGCGGGAGAGAAGTCAACATTTAGAGGACAATACACTGAGGCCAAATTGAGAAATTCTATAGAAGTTAGTCCCGAGATAATAGACACATAGGTTGAGAATCAAGAGGAAGGAATTGAATTCCTTGGGATAGCAGGGAGCCTTGATGAAAGTTCAATTGGAAGAGGATTAGAAGATATTTTCTCCATAGGAAAAGAGTAGCCCTTCACTCAAGAAGAAGAACCGTTGGCAGTCAAAGATGAATCAGCAAAATCCGCAACTCTAAATGTTGAGACAACCAACAAAAACGTTGAAGATCTGAAAGAAGAAGAGGCTAAAATTCAGGGGGCAACAGGAAATAATGATGAAAGCTCTAGTGAAATGGAATTCAAAGACCCATTCTCAATGAATGAGAGTATTCAAACAACTAAAAAAGAAGATTTAGAGGAGTGGGAACAACCATAGGCCGCGACAATCCACTATCAAAATTCCTTCCTAAGTGTTGATGATGATCCACTAGTGGAAAGATATAATGAACTTGTTTCAAGACTCACAACTAGGGACTGGTCAGAGTTGAGACACCAAGTGGATTTGGAGGTGTTGTTGCTGCCAAGTTAGTGTAGGCTCCATGATTTGGCACATTTTGAGTTCACGTGCGAGCTATGCCAAGAGGCCATCGAAAAAGTTAAAGAACAGGTGGAGCATTCAAGTGCACAACCCCCTATAGTTGTTTCAAGGATTGAGCTAGAAGTCTAAGAGCTGGAACCAAGTGACAACTTCGCTGAAGGCAAACCTTAGGAAAATGTTAGGACAACAATGGGGGAAGAGCCATACAATCCCAAACCTATGGATGATGACGCAGATCAAATGAGGTAGTTGTCCATTAGCTATCAAGAAGCATCCCCTCTTGTAGAACATTTATACATGATGGATGATCGGCTTTATGGAGGACTTTTGGAGGTAAACCGATCATCGTACATTGATCCCCTCAACGGGCCCATGTCACTTGTTGATTTCTTCCCACTTGGAATTGTGCCACAAAGGTATAGCAACACCAAAGAAGAGTACATTTCAGAAGATGGCGGTGATGAAGATATACTATCTAAACCTCCAAACAATGAAGTATTGGAACTTCCAGATTGGGAGAGGAACTCCTCCATTTATAGTGATGATGAACAAGAAGAAATGATTGAGCCTCCTGGTGAGCCACATGAATTGCAAAAAGAAGAGGACCAAAGTGAGAATGTCTTGGTGGTTTTCCACAAAGATGATGCTCCCTACAAACTACAGGTTGCAACTGGGAGAATTTCTTCTTTGCTCCTTGTTGACCCTCCTAATAACTTTGAGAACTACATCAGGAAAGATTCATCCATGTCATTTTTTTGTGACACGAAACATCATAAAATTGAGATCAAAACGAGGGAAATGAGACGGGACAACATGCTACCTATTGAGGACAACAATCAAGTGGAACCATGGACAATGGAAGATCAATGAGATGAAGTGTATCTCCTCAAAGAACAACTGGTAGAGGATGCAGACCCTACTAATAGCTTGGAAGAGGTGCTTTTTGTCTCATTCTCCCAGCCTTATGCAAGCATGAGATCAGGTACAAGGTTCCTTGCATTTGAAACAAAATTCACAATGTATACTATCTAATCAATTTGATTGTGATCTACAAATTTTTAATGCAAGAGGGATGTTGCACCATCCATTGTGTCGACTTGAGCCTACCAACACAATGACCAATGATGCAGTGCTCACTCTCGAATAGCAAAAATTTCCATCTTCACATGGCAACATCCAAGTTCTATATTTCCTTGCTCCTATGAATACTTGTAGCAACGTTTATCATTTTGATTATTGGGACGAGGGGAGACAAACTTTCTTATGGATTGACCATGGGTTTAATGAATCACCTCAACTGCTTATTCTTCCTATATTTGTTAATGACTTTGAATGTGGCAACATTGAACTTCTTTTTTTTAATATAAAGATGAGTTTTCATGGATTAGAACTATAATGATTTCCCTTTTTCTCGTGCATGCATTACAAAATCCAACGAGCATAAATGTTGGTTTGCCTTGCCTAAACATGGTTCTTTGTAAATATCTCTATATAAAGTTGTTTTTGGGTAGTGTAGGTTTCATGTATATAGTCTCACTTTCCTCCTTTCATTAGGTTAGTTGGTTTGTTGTAGATTCGTTTCCCTTAGAGTAGTTTCCTTACTATTTTCTTTTTCTTTCCTACTTTGGTTAGTTTAGGTGGTTTCTTTCCATTTGTTTCCACTTTGCTTTTGCTTTGTTGCATTGTTCAGGGTCCCCTGGTCTTCTGTTGGGTATGTTTGCATGCACAAAAATCATTTTATTTACTTGGGTTTGTTCTAAGTATTTCTTCGAGAAACTCTAATCAAGTTTCTAGAGTGGAAGGTGAAAGTCTTTTGTTAGTGTCAAGTGACCTAGATATTTGGTTTGAAGGGGATAAGTTGTTGGTTTAATCTAATCTTGATGTATTCTGAAATCTTATATCTCATGCACTTTAAGGGTCCTGAGGTCGTTGCAGGTCCTTTTGTGAAGTTGAGTTAAGTGAAAAATAAAATTATGCTTCAGCGTCACTATGATTGTTAGGTCTAAGTGCAAACTTCACTGCTTGTGGGTTGAAAAGGTAGAAAGAATCACAAAGGGAAAAATGAAAAGAAAAGATAAAAAAGAAAAAAAAAAGACATTGAAAATCAAAAGAAGAAGATTCAACTCTTAGGGGAATCTGGGAAACTCTACCAGGGCTATGGATGCCCGCTTGACAGTAGAGAAATGTTTGGGAGAATCACAACGACAACCTGGTCGGGGCTATGGATGCTTGACTGGTAGTGAGGTACTATCCTAGATGCTTTTGGAGTTGGAATAAACTACATAACTTAACTTGATGAAGCTTCAGTTCTTGTCATGGCTTAAGGGTGGAAATTAACGCAATTGCACACACTTGGGTTTTCAGCATACAAAAGGTTGGGTTGACTAGTGGTTTTCATCCTTTGGTCGAGTGTTTAGTTTGTTTGTCCTAGAATGAGGATCAAAACCAAAGATTCTAGGTTCATGATTCCAATTTGTCATCGAAATGCTCTGGAGCATTTCTCTAGTGAGTTTCCATTTGTTGTGCATGTTTTGCACACACGCCCTGCTGAAGGCAAGGAGCCCCTTTCTTCCACTCCCGACGACTCGTTGTTGCTCCCAATGGGTTTTTTTGACCCTGCCTCACTTTTCACACCCCTGTTCCTAAGCCCAAGTTGGTCACATGCCTTAAAATGATCAAATTACCTTTGAGAAAATTCACCCACCTAAATTTTGCTAAGTCCTTGGCCCATGTGAAGGTTCCTATGTAGACTTCCTTTTGTCTTTTTTCCTGACATCCTCTAAGCATTGCGAGCCCATAGTTGCGGGCCTCCCTCTATGCAATGCTACCATCCCTTTTCCACTCGAATTAAGGCCAAATTTAGACATCCGCCCATGGGGTGGGTCCCGCATCAACCTTTGTTGTTGCATCCACAGAGCTTTGTAAACCCACAACTACGAGTCACCTCATGTGGGTTACCTCTTGCATTCTGTCGCTAGCTAGTGATCAATCCTTAGCTTCTGCCTATATGGCAGGCTCCACATACAATTTCTCTATCTGCACTATTACCATGAGTGAGCTAAACCTATTGTCCCCCAAAAAAATAGCTAAGTCCAAATGTTCATGGGTCATCGCGTGTAGCTCGCCTGTACCCGATCATCGTTATTTAACAGTTGAACTCTCATGTCACCCACCATCCAAGACCTGCATATTCCATTTCCTAAGGATGAAATCTTAATTTTGTGAGCAAACCTTTTGAGTCAAAGATTGTTGGCGGGTCCGCCCATGCGGACCACCACTAGTGGGAAGCCATCACCACAACACTATTTCATAATGGCGAAGCGTCGCTACTTCCTCGCTCTGAGGACCCGAACCCCACCTATGCTATTGTTGGAACACCATTTTCCTCTTGTAGGATTCTCCATGGTAGGATTCATCCATCATCTTTCTGTTACAAAATGGCACTCATGCGCGACATACCCGTGTCATTCACCCATGTTCTTTCCACTCCACAGTTGTTTTCGCATGATGTTTTTCCCATTCATGGTCAATGATAGCAAATTCCTAGTTGATGATTTCAATGGCATGAGAAAATTGTTTAGAATCTGTACAGAGTTTGACAATAAGAAATCACACACCATGATCGATAAAGGACTTTGCATGTGCTCATGTTGCAGCGACGACCACATATTTGGAGGGTTTAAATTATGATTATTGGATCATGATGATATTTTATTTCATTTCATGGGACTGCGACCTTTAACTCCATTTCACTTAGTCCCACCTTAAAAGAAACCATGTGGTATAAGCTAGCTGCGGGAATGGCAGTTGCAGGAGTCGTGGCTCCCAAGGACGTTATCTAATGATGATCTCATGGTGGTCATCCACACTCCTATACTTGATGGAGTCCTTTGCAGAGACTATAACCTCATGGACATCTATTTCGAGAGTGCTCCCCTCGTGGGCTCCCAACATTTTTGCATCATCCTCCCACTTGGCATATTTTCAAAGGGTGGTTATTATAATCTTTTGTTGGTGGACTAACATTTTGTGGCCCAAATTCTTTCTGTTTTTCCATTTCGAATGTCACCCAATCATGTTATGTTATTTTTTTCTAAACCTAAGAATGTTAACCATATTATAGATGTGGGTTGTGCAATTGGAGATCACTCGCGAATCTGTACCACGTCCTTCCCCAAACAAGATTATAGGCATTCATGGTGATGTTTAGTGAACATAGTTCTCGCTAGAAAAAAGGCTTTAATGTTGAAGACAAGATAAATTCTATAAATTGTTCAAATTTGTGCATGCTCGCCATCGCCACCCTCCGTTCCCTATGGCAAGACAATCTCCAATGCATTTTTGGTATCAATGTTGACATTTTAAAGCTTTAAGGATCATTTCACACCGATGCATGTTTATCACTCTAGCAATCTGGAAATTCATTGCAGGATCTTTGCGTGGTGATTTGACATTAGTCGAGTGCGAAACCGCATAACAAGAAGGAAGGTATTGTGAGGTCCGCTCGCTTCCTTTCCACTATCACAATGACTCTCCTTTAGTGTCACCTTGCACGCCATTGTCTGCACCTTTGAAGTGGCATTCGTGGGAAATGCTTACACAAATAAGACTTTCCTTCTCTATGTAAGTCCATTACTAAAAAAAAATTCTCAACATCTATCGAGTTATGGTGAATATAGTCTCGGGTTGGGGGCGACAATCGATGGAATTCTATGACAAAGCTTTTATCCATAGTATCACCTTGAACCAACTAATCATGAAAGGTGCATCACCAACTCGCATGGTGTGATGGGTATTGTGGTGGATGATACCACACCCCAAAGGTAAATGATGTTTGGGAGATATGGTTCTATAGGCAGAATTCTATGGGAAAGTTATTGTTCTGATAACGATATCTAGGGAGGTTGATTTAAAATTTAGTGGCACTTTATAGTATATCAAGGTCTACGATTGCAAATGTCATCTATTGGTGGCATGCAGATCATAGGGAATTCCTTGCACCTTTGCCTTATTTTTCTGAAGGAATTCATCTTGTCTGATGTCAAGGTGAGACTCAATAGTGGAAAAGTTGATCGAAATGCAGTGTGCAACACTTATTTTAGTGTGAATCATTTATCATGAGGCTCGACCCAAACTTTGTGGTAGGGCTCTCATTGCTGGATGTCATCTATTCCCATTATGGCACCCTTGCTCCTGTCACTCGCATGGCCACATCAGGCTCCTTCATCTTTTCTCTTTCATTTATTTATGCTAAATATCATGAAATATGGGTTGTGTTCGAGTTCAAGCAGCAGGGTGTTATTCTAGGAACGCGAAGGTATTGAATCCTCGGGCCAAGTCACAACTAAAATTTGAAGGGGGAGGGGGGGTAATAATGCGGACATCTACTAGTATCATGACCTATCTTAAAGGAATCCTCACCTCGGTGACTACTATATTCCACGCGAAATCCGCACTTCATGAAGTCATTTGAGCGGCTCTTCTTCAACCACTACCCGCAAGCACTCTTCTAGTGCATCGCTTTCTTATATCCATCACTGTAAAAGGAAGTGACATTGTGTGATGGTGTTTCACGCCAATCATGGGCCTGAGATAATGGTAAGTTGTTTCAAAACAAAAAATGGAAGTGCGAAAGAGCATTTGTAGCATACCGAGCAATCAAGGGGGGCCTCTTCTTGTTGAGAATACAAGCAGTAATAAAATGAGTGATGGATGGATGACATTCTCCCTCTAGTTTGCATGCCAACTTGGAATTGAGGGGTAGTAAGTTTGTAGTTGGCACTACCTAGTCTAGCGAATGGTGTGGATCGGGTATGATGATTTAGGCTGCATATGCTATGACATCTTCAACTAAAGTGCTCGTTCCCAGGAGTATATTCCTATGGTGGTTTTCTAAGCAATAAAATGTGGTGCTATCATTGATTTCCTCAATTCAAATTGCACAAAATTTAATAGGTTTTACTTACCTCTTGGAATGAGGGACCCATGGGGATAAAGGACCTTCCTCTTGTTACAATCAGGATGGGGGAATACGTTGCCCAATTTTTCAATTATCATCATTTTTTAAGGAATCCTCTGCATAGATAGACGTAGTGATTTGACATTAATATGCCATTTTGATTAGATAATTTTTGTCATGTGGGGACCTTCTTGCAGACTTCATCCAAAGCAATGGTGTTTCTTTCACCAACATCCTCATCTTGACTACCACTCACACTCTTCCTCCCACATGGCGTTGCTATTGTGTCCACCCACATTCACTATTCCACATGCACTTTTAAGGATGGGGTCGTCACCTCTTCCACTAGTGTCGAACCAAAGGGGATACCATTTGGGCTGTAGAGGTATCATACAACATTTTGATGGAAATTCCATGGGGATTCCTACTTGTATCTATTATGAAGCGATTGAAACACTGCCAAAGCATGAGGTCATGCTAATTCCAACAAAAATTCATGAGTAGTGACCTCCCTTTCATTCAAAAATGGAAACCATTTCTTTCTAAGGCTGATTTGTTGTTATATGTCAAAGTGAGCTCGACAGATTTAAAAACCATGAACTCAAATAAATTCACAAAATAATTCAAACAATGGAATTCGAACAGAAATTCATGAGTATCGGCCTCCCTTTCATTCAAAAATGGAAACCATTCCTTTCTAAGGCTGATTTGTTGTTATATGTCAAAGTGAGCTCGACGGATTTAAAAACCATAAACTCAAATAAATTCACAAAATAATTCAAACAATGGAATTCACAAAGCCTACTCTATCTATAACTGTGAACTAAAAACCTCTGGGTGAAGCATCTGACTGTTTATTGATCAAGTGTCTGTGGAAGCCATCTCTTGTGGTGATGTTTAGTGACTTGAGTGTGGCAGGGTGGTGTTCTTTCGATCTATATAGGATCTAGGACTAAATTGCTTACAGAATGCTTAACGTAAAAGATCGATTATTACAACGTTTAACTTAAGTGATTACAAATTTAAATGCTCAAATGAAATAATGAACATAACATAATTAAATAAATGCCAAGATAAACTGAGAAAGAAAAGAGAGAAGAATAGAGAGATGAAACCAATTGATAACGGAGTTCGTCCCTAAGGACTACGTCTCCGGGTCCCTCTCCAATGGAGGACCGATCCGATTAGCTCCAAAATCAGTTACAATTGAGGCAGCATCATCCCCTTCAAGCACATCAAAAGCACAGCATTACTTCGATATACAGGAACAATGCAAATCATCTCTCGAGCATTCTCTCGTTCTCCACCTGGACTTGGAAAACAAAGGTCTATACCCCTCCTTTTATACAAAAAACTTGCCTAATTAGGCCTAACCACTCAATTAATTACATAATCTCCCTGATCAGCTCGTATCAGGTATAATTTATCTCTACATCTTTTGGATATAGGTTGTTTTGGTGGTTTTGATTGTTTTGGCTTATTTAGCCATTTGTTAGGCATTCGGCTAACCAATTGATAACAAAACATATCGGGCTCACACATATTCTTAGAAGGCATTCGTGGCGCAGTGGTCAATAGACATTTTGCTTGGCGCGAGATCCCGCGTTCCACTCCCCGCCGGTCCGTTTTTAAAACAAAACTCAAACTGTATTACAACAAAACAAATATCGATCCATATCAGATTAGGCGGCTTTGTTTGCCCCAACGGTTGAGGCCGAGGTTCTTTCGCCGGAGATCGCGGGGTCCAAACTTGCCTACCATTTTGTTGCAACGAACAAAGAGAAACAACCGACTGAAGAGGACACGGTCCTCATTTCATTCGCTGACAAAGCCACGTATATGACTGGATGCCGATGTGGACGCGAGGAGAGCCGGGACGCCGACGCATCGATGACGGGTATGATGATGTCAAAACACTATTCGCCGGAATCTGCCATGGGAGTACGGAGGCCACGCCGATCGTACGGACGACACGTCAACACATGATTGGTCCGTGATGAGTCATATGCCATGTGTCGCACTAGAATTCAACCATGTAGAATCCGATAAGCGGACAATCAATGACGCTATCCTCCTCTGCGTTGGGAAGATTGGCTTGTAACTT
Organism: Sequoia sempervirens; assembly: GCA_007258455.2. NCBI lineage: Eukaryota > Viridiplantae > Streptophyta > Pinopsida > Cupressales > Cupressaceae > Sequoia > Sequoia sempervirens. The sequence goes on along the minus strand of VDFB02075321.1, from coordinate 413,955,504 downwards.
CGAAAGCATACGCCGCCGATTTCGATGAAAGCGCGAACGAGCTCTTCGATGATGACTATTAAGACTTCCGAGATAATTATTTTTTCAGCCGACGCTTGAACCAGCTTTGACTGAAGTTTGAAGGGTCAGAACTTGCCAACCGAAGTCCTTTTCAATTCGCTCAAGTTGCGTTGAATCAGGACGCTTGTTCTCTTTCGATGAAGTTGAAATCTGGAGCATTGGGAACACTTCAATTTCAGTAAAAAATTGTCCCAGATCATTTTCTTATGCAATAGTGTGCCACTCAATATTCTTGAAATCTTAATAGGCGGATCTAAGGACAAAATGCCTAAAGGGAGATGAAATTTACATTTGAAATCAAGGAGGGTGAGCCTAATGCGATTATGAGGGAAGCCTAAACATAGAAGGAGAAGGGACTCCTTAATAACCTAGGCAAGTGTGCATGGCCGTTTGGACACACAATGATAAGGAAATTCAAAATTTAGAAGTTAGTTGAGCAATGATTAAGCAGTCACCAGGAAATGAACTATGTGGTCCTGCAAATATTACTTTCCCCTGTAACTTTGCAGATCAATGAAGTGAATAATTAAAGTGAATTAAATAACCATTACAGGGAATTTTAAATAATTTCGTGTCATTAGGGGTATTGGATTATTTGCATGGGCCTAATTTAATTTATTGTTTCATGCAGGGATTTGATTATAAATGGAGAATACCAAAGGAGCTTGTTGTAGAGGGAGATTGCAGATGGTGAAATCCGTCCATGAATTTTTGTCAAAGCATGCAACAAGAAGGTGCTTTCACACGACTGAGGATTGCTAATAGAAGGATTTTTGCACAAACATTGATTAACTTGCCAAGAAGGAGTGACCAATATGATATTGCATGCCAAAGGAAGTCAGTGACAATAAGTCAGAAGGTTTTCTACCAAAATTAGAAACAAGAGAGAGCTATTTTATCTTTCATCAAATGATCATGATTGTTAGGAGATATCAAGAGCAACATGTCTTCTCTTCAGTAATCCAAATTTTCAAGAAGATTCAATGAAGAATTTTGCTAAGTCATTATACAAAAAGTTAGTTGTTAACTGTTTCAGCTACAACAAAGAAGGCAGTCGCTACAGGACAAAATGATATAGTACTAGGGCTATTAAAAGACAAAATAGGGAAAAGACAAAAGATGTATTTTATATTGCTTTATATTTGGGGGTAGGTGAAACCCTAACCTGTATTGAATCTAGGGCATTCATTGTAAATTAATCCTAGCCATTCATTCTCCTTTTGGAAAACTATAAATAGGGGCTTGCTCCTCATTTGTAAGTGGTGGTGAATTGTTTTAAAGAGGCATTTTGCAGCAATAGAAGGAAGTATTGCATTATTTTGGATGTTTTCTTTGAACTTGCTCATTTTCCATGCATGATTCAACTCCACGTTAGTGTTAGCTTTAGTTTCTTGAATGTCTTTAATGGTGGTTTCTATTATAGTATTTGATGGACTTCTAGCCCATACTTTTGGCACTTGTTGATGACAAACTACTATGTAAAGTTAGTCTGGGCTTGTTTATTTCATTGCTGCAACATAGTTCAATTGTATGTTCATGAAGTGAATGCAAAATATTAAAATTTGCAGACCTTAGGAGATTGCACCAGTTTCGTGAACCTGCAGGTTTCTCTTGGTCAAGAATAACTCAGTTCTATGGGAGTATGTCTATTGTAGCATCCCCCATTGTTACTATTCATTCATAGCTTAGATTTAGATTAGATTCTCTAAAACATTTCTTATTTTTCTATTTCTTTTATTCCTTTGTTAGAGTAGGATTTAAAGCATTACAACAATGCTAAATTTGATCAACACAGTGAGTTTCATCTTGTTTTTCTGAGTGGGAAGCCACTGTTCATTCACTTCCATCACCTTGAAACTCCATTTGCGGACCCAACTTGCCTTGCTTTGTAAACCATAAATTCCATGCTATGATTACCAACAAATCACATCAACCAATTGAATTATTCCAAGCATTGTCATGACCTGACACCCGAGAGACCTTAGGGTAGTAATTTGGAACTTTTTTGCATATTTCTACCTTTCAAGAGAGGTAGAGAATTCATGTTCTTCTTATGTTGAGAAGGTGCAAAAACACCCATGAAAAGATGGTAGTGCTTGTACAAAAATTGAGGAGAAATCTGATGTGTGGTCGGATGGTTACCACATAGTCTTGGATTATACTCCTTCTGGGGGAAATAAATGCTCTGCCAAAAAGGTTAAGCCTTCCACTCTACATGTGAAATGAAAAATTTAGGCTACTGGTGAAGAGGAGGTTGTGGAGGGTAAATTTTGTAAGAGGAAGACCACAAAACAAGGGTTGGTGTGTTCCTAGGAACTTGAGGATAAGTTGTAGGAGGGGATTGGGGTTAATAAGGCCAGAGAGGTGGCAGATTTGGTGAATGATGATCTGGATTATGGTGGTGATGGGGGGTCCCAGTTGTGGGGAAGATGAATAGTGTGGTGGATTTGGAGGATTCTCTTGTTGTGTTAGCGTCTAATGACAAGGGTAAGGTAAAGGTTGATTCTTTTGAGGGTTTCCACGAAGATGACTTGCCCATGAGTTCCCACTAGGGGAGGAGCTTGTATTGGGGTGCGATGGACTACACACAAGCATCGGGACTAGTCAAGGAAGGGGCCAATATCTCCTTTAATTTTTTGATGTGGTTGGTTCAAGAGGTTCAGGACCTCCATAACAAGTATGACATGATTGTTCTATGCAATATTTCTACCCTTAGAAGCTTAAAGGAGAAGGATTTGATCTTCAGTATGTTTAAGTCACTAAATTCTAGCCTTGGCCTTATGGTGGAGGACGTGGCCAATTTGAAGAAAGATCATGATCCTAGGTTGTCCATAGTTGAGAGGAATTCCCTACTGCTATGTAAATACCTTAATATGGTGATTAATCTTAGCAAGGAGAAGCTTGAATTCTCTATTGAGGTCTAGTGTTCCTAAATGAAAAGGCTTGGGAATGGACTAGGAGATCATTTTTTAGTGATTCGGTAAACCAGGATGAGAGGGAGGATGTTGAGAAGAATTTTTAGGTTGTGGACTTGGGCACGGGATCGAGTGTTCACACTCAGAGAAAAACCAAAAAGAGCAAGATGGTGTCAAGGTAGGATGTTGATGAGATCATGGAAATGCACGGAAAGGTGATATCCAAGGATATGGAAGTAGGTAGAATGTTAAAGGAACTTCTTTAGATGTTGCTTTTTATGTTCTCCTTTTGTTTGTTTTTTGTTTAGCTGGTCGTCGTTTGCTCATGGTGTGTTGACTATAGTTTAATCAACCTATTGTTTTGTGTTGATGGAGCATCCAATCTGCTTTACCTTTGCTATCCTTTCTCTTTTTTTTATAGGGTTTTAGGGCTCCTTCAAAACCTGTTTATCACTAATCAAAAAAATGGTAGTATATTTAGTCATATATTTTTTGATAGTTATTCACTTATTTCTATCAGTTGGTAGTATATTCAGTCAATTGGTAGTTTATTTAATTATTTTTATTCACTGATTTCTATCTAAAAGTGTTGGAAATGAGACTGTGCTTTTGAGGTCTAAACATAAAACATAGAAAAACATAATCAATCATTCATTTGCACATAATGAAACAACTATTAAGAAGGAAATATTGAAATTTTATTGAGAAAAGGTGTTCTTATAGCAGATACAAGACAAAAATATGTGTCTTTGCTTTCAAAAATGTGTTACAAAATGTGTTTCTTAGTGCTATGACTGAGAAAACTGAGTTACAATGCTTTAGTTTTTTCTTATACAACTCCAAAACATGAAAGAACTACTTGAAAAATGAATCCTAAGGGTCTTATGAAAGACTCCTCTATAGACTTCACACCATGAATACTTAGTATGGATTGAGAAATATGTTTTGCATATACCTTGACTGATAAGCTTTCCTGAACATGATAGTGGAAAAATACAAACCGATCACAAACATTTATCAGTGAACGAGCATTTGGAAGTCTTGCTTCCATATGAAAGTTCTTTGTCTTTTTAGCATCATAGAATTTTGAATCTCTGGCTACACGTTCCACCTCCTTGATTTGTCCATTTTTGGCTACTACTTCAATGTATTTGAAGTGAATGTCAGGATCCTCACTACCAATGACATTGAAAATACAATTTACCATATAAGTACAAGGTTCCCAAGCTACTACAAAATTACCTCCTCAAATAGATCAATGAATACTAGTGACAAAATGATACAAGTGACAATCCAAAGTCAAATCACCTAGAGCTCAAATATGCACCCAAGAAGAAATATATCCCTTCATAAGACTTGAACTGTTCAAACAACTTGATGCATGAATCTACACCCAATACAAGGACTATAAGAAATAATCATTGTTATCACCTGAAATTGCACCCTTGTTGAACCTGATGTTCAACACCTCAGTGTAACATGGGAAGACCTCTAAAGATGTGGGTTTCTTGTAAACAGAGGTCAACCTCTGGAGAAGGCCGACTTCTTTTGTGTTATCACCTTAATTACTAATTCTATAAGGAAAAGGGAGAAGGAGAATGCTTTTAAATTTAAACTAAATCCTATGCTGATGCACCTAAATGTTACTTGGATTTGAAACCAGACTTCATACACTTGCTTGCAATGACTAAAGATAAATTTGCACAACTCACTTCTATATATATATTTGCAAAAGTGTTTCACAAATAGGTCTTGGTGCTAAGATTCTGAGAAGGAAAGTTAATTTCACATCTAAAATTCATTACATCTTTTGACACAATTTGTAACCTACAAAACCATGCTTCCTGCATAAAGGTTCTAAAATCTGAGACAAAGCTCGAAGGAAATAAACATTTACCTCACTAAAAGCTTGATCAATCAGCTGACTAAACACAAAAATGTAAAGAGAAAGTAGGCAAGAGCTTTAAATCAATAATAATCAAGGTCTTTACTGAATTTCATCTCCAAAATTGAGTTACAAAAGTTTGCTAACCTGAGAGAGGACTGCAAAAGTCACAAAACTTCAGAAAAAGCATAAGAAGAACTCTCCTTTACAAAGAGGCAAAAAATGCCAAATATAATAAAAATTGTGTCAGCCCCTAGGGCTTACAAAAATATTAGTCTTTAGAAAGATCTGTCCCTTAGATTTTTTAATGAAGTTAATGCTACGTCCCCGCTATCCTTGTCGATGAAGAGTTGCTCCAAGAATGGCCTCCTTGATCTTTTGCAACACCCACATTAACTTCTAGTCTCGTGTCTATCTTTTAACCTCCTTGTCGAGCTGCTTTGAATGCCCTTGAGCTCAGAGCAGATCCACGTCTCTTTCATTCTGTTGATCTTCTTCGCAGGGGGTAGTCAAATAGTCAAACAGCTCATGGTCCATCCTTAGCTCCCCCCAATTGGTTGAACTTGTGCCACATAGATTCCCAGACTGTCAAAGGTCACTTTCACCAGAATTGCATGCTGGTGAGACACTAATCATGTCTCCCCGATACAATTAGACCTTGCAGCAGCATTCGACAAGACATATGACGGTTGGCAAGACATCACGGTGAGCTCCTTTCCTTTCCTAGAGTTCACTTCATTTCAGAAAGATCCTATTGGGTCGGTGAGACATCTTTCCAAATTCATTCCACTTCGGTGAGACCACCTTCCGTCGATGAGACATTACACTGACTGAGCCTTCTTTTAGCAAGTGCAACTCCTTCAACAAGACTTCACCCTATCGGCCAGACTTCAGACCAATGTCAAACTGTCTCAGCGAGGTCACTTCATCTCAGCAAGACCCTATCGGGTCGGCAAGACATCACAGTGAACACCTATTTCTTCACTGATGCCACTTCATCTCTTGTCAGGGAGACCACCACTAGTTGGCGAGACCTCTTTCCGAGCTTGTTTCCTTTGCCAAGACCGCCTCACCTCAGTGAGATCTCACCCCGATGATGAAACCTTATTGCGTAGCCCCCATACTATCACCGAGACCTAAGTATTCGATGAGACCTTTCGCTGGGCTCCTTTGTTTTTCTGAGACCTAAGCCTTCGACAAGACATTACGCCGATATCAATTACTCTCGGCGAGACCTTCGCTAGTCACCGAGACTTCATGCCGTAGGAAAAACCTTCGGTGAACTGAGAACACTTCGGCAGGACACTAGTGGGTCGAGAAGACCTTACACCAATGACGCCTCCCCTTGCTGAGACTTCCATCTTTTGGCAAGACCTTATGCCGAAGGCAACCCCCTTCGGTGAGACTTTACATGGTCGCTGAGACCTTCTGTCGAAAGAAAACCATTTCCCCCCACGTCAACTTTGTGAGCTACTATCGGCGAGACATCCCAAGTGGAGAGATAAATAAAGACTCATGGCGACCCAAATGTCCTAGCGACCGATGTATTCAAACAAATAGAACGCACTGCTAGTCAGCAAGACAATAGGAAGTTCTTGCCGACTTCCTTCTCTAATGAGTTTTGTGCCAAAAATAATTGAGGTGAGGCTTTCCAATAGACTTCCTTGTGAGGTAGCACCAGATAAGGACCTAATCCTTGATGCAAACGTCCCATTTGGCCTTTGAGAACACCTGAAACATAATTTATCCTGCCTGATTGAGCCCGTAGGTGAAAATTGGGTAACATTTCTGGTGACCTCAGTTGGATGTTTGCCTGCTAAACATAAAAAATAGTAGCCAAAAATTGTCCATTGGGCTCAGAGTCACTTAGTAAAAACCTCAGAAACGGACCGACAATAGCTCACACATGGCTGCAACTCACTTGAGACTCATGAAGTAGATCAGGACACTGGAAACTTATTGAAAACAGGAAAAAACTGAAATAACACTATTTACTATTCTAGGACAGCACTTAGGGAATGTAAACTACATCTAAACCTACCCTACACTAACCAGTGAGAAATTGGTCAAACAAAACCATTCACAAGATGGTTGAAATAGCTGCCCTTTCTCCTTAATATGCAATGACTCTCAAGCTTAATGGCAACTGAATAAAGATGGTACACTTAAAAATGTTTAAAATTACAATGTACTGCCTCATGAAAGAGGGTAACAAGTTCACTTACCTCCTTAAACTGATCATATGCATTTGTATTCAAAGGAGGATAAGTAAATTGTACACACTCTTTTTCAACTGCAAATACATCTTTTATGCCACTTTCAGCTGTGGCTCCATGTGTGAGTACCTGATTAACCATTGTTGCTTTATCAAACTCCATCTGGGCTAAATCTCTGATCGGAGAGCCCCTTGTAAAGACAAAAACTGAGCTCTCCTTGCTAGTCTCTTGCCCATTCACTGTTGTTTTATAGCCTTGGCTGGAAAAAACTAACCCCTATGACTGACTTAGTGAGAAAAAAGAAGTTTCTTTAGTAAGTTCAAGTTGTTCATGATTAACTTCATCAAGAGGTAATAGTTCAACACCCAAACTAGTACAAAAAGCTTCTAAATCGTTCCAAAACATATCCCCTTCAATGCTTTCTTTACTTTTTTGAACAGAAAGACTAATTTCAGGCCTAATGCAGTTCTCATCTAGCTTTGACAAAGCATCATAATCACCCTCCTCGCAAAACAGTAAGTCTAGTTCAGGGACTTGTTCAACTTGATGGGTATTTTCATGCACATCAAAATGTGGCTCTCCCTGAATAGTGCTACTTAAATCTCCTTGTTCGCGAGTAAAGGATTCAAACTCACCTTCACCTTTATGCAACAATAAATCAACATTACCTCCATCAACCTCATGTTGGTCCAATTCTTCATCCTTGTCAATGAAGTAAGGTGGATCATCAAATGAGAAGATTAACTCTGCCTTTTGATTCTCAGCTATGTACATTACAACAAGCTGCTCATCCTAATTCTCCTCACCTTCTTGCAAAAGCTTAGACTCCTCATTTTCCAGTTTTGAGAAAAACTCGGCTATTACCTCCTCTCCATTAAGCTGAGAGAATAGAGATAGTCCCTTGGTCCAAGCTGTAAATTGACCTTTCTCAACAACTACTTCCATTTCATCCTCTTGTCGTCCAACTTGAACTTGAGATATTTCCTCCTGTCCAATTATTTGTTGCTACAATTGATGACACTTAATGGCTAAATGCAAAGGATTCACATTCTTAAGCTTTTCCCAGAGGATTAAGTTATCTTGATCAATAAGTTGCTCCTCCTCTGCTTTCTTTCTGACAAAAGTTTCATTCTGTTGAAAGATTGGACCATTGAATCCCATGTAGTGAAGTCCTTCTTCAAAGAAAGGATTTGAAAAGGTAGTAGCTGATTGGGGCATTTGAGAAAGTCTCTCTTCAGGAGAGTTACACTGACTTTGTTCAAATTCTTGTACTAAATGGGATTCTCTTTGTGTCTCAACCTCCTGCTGCCTATTGACCTCCTACTGATTTTTGAAATATAAACACATATTCTCCAAACTCATTTTATCCAAATTTTGAGGCTCATATGAAGAATAAATTTTCTGATTGGAGATAAAATACCTCTCCTAGGGTTGTTGATGAGCATAAGCATGCCACTGTTGAACTTGTGCAGGGGTGGGTGGGTGGTAGGCCAATTGAGCTTGCTGGTAACCTGCTGCCACATAGTTATTTTGAGGAAAACTAACAGTATCTTCAATAGGGTATAATTGATAAAAAGATGCAGGTATAATACCTTCATGAAATGGTGAATGGTAAGACATACTACCATGAAACCAACACTTAGACTGTTGAAACCAGCTACTTCAGGCATGGAGTCACCAGGTATGTTAAAAACTTGCCTCCAAAGGTAGAAAGTACTACTGTACACACCAAACAACAATAATACATGGTACAAAAAGGGACTGACACAGTCAGTTCTCTGTCCCACCGGGCGTGCCAAAAACTATTATCACCTAAAATTGCACCCTTGTTGAACCTGATGTTCAACACCTTAGTCTAACATGGGAAGACCTCTAAAGATGTGGGTTTCTTGTAAACAGAGGTTAGCCTCCGGAGAAGGCCGGCTTCCTTTGTGTTATTTCCTAAATTACTAATTCTGTAAGGAAAAGGGAGAAGGAGAATGCTTTAAAATTTAAACTAAATCCTATGGTGATGCACCTAAATGTTACTTGGATTTGAAACCAGACTTCATACACTTGCTTGCAATGACTGAAGATAAATTTGCACAACTTGCTTTTGTATATATTTTTGCAAAAGTGTTTCACAAACAGGTCTTGGTGCTAAGATTCCTAGAAGGAAAGTTAATTTCACATCTAAAATTCATTACATCTTTTGACACAATTTGTAACCTGCAAAAACATGCTTCCTGCATAAAGGTTCTAAAATCTGAGATAAAGCTCAAAGGAAATAAACATTTACCTCACTAAAAGCTTGACCAATCAGCTGATTGAACACAAAAATGCAAAGAGAAAGTAGGCAAGAGCTTCAAATCAATAATAATCAAGGTCTTTGCTGAATTTCATCTCCAAAATTGAGTTACAAAAGTTTGCTAATCTAAGAGATGACTGCAAAAGTCACAAAAATTTAGAAAAAGCATAAGAAGAACTCTCCTTTACAAAGAGGCAAAAAATGCCAAATATAATAAAAATTGTGTCAGCCCCTAGGGCTTACAAAAATATCAGTCTTCAGAAAGATCTATTCCTTAGATTTTTTTAATGAAGTTAATGCTATGTCCCCACTATCCATGTCGGTGAACAGTTGCTCCAAGAATGGCCTCCTTGATCTTTTGCAACACCCGCATTAACTTCTGGTCTCGTATCTATCTTTTAACCTCCCTGTTGAGCTGCTTTGAATGCCCTTGAGCTTAGAGAAGATCCACGTCGCTTTCATTCTATTGATCTTCTTTATAGGGGGTAGTCAAACAGTCAAACAACTCATGGTCCATCCTTAGCTCCCCCCATTGGTTGAACTTGTGCCACATAGATTCCTAGATGGTCAAAGGTCACTTTAGCCATAATCGCATTTCGGTGAGACACTTATCATGTCTCCCCGATGCGATTAGACCTTGCAGCAGCATTTGGCAGGACATACGACAGTCGGCAAGACATCACGGTGAGCTCCTTTCCTTTGCCCGATTTCACTTCATTTTGGCAAGACCCTATCGGGTCGGCGAGACATCTTTCTGAATTCATTCCACTTCGGTGAGACCACCTTTAGTTAGTGAGACATTACACTGACTAAGCCTTCTATCAGCGAGTGCAACTCCTTCGGCAAGACTTCATCCTATCGGCCAGACGTCAGACCGATGTCAAACTCTCTTGGCGAGGTCACTTCATCTTGGTAAGACCCTATCAAGTCAGAAAGACATCATGGTGAACACCTATTTCTTCATCGATGCCGCTTCATCTCTTGTCGGGGAGACCACCACTAGTCGGCGAGACCTCTCACCAAGCTTGTTTCCTTTGCTGAGACCACCTCACCTCAGCGAGACCTCACCCTGACAGTGAAACCTTACAATGAAGCCCCCATACTATCGCCGAGACCTAAGCCTTCGGTGAGACATTACGCCGATATCAATTCCTCTCAGTGAGACCTTCGCTAGTCACCGAGACTTCATGCCATAGGAAAAACCTTTGGTGAACTGAGAACACTTCGGCAAGACACTAGCAAGTCGGGAAGACCTTACACTGATGATGCCTCCCCTCGCCGAGACTTCCATCTTTCAGAAATACCTTATGCTGAAGGCAACCCCCTTCGGCAAGACTTTACATGGTCGTCGAGACCTTCTATCGAAAGCAAACCATTTCCCCCGGTGTCAACTTTGTGAGCTACTGTCAGCGAGACATCCCAAGCAGAGAGATACATAAAGACTCATGGTGACCCAAATGTCCTGGCAATCAGTGTATTCAAACAAATAGAATGCACTATTAGTCGGCAAGACAATAGGAAGGTCTTGCCGACTTCCTTCTCTGATGAGTTTTGTGCCAAAAATGATTGAGGCGAGGCTTTCCAATAGACTTCGTTGTGAGGTAGCACTAGATAAGGACCTAACCCTTGATGCAAACATCCCATTTGGCCTTTGAGAACACCTAAAAAATAATTTATCCTGCCTAATTGAGCCCGTAGGCGAAAATTGGGTAACAATCATATAACAAAACAAATTACATTGGGAGCAATAGTTTAATAGTCACCTCAACTTTAGAGTTCCATATCAAAAACCATAAGTTATTTATCAATAGGAGAAAGATATATGAATTTACAACAACTAGAAAGGAATTATCTAAAGAAAGAGATTCGTGATGAAATTTTAATCAACTGGTCAACCACCCTCCATTTGAGACATCATCAGTGCAAAGTTTACAATGCCCTGCAAAATTTACTCAACAAATAAGACCTCTCTTCAAAACATCTTCAGAATTCAACATAAGAAATATATTTCTATCAAAGGTAACAGATTAAAGTGAGTATCATATCAAGCATATACATAATGAATGTAAGTTAGTGAATGCAGTGAATAACATATCAAGCATATACACAATGAAATTGTAGTTTTGAATAGGTTTGGTGAATAAAGTTTGTATCAAAGCTAGCCTTGAGAGGAGCGTGTATCATTATAACACTGCCACACAAATGATACTAAAGGGGTAGGGTTTTGATAGGTTTCAATTATCTCCCTATAAAAGTAAGCAACTAAGGGTTTTGTTGTGAGCTTCATGAGAGATTAAAAGATAGGGAGTTAGACCTGTTATCTACCGAAATTGCACCCTATTGAATATAAAATTCAATATTCTAGTGTAACATGGGAAGACCTCTAAAGCTGTGGGTTACTTTTAGGTAGAGGTCAACCTCTAGAGAAGACCAGTTTCCTAGCTGGTTATATCCTAATCTATTGACTTGTTAGGAAAAGGGAGAAGGAAATGCATGAAATGGAAAAGAACTGAGACATTAAAAGTGAAGTGATACACCGAACTTAAGATAGATAATGAGAAACATAAATTAACACTTGGCTTCAACTAGTGGAAACTATGTTTGCACAACTTGTTACAGTGAATCTTTGCATAAATATTTCACCAAAAGGTCAATCATAGTAGTTAACAAAAGGAAGAAAAGCTTCACAATTGGAAACTATAAGCAATCTTATGACACAATCAACAACCTGCATCAATTCGCTAATTGCAGAAAAGGCATAAACAATGAGACAATGCTAAAAGTAAATTATGAAAAATCTCACAAATAGCTTGATTAATCACTAACATGCACAAAGCTACAAGAACAAGGAGGCAAGAAATTTCAACGCCAAAATACTCCAAGGTCTGCACTGTATTCCATTTCCAAAACTAAGTTACAAAGCTTGCAAAAATCTGACTAGGGACTCCAAAAGTCACTAATATGGAAAGCAACAAGTAAGAACTACTTCGCAAATGAAAAGTGAAGTGAATATATTCAATCTCCATCAAGAGTCCACCAAAATAGGACCCAGAAACTTCTTGGGTCGTAAGCCTCCAAAAATCCTAAAAAATAGCAACTGATTTTTCTTCAAAAGAGTTCCATTATGTTGAAAAGGTCAAATTTGACCATGTCCAACCATAAAAGCACCCCAAAAATGCTCTAAGTTGCTCCAAAAGCCTTTCAAATGATGAAAACATTCTCCTTCATTTTTGGCACATGTTTTCCAACCTCCTTTTAACTTCTTCCTAGATGCTTGGAAAGATCATAAAGTGAAACACATATTCATTTCTTAATGTATTGAAAACCTCCACCATATTGTTTTGCATTAAAATAAAATGTATACTTTAAGTGATTTATAAATATCACTAAAGTTAAATGTTTTACATTTTACACAAATGCATATTTACAAGTGGCTTGACCATTTTATTTTTTTGAAATAAAAATGATCATAAAAAATCCATTTGGTATTACACATGACATAATATTACGAGGCATACAATAAAATAGCAACAAGGCATAAGTCTTTAGGAAGTCTTAATCCATGCTAAACATTAGTAATTCATGCTTTTATAAAACATGGCAAAAAAAATTCCAAGTCTTTGCATCGACATTGTTAGGGTAAACTAACCCTAAGCAAAAACATTACTCACTTTTCATTATGATTTGAAGCTTCATGAAGAAGCCAAACCGCCGCCAACCTAGGGTTTGTACAAAGCTTTTGTAGAAGACTTTTATGGTGGATTACTGACCATACAAAGGCATTTTATCATTATTTCAGATAGATAAAGACTTATACGTTCTTGGTAAGTATGTTTTGTTACTTTATTTCATTTTTTGAACTTGAAATAAGCTATTCATAAGTTCTCTCTTCAAAAAGATGAAAATATTTGTTCATTCTTGCTACTTTCTTTAGATCTCTATGCATTTTTGCATATCCTTGCATTGCACTTGTATGTTATTTGCATTTTACTTTTAGTCTATTACAAAAAATGCAAGCCCCTATGTGTATTTCCTTGCAAAATGTGTTTCTTGTGGAAAAGAAAGAAATACTACCTTGTGAATAAAAATGGTTGCAAAAAGATTAATGCCATTGCACAATACAGGCATGATTCAAAGACTCAATGTATCTTCCATTTCGTCATGAGTAATAAAACCCATGCTCTAGCTATCCATACTTGATGCTTCTCATGAATTCAAACTCAAGGGATTTAGTCTTTGTTTCATATGTTTCTCATCTTCTGAAAATAGGCCATGATTTTTTGCTTAAAAAAACTTCAAGGGTTTGCTCATGAATTTTCCTGTAGGCTTGAGGTTCTATTTTCCAGTTCTAGGTTTTCACCGATTTGCTTCAAATCATGGGAAAATCCCTCAATTACAGATACTTCGTTTATGCTGAAATTGATGATATAGAACTCTAAAAAAAATTGTCCCAAGCTACGACATAATGGTTTTATCATGCATCTCTTTCATTTCTTCATGAGAATTTGGTATTTTTTGTAGAATGTAGGTGCATTTTGAGGTTTCTCCAACATATAGCTCGGCCATTTTCATGTGATGGTATGCATAAATTTTTTTTTCCATGATGAGATGAAGACACATAGGTACAATTGCTTTTCAAGCAATTAAATTTGAGTTTCAATCCTCACTATCTACTTCGTTACTCTTCTCTGATTTACTCTTAACTTTCACAGCCATGATCATTGCCTTCATATTATCAATCTCTTAAAACACTTATCATATTAGGCACTTGATCATGCTCTTGATGGAGCTCATTTGATTGGAAAGTCTTTCATGAACTCGAGGATCATTGTTTCTTTTCTTATAATAGCCTATATCTTCTACAGTTGACAATGATGACTGTTGTAATTTCTTAGATCTAACTTATATGATCTTCAAGTTATCCTTGTTTATTCCTATAGATTTCTATGATGATAATTGTCCTCGGCCACATCATTGTCTTTATGACATCACCATACACCAAGGACTGCGCCAATATACTCGTTCAAGCTTGTGAGTTTGTATTGTCACTATGACACTTAGTCAAAGCATTGTGATTTTTTCTTCCTCTCAGACCTTTTGAGGTCTTTTAATGTTTTAACATCCTCCAATTCCATTAAGGCAGCCATCCCATTAAGGTAGCCATCTACTCACTCTGTTGATCATTATCATCAATGTTGAACTTCAAATTTCTAGTAGTTCATTTTATTTGTAAACTTTTACATATTCAAGCTTATACAAACAGTTGCAAACTCATGAGCTTCCTTTTTAAAACTACATACTGCATTGCATTAATGTGGGAACTCTGTTATGATATGCAACCTTCAAATGACTCCTTTGATCACACATATATCACCCAGGTCATTGTATTTTTCCTCTTCACTGTTCGAAGCTATTACAATTTGGGACAAATTGGTTGTCATAAGAAGCTACAAAAAATAATCATGGAAAACATTGAAGCAATAGAATGAGACTGCTAGGAAGCCATTGTGGGTATTGAGAAATTTGTTGCCCATGGTTTTACCTTCCTATGAAGCTACTAACAATGTTGCTTATCATCATTTAGTATTCCTCCAATCTTAATGTGCTAATGACCTATTCTTTTATCACTGTAAAGATTTTAATAATTGTGTCATAGCAGATCTTGATTCTCTCATGCCATCATCCTCTTGGTGATAAATATCACTTTCAATAAAACAAGTTACTTACTTATACTATGGTTGAATCTGCTATTTGAGATTGGATCTCCCTTCATTGAATAATACCCTTTTCACATACACATCATTGTGTTGATTTTATAACATTGCATTGCTATCTATAACATTGATAATCATGTAATTGTACTCTCTATGCCTCTTTAAAGCAGAACAAAGCAACACACCGAGCTCAACCCTTGTGGGAGCCATGTTTAACCCACGTGTTAAGATTTGATGAAATAGTAACATTGCTATTCCTATATCTACACATGAAATAAACATTAGGAAAACATGTGTACATCTTAGGTGTGTTTGATGGCTTCAATGGTTTTTTGGGACACCTAAAGTGTACATAGCTTATTTAATGCATATGGAGATCAATATATATGTGCATAAGTATATGTTCATGTATGGTTTTGAAACCTTTCATTTCTTAGAGCATTTATCTAACACCGTTGCTATTGCCTGATTCAGGAACTAGGAGCAACCTGGAGCTAGGAGGACACAAACAACTCAAGGCAGTAGCAGTGCAATAGAACACACCCTGAACTAGTCATTCTTAGGAAATGATTGGTTTCCCTCCTCACATGCACAATTTTTATTTACTTATTCATGTATAGAATTTTTCTTTATTTGCATTGAATAAGTTGAGTCAATCTCATGGCTTGTGTGAGATAATGTACATTTCTACATTCAATAAAGATTACTCTATTATTCATAAAATATTTGAATCTTTCTTCTGTTACATGCATATGTATGAATGCAATAATTTTTTATTGTAATATTTTATGGATTATTTCATTTATGTGTCTGAATGTAATTTAGGAAAGATTAAAATGTACCTCTCTTAGTTTGTAATCACAAAGCTCTGCCTAATTGAGCAAGTAGAAAAATTAGGTAACAAGACCATCTTAGTTCATTGTTAATATGAGGTCCAAATTGAGCATATTATTCATCACCAAAGTAGAATTCAATATGGTATGTACTATGTCACAATGAATCTCTCTTATTTATTAATATGATGATATCAAATCTAAAAAAATGATATAAACCAGATATTTAATCAATTTCAATAAAAACTTATGAAGATGCTAGTACAAAAATAACATATAGTCAAAACAAGGAAAAGTGCTAATAAAATTAGAGTCCCATTCTTTTTATTTGGAAATTTAGGATGTATTTGTCTTCTACAAGAAAAAATCCTTGTGTTCTAATTTTGAATACATAACTAAATTTAATACTTCAATATTAAGGTATATATCACTCAAATCAGTCTCTCTTTAAATTAGAAGGCTTGCAATAAAATAAAAGCTTTAACATTTCTGGAATCGTCAAATGTATCATTTGGTTTTGTCAATTCTTTCGAAAGAGATAGTGCAATTGCATGATGCAAATCCTCATTTTCTTCCTTTGATGATGGACCATCTTGAAAAAAAGTACAAATACAGTAAGCAAGAGAAGAGTAAGAATCTTGAAATAATCAAATGAAACAAGTCTTATAGAACAATATAACCAGAAAACCAAGCTAGGAATGTGAAATGCAAGAATATAAAGAATCTAACCAAAAAACCAAGTTGGGAATGTGAAAGCAGTCATTGGTGAAAATAAAAAAACTCAATAATATGAGAAGATTGAAGCTATTTAAATTATAATGAATAATGGAAAGTATATTACCATGGGACTTCGAGGCACATTCCAAATAAGTTCATCACTTCCAAAACCTTCAGGACAACGTCCTTCTAATTGTTGCAAGAGAAATTGTTCTAAGAGATGCGAACCATTTCCATCATTTTAAATAGGGACAACATTCTTGTGGAGAGTATTGGTGATGCTAAATGAAACAATCTAAAATATAGGCTTGCACGTTGAGTCACCTGCTATCCTACAAACTCTTCAAGTGATGCATGCGGTGATGTGGGAAAGGCATGTTGAGTCACCTACTATCCCGCAGTCTCTTCAAGTGATGCTTGTGGTGATGCAAGAAAGGCACGTCGAATGACCCACTATCCCACAGACTCATCAAGTGATGCTTGCGGTGATGTGGGAAAGGAAAAATGCCTATGCAGAATTGTTTAATTTGACGTTAACAAATCATTCCCAAAAATGCGAAGTGGGAAAATGATTATTGCTACCCCAATCACTATTTTATCTAGGAGAGAGAAAGGAGGTTTCTACGGTTGTAGATGAGAATCTACAGTAATGGGAGTGTAGTTAGGGTGGACTATTACTCCATCATATCCCCTACCTATTGTATGATGTAGTTGAAGAGCTTCTTTCAGTTCACTAACAATGTGGCTCATGGAGGGCATCCCATTTTTTGTTCCTCTGTACATGACATTATTAAAACCTTGCAAGCTTAAACATTGCACCCAAGTGAAAGTTGTCCCATGCATCTGTTAACAGGTGCAAGACAACTGAGAGGGGGGGTGAATCAGTTGTCACCAAATTTAAACTCAAAACTTCAACACTTATCAATTTCACAACTACACAATTTTGTTATTAAGCATGAGCATGAAATGCAGAAAAAAGAAAAGAAAATCAACACACTAAACACCATATTTTACGTGGAAAACCCAATGATGAAATAACAACGATGAGGATTAACTCACAATATAAAGTAGTTCCAAAACTGAATGTATAAGGCTCACTGTCTAGATACAAAAGCTCACTACTTACAAGGAGGTTCACTACCTACAAAAGGATTTATAAAACAAAATTGGGCTTCACAGCCAAAATGAACTAAAATGAGTGCACCTAACAAGTGTTGATACAGTTCTGGTGATGCTCAATAGACAAACTTAACACACTTCATCATTTTTTCTCTTGTTCAACTTCACATTCACAATTGCCTCATCGATTACACTTTTTAATCTTCAACCCTGTCCAATATATATGCTCAATTCATCCACAAGCATCAATTAGGTCAGCCTTAGAATTAGAAGCATTTCCTTGTTTATCAAAAAATTACCAACTTTTTGGCTACAAGCATTCACAAAGTCTTTATAAAAGGAAATGCAAACATCCAACATGCTACATCATGTCGAAATGGACCTAAGATAGGTTGCACATATATCCGCATAAGAAAAATTAATTCACCATATCACGACTTATCCAAGAAGTCAGCCAAAAATAGTCTTGATTACAAAAAGTAGTCAACAAAATAATGCCGATACACTGTAGGAGCACTGGAGCACAAGAGATTTTGAATATAAATTCTTTCAACAATCATAAATTGTTTCCAAAAAGTGCAAGCAGCAATAATCAACTACAGAGGATTGTGGACTAGAATACCGCAGGGTGCGGCTTGAATACCGATTCAGATACCAGACCAAAATATTGAATCAAGCACTAACTTAGACTTCCAATCACAACATGGTGACACCAATGACAACACAAAACTATAGAGATGGCCATTCTTCTTCATTCTTCCAACAACATCTTTATCTATCAATCTTTAAAGGACAAAATGCAATTTTCTAACATTTCATTATAGTTAGCATATTTCTCTTTTCTCACATATGTATGTCTAATGTTGTCTTTTGGTTCTTGACTATCCTCTTGCTCTTATAGGACAAAAAATAGTTTTGTAGTATTTCATCATAGTTAATATATTTATGTTTCCTTTTGGTCCTTGCCTAACCTCTTACTCTCAAAGGACAAAAAGCAGTTTAATTAAATTTTATCAACATTAATTTGTCTCTTTTATCAAATGTGTGTATGTGGCATGCACACACACACCTGTGCATGCATGTCTGCCAAAGACATCGAGAGAAAAAAATATACTTGGACATAAGCCAATGAATTTCCAAACTGATAATACAATTCGAAAAAAAGACAATTATTTCAATGATAAAGTGTTTCCAAAGAAAAGAAAACATGAAAGATACCCTAAAGCATGAAGGATTGTACAAATTTTCCTATTGTTTTAAGCAATCCAAAATCTTGAAGATGAAAAAATCATTACTGTAGGAAGTAGATAAAAATTCAATCACAGTTTCTCATGTGCTTACAAATTTTAAAGATGGATGAGCTACCCAAGCTTAGGAGCCAAAATTCCTTGAAGAGAGAGCTCTGCGAACTCATTGCAACCATAGAGAAAAATACATGACTCTCATGTACAAAAATAACCAATGAGCCTTGTGATAAGGTTTTCATTTGCACTATCATAAACAATACTTCATGCATTTATTGAAGGACAAGGTTGGACTTGAATGATATTTGAAATCTACTAATTTCATTAGCTATTGCAAATGAGTTGGAATTAGTAATGAATCTAATTTTCTTTTTCAAAGACAACTTCCTTGAGCAATCTCAAGAATCCATAACTATAAACAAAAACATTATTTAATGTGTATCTTTTTTTAATGGAATTCTCTACCTGGTACCATTTCTATATGCACCAAAGACCAGCAATCTCCAAAATCCCCTATGAGTTGTTAGTTGTGACAAGAGAGTCTTAGTAATAGAATGAAAAATCTTGTAAAACATAGGTTTCACAAAGTGTGCATGGTGACCAAATGGCTAGTCTCCTCTATGCCAACTTCAAAGTAAAGTTACATGAAAATTTAATGATTTATGTGATTTAAATTAAAATGATAACTTCTTATTAATGTTATTTGTGTGGTTAAACAATACAAATATCATGACCTCATGTGCTAGAGGAGTTATACTACATGTGCTTCAAATAGGGGAGAGGACCCAATAGTTGTGCACCCTAACTTCACGCTTATCAAAATCCTATGTGGAAATTTCAAATAACTCCAAATTTTTTACAGCAACTTACTTGGCAAGTCCCCTACTTATAACTTTCGTTTCTGGGTCACATCAACATGCTTGTTGTCAAGGTTTCCAAAAAGACCCAAAATAAAGGTGCTACCAATACTTGTGCATTCACATCATGGGTAGCTGAGCGTTGATGTGGCATCACATGATTGGTTGTTTTTTAATCAAAGGAATACATTTTGTTTAAGCTAGGGTAGTCATGTCACAACTATTGGGAATTATATAAAGAACTACTATCACAACTATTGAAACATGCTCAACTACTATGTCCTCTCCCCTAAAATTCTTTTATTTTACTTAGAAGTAATAAATTTAGCAAGTCATGTCACATAAATGAAGGGTAGAACTTAGTTTGATCTAGATAACAGTCAAATGGTATATATAAAAAGTTTGAAATTTGATTGATGATGTAATTCTCTATGAACATGTTACTGTTATTGCACTAAAACACATATAATTTCCCACTATAAGTACATGTTAACTTTCCTAGTCTATGAATTTTGTTGAATAATTATAAGCCATACTAACTTGGATGCTTCCACTTCCCAGCTTGCCACATATAGAGTTGAGGACAAGATAACATGTGAATGTATGTATGTATGCATGTATGCATATATCTATGCATCCATGGATATGTACATATGTATATGTTGTGTGTGTACATATATGGATCTATTTTCAAATAGAGAAAGTTCTACTTGTTGTTGACCTAATATAACTTATTGTTTTTTACCATGACTATTATCCTTATTATCAATGTTGGCAAGAGACATTGCAAATGTTTTCTAGTGTTGTCATTGATGGAAACCCTAGTCGGTGTAAAATCAAAACAAGGGTGAACAAACTTATGATCGGTGAAACTGATGTTACTGCTGATGAAACCAAGAAAATTTTGGAAGCATTTTTGTCAAAGAATAAGATCAATGTAGAAGTGAATGCTGAAAATGTTGCATCTGTTCTAGTAAATGAGGAGTGAATGTAGATTCTGAGGATATTCAGATTCCTCCTGATGTGGATAATATAGAGATACCTATGGAGACTAAAGCTCCTAAGGTTGTATTAGCTGAAGAAAAGAAGATGCCAAATGAAGAAGTTAAAGCTCATAAACTCTGTAAATACTCATTTTGAGTCTCTTGAAAGATCAACCATGGTTAAAGTGAAAAAAGAGTTTGATGGAAGAAGATTTAGTAGGTTGAAAGAAATGATTGCAAATGATAAAACTCTGTTAGCCACTTGTATGAAGAATATTCAAGGTTATCTATTTGAAGGTGGAAAGGCCTATAAGTCATGTTTGGTTTTGTCCAAATTTACTAAAGGAAATGAGAAGAAGGTGAAGGATCTTGAAAAACAATTGGCTACTATTTCTGATGCTTTTGATCCATTTGATGGTGATCTTGGTAAGCAAGAAGGTTAGGTAATATCTCTACTTGAAAAAATAAGAAGCTTGAAGCATGAAAATGACAAGATTGTAGGAAGAGCATGTGAACTCAGAGGACTAATTGGTCCAAAGATTGAAATAATGGTGAGTGCATTAAAGGAAGCCAAAGATGTTATGGCAGCTAGTGACCTAGTGAATCTTGAATCTGTAGAAACACAATCTTATTTAGTTTTTGGTCACATAACCATTCTGGAGATTCTCAAAAGGGTTTGGGACACAAATTTAAGCATGTTGAAGAGATATTTTGCAAATTTTTCAAATTTGTGTAAGTTCATGCCTGTATAGTATGAAAATTTGACTTTTTTCCCAATTTTTCCATTGATGTCAAAGGGGGAGAGTTGTACAGTGAAAAATGTATATTCATCGTAGGGGGAGCTGCATTTCTGAAGTTGTGATTGAAGATTCTTTTTGAAGTTTTGAAGTGGTAGTGTAATTCATGTTGGTACTGATCCGACACTTAGTCATTTTTCACTAAGTGTTGTCATCAATGCCAAAGGGGGAGATTATTGGAAAGAGACACTGCAAATGTTTTTTGGTGTTGTCATTGATGGCATCCCTAGTTGATGATTAGATCTGCATGTTATCATTTGCTCATACTAGCAGACAATTTGAAGAAAGACATGAAGAACAGAGCATCCAAAAGTCTTGTGTTCATTGATTCACATACATATTTTCTATTGTTATTTTGAGTTGTGGATCTCATGGGAGGTTTCTCAATTTATGTCTTATGTTGTCCAAAAATCTCAGTGCCTTGTATGAAGTTGTGTGCAAGTTTGGAGATCTAGTTGGATATCTTTATATTCATCTATGTTTGGTGACTGACCCAATCGATATAATGTGTCGTGGCTATTCAAGGAGTGTTTACTCAAATTTTTTTTGTTCGAGCATTTTTATTTTGGTCTGGGCTAATTTGTGGCTAACCATTATGGATGTGCATTGAATATTACTCATGATTTAAGCTGATAGTTGTAAATGTTTCTCAGTTTTATTGGAGCCGACTTGTAGCGATTAAATATTAGTCCCGGATATATATAGATGATAAATTATTTCATTTTGAAGTAAGAAGAAGGTGTGTCGATGTGTGTTGTGAACATCAGAAGGATGATTGAGTGATTATGCACAGTTTCACTTGTGCATTAAAGATTTTGTGATGCGAGTTAGAGCAGAGAAGAGTAGAATTGCATAATCAGTCAGAAGGACAACAGATCGACTACTGAGCTTAACCGGAACTATAATCAAGCATTTGTAGATGCTACTCTCTCAGTTCATTCTTTGGATTTAATCCAAATCTTTGTAAGGCAGTGTGCGTTTCTATTTTGAGCAGTGAGCTCTAGGTAGTGTGCCTGAATGCAAGTGCATTCCCATATTGTAATCTTTCTTTTAGGTATACTCAAATCATATTGTGGATTGGCCATCCATAGTGGTTTTTCCCCTAACAAGGTTTCCACATAAAAATCCTTGTGTTATGGTTTTATGGTTGTTTTCTTTTTGTTCATGTATATTTCTTTTGGTTGAATGTTCTAAGTGGATTTAAGATCAGAACAATAAAATTATTTTTTGTAGAACAATGATTCACCCCTCCTCTCAGTGTTGCTTTTTTCCAACAACCAAATTAAGAATACTTTCTTGAGTGGACTCCAAAGAGGAATGCAATTTATTGTCAATTGGTGCATTGCAATGGTAATGAAAACCACTGAAGGTGAATGGAATATTATTTCAAACCTTTTCATCACATATTTTACATTTATTTTTATATTTGTGGTTTGAAGTCTTTTCTAGAAGCCTATATTAGACTATCAAAAAATTCATATTACCTTTTCGTGTGTTGCTTAAAGACTATATTAAATCTTTTGAGTAGGTTTTTTTTCAAGGTTATTTTTTAGACACCACAATTTTCAAAGGGGGATTAATGACAACAAAT
This sequence comes from Sequoia sempervirens, assembly GCA_007258455.2. Classification (NCBI taxonomy): domain Eukaryota; kingdom Viridiplantae; phylum Streptophyta; class Pinopsida; order Cupressales; family Cupressaceae; genus Sequoia; species Sequoia sempervirens. The sequence goes on along the minus strand of VDFB02075321.1, from coordinate 413,932,286 downwards.
GTAATCAATACTTGTACATATATCATATCATCATTAATGTAAAGTTGAACCATCACAATTCTTATATGAACTTTCATCTTAGAAGGAGAAAACATGGTAAGATCTGTAATCCTGGCATGCACTATTTGATTTATAGAATACAAACCTACAAAGCCAAAAAATGGTAGACAATGTAGGAATCTTAATTAGATGTCTTCCAGGTTTCACAAAAGAAAAAATAGTCAAACACATCACAATAACAGTACCAACCAAACCTATACAATTTTGCTTTAAAAAAATCCTTAAATCACATAAATTGATGAATAACTGAAGAACAAGAGTTTCCAATAAGGATCCTATGATAAGAAGTCTATTTTTGAGAATACATATTCCTTGTGAAGGATGTCTTTCTGATCTCTGTGTTGAATGAAATGAAGCAGCAATAGGTCGAGAGAATTTTCATGCTTTAAACCTATGCTAATTTAATCATTGAGTAGGTTTTTTGAATCACATAATATTGGATAGCATAGGGTTTCAAAGAAAAAAAAAAAGGGAGAAGTATTTCATCAAGGTATGGTGGTTTTGTTGTCTACATAAGGCAGATCAAGTTTTACCAATAGCAGTCCATCAAGAGCTTGTTGCTTCTAAGTGGCAATCTTTTCATTATTGCAGTCAAAACCTTTAAGGAATTTGACAGGACAACCAATGTTTGCATTCAAGTTTCTTTGGCATGGAAACCATAGTGACAGAGTTGTAAAGGTAGTAGTGAAGTGGAAGAGGCAGTGACAAGTATTTCTTGCATGACTATGATAGCACAGTTTTAACCCTATACCAAACTTCTATGGCATATCCAACTTGTGCAAGGGACTAAGAAATTGTTTTTCACTAGTTTTTCAGTCCTTATCATGAATGACAAGATAGCTTCAAAGATGAAAAAGGGGATATAATAATGTTTAAATTCTAGGGTATGTTTCATTAGCTTGTAACATTCTGGCCAAAAAATGCAGTCATAGTGGCAAGCAACCCATCATTCATGATTGGAGATGTAACATATGTGAATGGTGAAGTTTAACATGATCTTATGCTTGGGAAGGTAGAGGTATTAAATACATGAAAACACTATGAAAATTCTCAGTATTAAATGCACAGTCATAGTATTAATCATTTATGAGGTAGCCTTATAGACCATAGTCAAAGAGATGAAGGTGGTTCATTCTTCACCATGATTAAATGCAACATAGTAGAGTGACAATGACCTTGATATGACTAATATTAATGTTCCAATAAACATCTATACATATTATTAGTTGATTGAAACATTTAAAATAATTTAAAAAAATTACAAAATCTTTTACACAAAATAATAAATTAAAGAGAGAAATTGAAATCCACAAAGTTTGACTAGCTCTTCTCTAATTCAATCAAAGGAAAATTATTTCCAGTAAAAATAGAACAACTATTTATCATTTTTACTTATGAATGAAGTCTATTATCATGTTTGAACATTAAAAATTAATTTTAGTCAAGCAAATTATTACCAATATAAAAATAGAACAAACATTTATTATTTTTATCTATAAAGGAATAGTAAAACTACCATTAACTATTTGATTGTCGATGTATGTGATAAAAAAGGAATTTTTTTGACCATCTCCATCATCTTCTACTTGTGTGAGTATAGCTACATATGTTTAACTTAACTTTATTACCCTTTTAAAGCTCTTCCTATTTCAGTGATGAGCATGAAATTAACGCCTATGATGGGGGATTGAAAACATAAAATACTTCTTATTGGATTTCCCTACTTTCAAAGACACATTGTAAGAAGCAACCTCCATCAAAACAAACTTAATCAAAGGTTTAAGGTCAAATCTTGAAACATTGGTCTAGCCTCATTAACTACTTGAATGCAAAGAGAATCTTCCTAAGAAGAATTGAAGGAAATAGTGATATATGAAAATGATAAAAGAAATTAAAATGGTGTCAAAACCATAGCTATATCTAATACCCATTGTGCATAATAAATCAAGAAAAACTTGGCAGTTCACATATAATTCACAGTAAAACCAATCTAAGCCAGTCAAGAAATCCTACCAAAAAACTTGTAGACATGGAGAGCTTGTTCCTGGTCAAAGAATTCAACTTGTGTTTGATGCATTGCCATAGCTTGGACCTTCACTCCTATTGTCTTTCCACAAAAGAAAGCTTGATCTTCAATACATCTGATTTAGGCAGCAAAAAAGGCTCTACATAGGCTTCTATATGGGATATCAAACAAAGATAAATATTGTTAGTTTGATTTTATAGAAGGATGCTCATGAAAGGAATCTTGAAGTGACAGTGAGTGAGTTGTTTGAGATTGTAGCTGAGGGTGCAATATCCATTCTCAAAGGTAGTTAGCAAAGTGGTAAATGTGCAAGAAAATCAAACCCTACATAGCAAACAATTCACAATGTTATCTTGCATAATTCCTTGAGTTTGAAGACAAAAACATCATTGTATCTTGATGAAAGTAGTGACCTTAATGGGAAATCACTGGAAAGCATGATTTTAAAACATACTATTGTGCTTATGGAGGAAACATTTTAAGCAAGGTAGTGAGTGGTGGTTGGGAACAATGACAAGTATGAAGGACTTGCTTTATATGCATACTATGTAGTATAGCTTAAGACATTGTTCTTATAAGAGATTGAAGGTGGATTATGGAACTCAAGGGTTACCATGGTAAAGATTAAAGCAAAAATTGAGATCTATTTAAAATCCACTATCATGAAGATATTAAAGATGTCACATGCAAAACCCTAGTAGCTAGAGTAATGAATACAATTCCAAAGAGGAAATTATCTAATCACGGGAAAATACATCATTTATTTATTTTTTTAAATTAAAAGAAATCATTATAAACCCTATATAGGATACATTGATACTTCAAAAGTATCTGAAGGAATTTGAAATTATGAAAATATATGTAAATTAAATACCTAGATTACAAACAGTAGCACAAACAACGTAATCCTTGTTGAGCAGAGTAGGAATGAGATAAGGAACAATAAATCCTATGGCTCCTGTCACGCACATCTCCTTACCATTCTCTATCATTCTTTACTGAAAAGCTTGAACCCAACCAACTTCAACTATTTATAGGGACAACATAAGCATGTCATTTCACTACTCCATTTTGGGGGCCTATGCATGAAAATAAGGTTTCGAGGAACATTTTAGAGTATGTTTATTAAAATGAAAGTTATGTCATTTAAATTCTCCATTTTGACGGGCTACGCCTGAAAATAAGGTTTCGACAAAAGTTTTAGAGTATGTTTATTAAAATGAAAATTAGGAATAGCACTATTATTTTTTATTCCTTAAATGATCTATTCAAATGGATTGTGACTAAATAAATGACCAACTATTTAGTCATTTTTATTTGTGTGACTAAATAATATTTTAGTCACGACCAAATTAGTCATTTATTTACTCAAGAAATGCAAGGTTAGAACCATGATTAGATCAAATGCAAGGTTAGAACCAAATGATTCCTCAAGAAATACATTTGAATGCAAAATAAAAGGAATGAAATGAAGAACACAACTTAAAGCTAAGATATCAAATCCTATTCTAAAACAAAGCAAACTCTTAATCTCTTGAGGGAGTTGGTGCCAATTTGATGTGAAAATTGACCCTTTCCCAACTCCAATGATGTGATGAAGATGATTGATGAATATTGTGATCCACTTTGTTGAGGATTGATGAGTGCTCCAAGATGAAATCTACATAACCTAGCTACAAAACTCAATGAGATGGATGAAGATTGCTATGAATTTGAGTATAGTAAGTTTACTCAAGTTGTGGATGATCAAATGAGGAATGAAGCCTCTTATTTGTAGAATGTCAAGTTGAAGAGATGTCCAAAAGGGAGCAATGTGGGACTAAAGATCCACCAATGACAAGGTGCCACTTGTCAACATGTGAATGGTTGAGCAATGAACACATTTTGGAGAATGTGCAAAGAGGGGGGAGATTCAAATTCAAAATATGGTTTGAAGGATGAGGCGAAAGGTGAAGTTAATACCACATGGCTCAAGAAAATGACATGTAAGAGATTTTAAATGATTTTTTGGATGTACAAACCCTTTGGGAGGGATTTTTCAAATTTGGGGAATATTCCAACCATTGATGCCTTTTTGAATGACATAGAAGATTTAATAAATCAAATAAATTGATTTATTGTGCAAGTGGCAAAAGCTAGAGGATTTGAGTGATTAGGATTAGCATTAATCATGATGCTAGTTGATTTGACCATTTTGACTTGGATTTTAGGATTTAAATAACTCAAAATGAGAAGAGAATGATTTAGACTTAGTTAAATAAATATTTTTTATTTATTTAACCAAAGAGGGTGATGTTAGCTTAAATTAGATAAATGTTTGATTTATTTAGTTTAATTAGATGAAATTTAGAGATTTAATAAAATAATATGGATTATTTAATTAAGTAAAGATAGGAAGATGAAATGACCTAGCTAATTACACAAAGACAATGATTTAATTAAATCGATGGATTTATTTAATTAAAAGGGGAATTATGATGACTTTAATCAAATAAGGCTATTCGATTAAATGGTTAGAAAGAGGGATAATTCAGGATGAAGTGATGTTAGTAGATCAGGATTGAGTGTGCAATATCAATTTGTATATTTTCTATCTACATTTTGCCCCTCTTTGAAGCGATGCACTTGTTGTGTTGGTTCAAAGAATAACCTTGCCATGATCAAAAGTCAAAAATTCTCTAATCTTTTTGGATGCCCCACTATTTTCCTAGCGAAAAGAATTACGCCCGTATACTGCCCCCTCGAGAGATTGGGTGAAGAGGTTTGATTTGAGGGTCAATCTCTCAAAAAAGAGCTTCAAGATTAGTTCAACTCGAATATTTGATGTAGACATATTTGATGATGTAGACAATCATCAGCCATTGATAGCCTCATGCCTATTTTGATATATTACCCCCACTTGATCCTGATTTATACCATGACAGTTACATTATTGATGATATAAATGAGATGATATGAGATAATATGATGATGCATGGATGATATGGATGCACATGACATGATATGATGATGCTTTTATGATTATGCAAATGGATGATAAGTGTATGGTTTATGAGATGCCTAGAATAACCAATCTATATTATGCAATGATGGGGATGAATACATGTGGTATGATTAATGTTTTCTATATGATATGATATACATTATGCAGTATGCTGACGATTTGTGGATGCAGGATGGATGCATTAGTGATGATTTATGATTAACTGTCATGGTACCATGTTAGCGCAAAAAGAAGTAAGAAGAAAATAAGATGATGACAAGAGACACCAACAAGCCAACTTTATTAGAGATGATGATAATGATGATGATGATGATGATTATTTGCTTACCGAGGAGTTGGGATTTTTAAAAGGGCCAATTACCTTATGTTTGATAACACACGTAGGCATGATGCATCAAGGTATAAAGAACCAGGATGGCATTGCACCTAGTGCGATGGAATTTGACTTGAAAAATAGATAGGATTATTCTTGTTCACACTTGACATACGAAAATCTTGCTAGGACGTAACTAACAAAGCAAGTATTAGCCAATTTATTTTACAAAAACGTCCAACAAGCACAATAGACAAAAGATAATGATCGTTGCCCCATTCATTTCTCTCTAAATTAATTTGAGTAGACATCATCGAGAGGTCATTGGAATGAGTGCAATAAGATAAATCAAAAGAAAAGATCAAGTACACAAACAAGCCAATGTTCTTCATACCTCTAGCCAAAGGGATTTGTTTTGATTAGGATAAGTATCCAAAGTGATATCCAAAATGATTCCCATTGTCGAAACGATATATCCTAGGACATGCATTGTATAGGATGATGATGGGTTGATAAGTTGTTCGATAGGCTTTTGATATAAGGTTGACTGACATGTTTGAAAATGATCAAGATTTTGATTTTGCATTTAAAAGTTTACTTTTGATTTTATGTTTGAATCTTGCTTTTGTTGTTTGTTGTGGTTGTTTCTATTTGTATTGCCAAAGGATGAAGGTGACGATTGTTTTATTATGGATGATTGATTATTGTGAGTGATTGTGAAACGAGATGGCTGGATTTTTCAAATATTTGGATGTTTTTGATCTTTTTGAAATGTTTTGAGGTTGTTTTTGGTATTTTTGGGCTATTTGAATGTTTTTGGATTTTGTGAGACTTTATGAATATTTTTGTATTTTATGTCTCAGGGGCTGATCAAAGATTAGCCTTGCCTACGTTTAAGCTCAGAGACGACATAGTTCAGATCTAGTGTTTTTGATGCTTTTCTGACTTTTTGAGTGTTTTTGAATTTTTTGATTTTATGATGTTTTTGGATTTTTGCATGATTTTCACAATTTGGATATGGATATGCATGATGATATCAGTGTTCTATTTGGGATTTTGTTGAAAATCAATCTAGGGTTGATTGATCAGATTGATGGATTGATGATGATAACATTGTTGAGGATACACAACAATGCAAGGATAGTGTTAAGCAACACAAGGATTAGGATGGATATCCCAAGATGATGAGTGATTGATTACATTTGATTTATCAAGATTTTGAAGCTTGATTTGGAACAAAATATGTTTGAATGATTTGATGTGACATTGACGTGTAAATTAGATGCAACTGATATTGGCTATTTGGATTGATGTTTGATGAAAGAAGAAAGATTGATAAGGAATGTCTTTTCGTCAAAATATACCATGGGCTAGTGAATTAGATTTTGGATCACAAATGATTTTGACCAATTTGATTTCATGTTTTCCAATGTTTGGATCACTACATAAGTTGGAATATATAGATCAAGATTTATTCCCAAAGCAATATGTAAATATCTGCCCCAAGTGTCTAGAAATGTTTGGAATGCCATGGGTGGATGCTTGGATGGGTGTATGGATGGAGGGATATGGATTATCTTGTGATAATATAAGGTGTTCGAATAAAGAATTCTCATTTGGATAATGCTTCATGGCTTAGATAATGTTGGGATTGGATAGGATCAATGAAAATGACTCATGTCAAGATGTTTACCATAAGCAAGTGTAAAGTGTGCACCAAACTTTCATCAAAGTCAAGATAACTTGGACTATGGATGGAGATGGATGAAAATAGATTGTATAAATGGTTCATGGATGAATGGATTTATTATGGATGGGATGAGATGCTTCCACCTAAACTAGTGCATGTAGATGCTCAATGTTGATGGTGTTTTCTGCACAGCAACAACTCAGACATGAATATAATATCCTATCTCTCTTGAAAGGTTATCTTCAATAATAAATCACTGAAAATCACCCCAAGGTCTCTCGGGTGTTAGGTCATAACAATGCATAAAACAACTCAGATAAAATGTGAAATGTTGGTAATCACAATCGGACCTTACTACAAGCAAACTGTATCCTTTCAATTTATCAGATTTGACAATATGGTGATCTTGAATCCTAAATCTAACTGAATAATTAAAGAAACAGCAAAAGGTAGGGATGCAAGGAAGTAATAAAACTTAAACTACTGCAAGGACAAGCAATGCAAATGACATATATGTGGAATGGACCTATCTCAAATAACCAATTCCTGATCGACCCACAATGCAATCTTACAAGAACAGTGCAATCTTCTGAGGTATTTAAATTTTCAAATCATAGACTTGCATCTACAATCGAACTTGAGCACACTGAATATACGGTCCAGGTTGACTTTACCAGCCTACTACAATCAGATAGTTACTGGGAGTATAGACCAGAGATAGCTACAAACATTCCAAATATGAAATCACAAACATCATTTATCCAACCAAAACTAATTTACTTCTGAGTACTAAACCCTAAATCTTTAAGCAATTTAAAAGATAGAACAAAGAACCATGCAAGATGAAATAACACAAAGGATTTCACCAGGAAAACCACAATGTCTTCAATTGTATTAATCACCAAATGTTGCAACAATTCAACCGTTCTGATACAGTATTTGCTTCAAGAAAAGACTAAGAAAATCTAACTATTGCTCTTGCTTATCTCTATTACTGCTTAGCTAATTAATGTCTAACCCTTACAATGAGGCAAGAATGCCTATTTATATCAAATTTCCCCCAAAACATGTCGGCCCAGCCAAACATTTTACAAAATAATAAAAACCGCCAAAACAGGTCGGCCAAGGAAACAAACTAAGGCACACATTTAATGCCATCATCCAAGTCGGCCAAGGCACAGTCCTCAAGGAAGTCTGGTCCAATGCATGCCCTATGATAATAGGGAAGCACAAATCTCGAACTTGAGCATTAACTGCCACTCCCCTTGTCTTTCTTCTGCACTGACGTCCCTTGGACACTCGAGAATATTCTATCCAGCTCAGCAATAGGTGGCAATGGCAAAACCTTGAGCCGACATTTAATTGAATCTATCTCTTCCTTGGACCGCTCGACAACTTTAATCCAGTCTTCCTTACTGGCCATGTATCTATCCATCACCGCCAAGTATGTGGCTGCATCATCAAGTAAGTGGGCGGTGACAGCTCCATCAGAATCCGGGGCATAAATTTCATGCCACCACTCCTTCAATTGCTCATGGCTCAAATACTTGGGGGCTATCTTCTTCCTCCCTGTCATTACCTCAAAGAAGGCAATGCATCCGTCATAAACTGATGTCAGGTCACCATCAATTGACTTCCTTCATTTTTGTATCTTCTTTAATGCCTTCTGTCTGATCTGCAATGCCTCGAACCACTCCCATGGTTCATCCAATCCGGAAGAGGGAAGGATTCCATCCTTAACCAACTGCTCTTTTCCATGCCCCAGGATAGTCCTCGACTTCTGCAACAGGAAATCTATGTCACCCTTATCCTGAGACAAGATGTGTTCCAACAGTTCTTTTGCCCGGACTGCATCCTTGCCCACAGACAAGATCTCCTTAATAGCACTATCCCCATTCGTCTGAACATCCATCAACCAGTCGTTAGCAGCTTGGGCGGAGGCCTTCATCTTTTCAATTCCGGAGATTGTCTCCCTAGGCAGAAAACCCGGAGTAGCAGAAGAGGATGGATGGAGAGACTGTAGAGGCCTCATTACCTCTTCTAAACATTTCCTCAATCTTTCATTTTCTCTCTTCAGCTCCCGTTTGGATTGGGTCTCCTTCTTCAGCCTGTCAACAATTATGGCACTCGACCCCTCAAACTCCTCAATGTCTTGCTCTAGGGAGGCCGGGCCGAGATTAATAGTTTGGACATTGTAGTCCTGGCCTGTTATATCATCCCTCATTTTATCTGCTGCAGGGGTGGCGATGTGAACTACCCTGTTGTGTGCTTCATCCCTTTCCATCCCGGGAAATCACCTTAGCAGCTTTCTTCTTCTTTCCTTTGCCGATCTGGGACAGCATTTCATCCCAATCCAACGGAGTGTCCTCAACAATTACCTGTTTCTTCCGGGTAATCTCCTTTTCCACCCAGTCCGGAGCCACAGGGTCCGTCCGGATTCCTTCTGATCTTGTTTCTCCCGGATCCTCTGTCACTTTGACCTCCTCCGCGGCTGTCACCTCGACCTCCTCCTCAGTTGTTGCTTTGTCATCCTCTTTCTCCGGACTCCGCTCGCCTCGATCAGCCTCCCCAAGTCCCAATTCCTGAAGCACTGGTGATGGAGTCCTAGCAGGTATGTTTTCCTCCAGCCCAGGTGATCCGCGGCCTTTATCACTCTCCGGAGAATCCTCGTACTGCACCAGTGGAGAAGTGTGCCTTTCCTCTGTTTCTTCCTCAAGCTCGGCCGCTTCACTGTACAGTGTTCCCTCCTTGAACTGCTCGGCTTCCTCGCTAATTCCCTGTTCCTCCGGATTTTCCGGTTCTGGTGCACTTGGCGGAGGAGAAACAGGCTTGTCCTGCTCGTCAACTGGTTGTGTTGGAGGAGAGTCCTTCTGCTGTGCCACATCCTTAGGAGAAGGAGTTCTTGATTTTCTAGTATATACCTTGGTTTTCTCCCCTCCGGAGCTCTCCACATCTACAATTGGAGGCTCATCCTCCGAAGCAGTCTGGTCCTTCCTCTTGGCTGTCCTTGTAGTTCTTGTCTTCTTGGGCGGTGGAGGAGCATCCCCCTCTTCAGCCTTCTCTGTTTCTTCCTCATCCGAGGACTTGCTGATGGTCAGGGTCTTCCACCTGCGTTTGCCAATTGGTTTCCTCTTCATTGCAGGCTCAGCCCCCTTAGGACCTCTGACTTTAATCTTGAATGGTGAGGTCTTTGCTGATTTCCCTTTGGTGTCCTCTTCCCCAGACTCCTCAGAAGTTGACATGGGGTTGAGATTCCCCATCAAGTCAAAGGTGCAAGCCACTTTAGCATTCTCTAACTCCCAGACTTTATGCTTGACCCAAGAAAAGGTGAATCTCAACACAGGAGCCATCAGGTCCTCCAATTCTGTCACTTCGGGCTCACTCCAATCAATGTCCGCAACTGACCTATCTTTTATGGGCTCGTAGACATGGTCCTGAACCAACTTTCCATCATCATCAAGCTGATCCGGAATCAGCTTAACATTGTATTGTCTAATGGCTTCTACAGGCAGCCGGGAATACCTCTTCTTCCTTGCATCAAGGTCATCCTTGATATTGACCCAGTAGTCTTCTAAGTCCTCTTTATGCCTATATTCCCGGGTCGCCCTCTTTTGGGCCTCTCCTGTGATATCAAAGTTTATTCTCTTCGAATGGAAAGAGAATCCATAAGCTGCCAACTCCTCACCTGCAGTGTGAGCCGATTGAATAGATGGGCACACTTCCCCTACACCAATCCCAAGAGGGAAGTCTCCTCTGAATCCTGTCTTGTGCTTTTCTTTCTTCACAACTGCATCAAACTCGCAAATCTGGCGCACAACCTCCAACAGCACAATATGGTCAGTGGGATACCGAGGCAACCTGTAAGGGGCAACTGGACATCCATCAATCCGGAGGTAGGTGAATGTAGGGAACTGGATAAACCATGCTCCGTAGTTCTTGATTAGTCCCCTAGCCCCATCGGATAATCTGATATGTTCTGCATTTTGAAGTGTCCGGTAATGTGCATTGTGAATGCATCATTTGTCCTCCTGTAATCCTTATGTCCCAAATGCAGCTCTGGATAAACCTCATAGATTATGCTCTGCCCAATGGTTCCCCTCGGAGTCAAGCCTTTGTATGGGTAGGAAAAGGCCAGCACATACACAATGTAAGAAGACATATTAAACTTCTTTGCTTCCAGGACATTTCTCAGTTGTTTGTCAATCTCTGCACTAATGAGTCCTGCCCAGTGATAGTTTGTCCCCTGGCTCATCTTGGTGATCACATGGACCATCCAATTCTCCAATACCCCTGCAGTTCTCAGTCCAGCCACCCTGCTCAACAGTGTGATGGCATCATACACGTCCGACCTGAATTTCACCCTGTGCAGCTGTTTGGGCAACTTGGAGTGGTGAGATTTTGGCTTCTCCAGCCATGAATTGATGATCTGCTGAGCCTTGGTTGGCTCATTCTCGTAATAGGTCCTGGCAGTGTCAATGTTCAAAGCACAGACCGAAGGAAGATCAGGCATGCTGAAAGTTCGTGCAATGGAAGCCGGACTGAAGTTTGCCAAGACTCGTCCCTCAGTACTGACCACCATCTGGGTATCAAACGCATACTGTCTTGCACATTCCAAAATTAACTCATAGCATTGAACCGCCGGAGGGAACCCTGCCACATGCACTAATCCAGAATTCATCATTCCTTGTCTCAAAGCTGACTGGTCCTTCTCAGCCGCTCTCTGCTTGAACTCCTCATAGCGCCAGGCACCAACATTCGTGTCAGATACTTTGGCCCACACGGAGGACACCTTGCTTTCCGGGAGCTGATTCTTCATATCCAATCTCAACCGCTCAGTCTCAGAAATCGAAGATGCCCCGGCACCGCCTTTGGACTTCCCAGTAGTAGCCTTGCTTGATTCGGCCTACACATCCAAAAATCGTCATTAGAATCCAATTATTATTCATATTCCAATTCAAAAGGTTAGCACAAATCATGTAAATCCATCAAAATCCATTGCTAACTACTAATCCATCGAGATCCGGAGAAATCAGACAGTCCGGGAAAATCACGCAATCCGGGAAAATACCGTCGGGGCAGAATTTCGGAGAAATCCGACCCAGACGGATTCTTGCTGCCAAAGCATCATTAATCATATAGATCATTAGTGTAAATGGAAAAATCAAAGGATAATCGTTAAATTCACTCATTAGCAACAAGAAATAATCATTAGACAATCATTCCACCAATCCTATCATCAAAATATCGCAAAGCACACAACCAGACAGGAAATCCGAAAAAATCCGGATGGAATGGATTTTCGCGGACAACTCAAAATGCACCGGAAATAACCCCCAACCCGCGGAATAAACCCAAACCGGGAAAATCCGGAAGCGAGGAAATTCCGCGACGACCTCGGAAACCCAAAAAATGATGGATGCGAATCAAAACTCGAATGATCACAGGATCCTCCCGACCCGAGCTCGAATGATCCCAAAAACCGACGATAAGCAACAAGACCCATGGCGCAAAGGATTTAGACCCCTCGAAAGCACGCAAAGGATGAATCTCCACATCAAAATAAAGATGCCCTAATCCGAATGGCCAAACCACCCGCCATTAAAACCAGAACAAGCTTTAAGGTTTAAAGATTATAGCTAAGGATTTACCTAAAGCCGCCAACATGGTATGGGGCAAGGGCCGCTCAAGCACAATAAAATCTTCGTTCTGGGCCGAACACCAAAGGAAACCCTAGTTTGTCACACTGACAAATTTCGCGCCCGGAATAAGCAAGCAATTCGACCCAGAATCCCGCCTAAAGTATATCATCTCACAGACAAATGGAGTTCACAAGGCACGGAAAATGGGGGTTCCATAACAAAACGGATCAGACCACGACTCTATAAATACGAAATCAAATCAAATGAAGGGCCGACCCAAATCCAACGATACCCAAGGCAAGAAACCCTCAATCACCACGCAAGCAAACGGAAGGGCAATGAATACATACCATGAATCAAAGCGAACGGAATTCGAGCTCAGAAAATTGACCACGCGGCAAACACGTCCAAGCAATAGAAATACTAGCACCAACACTCAAGCAATCCTCAATTCTCATGAAAATTCTTCAAATCGCCAGCCAGATCAGAAGAAAGATTGATAAGGAATGTCTTTTCGTCAAAATATACCATGGGCTAGTGAATTAGATTTTGGATCACAAATGATTTTGACCAATTTGATTTCATGTTTTCCAATGTTTGGATCACTACATAAGTTGGAATATATAGATCAAGATTTATTCCCAAAGCAATATGTAAATATCTGCCCCAAGTGTCTAGAAATGTTTGGAATGCCATGGGTGGATGCTTGGATGGGTGTATGGATGGAGGGATATGGATTATCTTGTGATAATATAAGGTCCAGAATAAAGAATTCTCATTTGGATAATGCTTCATGGCTTAGATAATGTTGGGATTGGATAGGATCAATGAAAATGACTCATGTCAAGATGTTTACCATAAGCAAGTGTAAAGTGTGCACCAAACTTTCATCAAAGTCAAGATAACTTGGACTATGGATGGAGATGGATGAAAATAGATTGTATAAATGGTTCACCATGAATGGATTTATTAAAAATGGGATGACTGCTTCCACCTAAACTAGTGCATGTACATGCTCAATTCTACACATGATGCCTATTTGCCAGGTTTTCATCATGGTACCTATCCAAAGTGCCATCAAAGTGGTTTTCACTAGAGGATGATTTTTTTCTTTACTGTTTTCAATCCTTTTTCTAATTGTTTTTGGATTTTCATATTTTTTTTATTTTTTTTATTTTTTCTGAAAGATTTTAAGATCATGTTGAATCACCTTGTGGTGTTGATGTAGATTCCCCTGTCATAATGTGCCATCGATATCTTGCTTGAAGAAGTTGCTTTGCAAAGATACGTGAACTTGAATGCAACTTTTGAGATTTATCATCTGCTTTATTGATACCGGAGTGAACTCTGTCTTGGTGCGCACATCGAGATAGAGTGCCTTATGAATCCTTATGATGAAGGGTTGTTGCCAATACATGGTCAATGTGAGAATTGGATATCATGCATGGAGGTGTGGATGGAGTGTGTTTAGGGAAAGGAGATGGATTGGTTGATATTTTGGAACCTTTGACTCTCCAAACATGGGAAGATGAGCAATGATGGGTGGATTCGAAAGTGTATGTGGAATTAGGAACAACTGCTTGATATACTTTGTATGTCGCTTGAGAAGCCTACTTTTTCCTTCGTGGACATCTTTGATGGATACTTTTCCTTTTTTTAATTTTTCCCCATAGTTTCTTTGACTAATGGAGTTTGATAGGGATAATCTTTCTTTGTATTCTTTGGTATCCATTTGTATTTGATTTTTCCATTATGCTTCCTCGCTTCTTCTGCTTTGATAACATTCCTTGTGCTTTGATTCAAATCCTTTTGTTGATGTTGGTCCCAATTTGCAGATGGGGTGATGGGTGGATGAAGATTCATGATGTGGCTGGTTGTAGTATTGGCATCAGTTTCATCGTAAGGACTCTTTGTGCTCCCTATGTTGATGTTTGCTTGAAACATAGTTGCCCCCAGTATGTGTTATGCCTTGCATAACCACCCCCATTTTGAGCTGGAACAAAATGGGTCCCCCTTTCTCTTTCGGGTTTCTTTTTTGATTTTGGTTACTAGCTTTCCTCTTTGTAATTCTTTTGTTTTTCTCCTAATTTTGACTTTTGATCTATCTGATTTAATCTTGGTTCTATCTCAGCCTAAGTTGGTTTTCTTCTTGCTAGGAATTTAGTAAAATAATTCTAAGCAATGGTGGATTTATTATAATATGTTTTATTTGCTTCTGAGGACTAATACAAGCCTTTCTTTTGCAGGATTAAATCCTACACATAATGATATTTGCAGGGGGAGCTTAGTTGGAAGGCATCCCTCAATCCAGTTGGTCCTAAAAATCAGTTAAGGCAAAAGTCAGCAAGACCCCAGAGATGTCACAGCAAGTGAAATTCATGTCCAGTCAAAAGTTGGCAAGACATCAGTCAAAGTCCCGACAACTAGGAGCTTCCCTTCGGCATGAAGTTTTCTCTCGAAGAAAAGTCTCAGCGAGATCTAAATGTTTCACTGATCAACAACGGAGAGAGTACATACCGGTGAGAGATTTTGACTTCAAGGTGAAGTCTCGGCGACTTCACGAAGTCTCACCAACTAGCAAGGATTGGGGTAACACTTCGGCAATAGTTATCCTTTCGGTGGAGGGTCTCCCTGAGTATTTTTCATATCACCGATCAGTTCATAAGTGAATGCCTCGGCCAAACAATCAACATTTGGCATATGGTCTTGGCGAAGTCTTTCGGTCTTGCCAACTGACGGTGAAGATTGCCCATCACAGAGAGGTTTGTTTGTCGGTATGAAGTCTCGACGAGTCCGCAATGTCTCACCAACCGTCAATAAAAGGTGTGCCCTTCCACGAAAGACTTTCCTTCACTAGGAGGTCTTGACGAATGCACTTGGTCACGCCGACAAGGCAAAAGGGGGAGCCCAGAGAAAGTTAGTGCTCGGTAAAAGGAGGCCTTGGTTGGTGTAAAGTCTCACTAACCGGAGGAAGTATCGGCTATAGAGGAAGGAAGCTCGCCAAGAGAAAGGTGACTTCAGCGAGATGTTTCACTGACGGGGTGAACTCTTGCCGAAGTAAAGCGGTATTGGCGAAACAGAAAGGGCTCGGGGAGAAAGCAAAAGGGCCGCTATGATGTCTCCCCGACCTTGGGAAGTCTTGCTGACTAGTGAACAACTCGGTGAAGGAGAGGACCTCAGTGTGAGGTCTGGGTGAAAAAAGGATGTCTCACCGACATGCAGGAGCCCGCTAAAGAATAGGCGGCATTGGTGTAGCAATTTGAGCTCGCTAAGAAGTCTTAGCGAATCGGGAAGGTCTTGGTGATGGAATCAAGTGAGCTTGGGGGAATAAAAGGAAAGGGAACCCCACTGGAAGAAATAAAGCTCAGAAAAGGATCAAGCCTTCACCAAAAGGTCTTGGCAAAGAAAGAAGGTCACACCGAAACAAAGAGGGGCTCGATAAGAAAAGAGGAGTTTGGGGTTAGATCTCCCTGAAGTGATGAAGTCTCCCTTACAGAAGAATGAGCGAGCAGGAAGGAAAGAGGAAGTCGCCATGAGGTCTGGGCGACTACACCAGTGTCTTACTGAAAGGGAAAATGAGCTCAAGCCCGAAGAAGAAAGAGCTCAGGGAGAAAAGAAGATTTCGCCATGAGGTCACAACGACCAGCGATAGTCTCCCCGACATGAAAAATGAGCTCGGGGCAAAAGATTTGGCCTCGCTATGATGTCCTACCAACTAGCGATTGTCATGCCGATGGTCTTTGTGAGCTTGGTATGATTTCTATAGCTCACCAAAAGGTCTCGCCAACTATCTAAGTGTTATGCCGATGGTTGATAAGAGTGATAATCACATCAAGGAGACACAATGAGTGTCTCACTGACATGTAATTCAATATGAACCACTTTTGACTGCCAAGGAATCCTACGTGGGCTTTGTTCCTACAATCAAAAGAAGATGACCCATTGACCGATTGACCACCCCTATGGAGAAGGAAAATAGAATGCAAGCAAGATAGAGTCCTTCTGAGAATAGATGATGATGGATTGGTTGGGTGACGGTATTCAGATCTGCAAGGAGACCCGATGGTGCTTCTAGAGGACGGTCAATGTACAGAGAAGTCCAGAACAAAAAGGAAGTCGAAGGGAAGAAGAAACTATGACTCATAGGGATAGTTGTAGTGACTACAGGCAAGGAGGTACACCAGTATTGATGGAGATATTCTGAGCATTCAAGGTGACTCCAACAGAGTTTGAAGGTGGACACGAGGACAGAAGAGTTAATGTTGCAGCTACCAAAAAGATCTAAAAGGCTTCCCCTGAGGATAGAAAACCTTCATTAGCATGGACAACAGGGCTTCACATTGAATGCAGCTTGGACCCTTCTCACGAAGATCCAAGAGCCGACTCTCTTGCAGTCAGGAGATATTTTTGAAAAACCCTAATATAGGGACAACACATTCTTTGCGGTACATTCTGGATATAAGGCATTCTTGCCTCTTTGTAAAGGTTGAAACTTCTACAGTTAGAAAAGTGGTAGAGAACTTCTTAGTCAGTTAGTAGAAGGAGATAGATTTGCATCTTGATTCTTTGTAATAGGAGTTTCTTCTGTCTTCTTGGTTAGGATTTAGATTCAGATTCAAAATAGACTAATGTACCTTTCAGTTTCCTTAGTGTAAATGAAAATAATCTGGAATCACATATTATCTATACACTGGTGATTGTGCCAGCTTTGTAAATGTTGCTTAGCTGTTTCATCAACAGTAGAAGCAACCAGATTAAAATCTATTTCATGTTGTGTTTCAGAATAGTGTTTGTCTTGAATTAATCATTTAATTTGTGAAGTCTTCAAGGAATGAAAAATGTTATTTTATGTTTTTTTTTAAATAGATGAATTGGAATCTGCTATCAAATCAGCACTAGGAATGAATACAACTGTGTGTGTTAATCACAAGTTAATCTTGTTCTTTGGTTTTAGTTTACAGTTCCTTGAAGCTAACAAGTCTAGTTAGTGTTGGATGAATCATTGTTCTTTTCTGTTCCAAAACCCTAACCTATCTTTTGTCGTTTCTTTAAAACCCCTGGTTAGATTAGGTTTTAATTCATGCTTGATCTTAGAACAATCCAGAAGCTCACACCAGTAGGCCCCTTGAACATTACTATTACATTGACCACTGAGGGACATCAGCATAGTTGAGAACCAACTACATAGACCTTGGGAGCTAAGATATCCATGTGATCATCTTTCTCTTTCAGGAGAAACAGAGTAGCAATATTTTGTTTGCATGTTGTTGTGCCAAAAGGACAGTCAACAGGAACTGGCACTAGAAGGAGGGCCTAGAAGAGAAAACTAGAGAACACTCAGTCTTTCTCATCAGAAAAGCCCCATAGAGTTCTTTGATTAGCTAAAAATCCATCACCGTTGGTACAACTCAAGACCCCAACAAGATACAAGGTTCACAAAACTGGGGCAATTATCATACCACCCTTACCAACTCCGCTCACTCCACCAGGCTTTTCACCAATACCCCAGTGGACACCTATTAATCCATCCAATCCATCTCAGTTGTCATCATAGCTAGTTCGACCTATTCAACAACTGGTTCAACCCATACAACAGCTGGCTCAACCACCACCACTGCCACCAATGGCATTCTTTCAGAATAATCCTTCTCCATTGGGGACTATCCCTGGAGGTTTTCATGATATGCCAAAGAACCTTGAGAAATTCTTCCCTAAGTATATTCATGGTGAGTCAAGGATTGATGAAGAGCACATACAATCTTTCAAGAATGCTTATACTAGAGCTCAGATAGCTCACCATGATGTAGTTTGTAGGTTATTTCCTTACACCTTGGGGGACATGGCATACAATTGGTACCTTAATCTTCCTCAAGGCTCCATTCTAACTTGGACACATTTGGAAAATGCCTCTATCAATTAGTTCAGGGTTTATGTGCACCCAGACCTTTTATATCATCAATTTTCCACCATCAAGAAAGAACCATGTGAACCCTTGCCTTTATTCAACACCAGATTCCAATGAATGTAGAGGAGATTGCAAGATCCCTACCTAGTTACTGAGATTAGTTCCATCCAAGCTTATTTTAGAGTTATAGACCCTTTGCTTGGCTTGTTCTTGCAAAGGACCTATCAACCAGCTGATATTGATTCTCTATCCAAAGTCTATCATCTAGCTATCAAGCTACAACAACAAATCAGTTCTCAACAAGGAGGCCTAGGAGGAGGTTTCCCTTCAATAGGATATCAGGTGCATAGCCCCACTCCTTTATTCAATACTGTTCCAGAAATGTCTCCTTCCCACTATGGGCCTATGTCTGAATTGCAAACTCAGCCTCCTATCCCATTCTTTGCTATTGGAACTTTTGATCCCTTTCAATAGTCATAGCTTCCTCAAAGTTCCCAGGGTCATCAGAACCAAATTGGAACACCAAATCAGGGTGGTCAGCCACTTGTTGCTAAGAATGTGGAGAGTGAGAAGACAGTCCAACTTACAAATGAGGTAGAAACCTTGAAGAAAACGTTGTCCCAAGTCACCAATGACATGGATCAACTTCGATTGAACCCCTCCCAAAACAATCAGGGTAGCTATTAGAATCATAATAATTACAACCAAAGGGGTTATCAGGGCCAAAACTCCTCTAATCAAGGGTACCAAAACCAAAACAAAGGGTATAACCAAAGGAAAAACAACAATAGGCAATGGAACACAGGGCCCAATAATGGGGGAGTCTCATAACTATCAAGAAAATGAGGAAAGAACACACATTGCAAACGTGGCCGACCTCAACTTCATGACCAATTGGTGTAGGTTGAATGATACTGCAACCCATTCTGAGGTAAAATGCCCTCAAATGGAGAAATTTGTGAAGATGGCACACGAAGATGCCCACACATTCCAAGGGAATTCAAACAAAGGATGTGACTAAATGGATACTGTAATGGCCTATGATCTCTTTGAAGAAGAGCCCTCATTCCCAAGGCAAGAAGAGAATGAACCAAAAGAAGATTCATATGATGCCCAAGCCTTTCAGTCAAAAGGAGGACACTTCCTGTGGAATTAAAGTAAGGGTCCATTCACTACATTAGCGCCACCTAATCACATGGTGCCTCCAAATCAGAGTGCTGATAATAATCCTCCTCCACCAAAAGTCCCACCTGACTTCCATAATAAGGGTAATTTCTCTACCATTTTCAAAATTAATTCAAGTTATAATATAGAATTTGATGTTGTTACTGAGATGCAGAGACAAAAAAATTCTTTGTCATTCTTTGACATCTTAAAGTGGTGCCCCGCTCAAAGGGAGATAGTGCTGAAAGCTTTAGAACAAGCTGATAAATTGAAAGGAAAAAGAAAGGTTGCACCTACTACAAACATGAATGCAGCCTTGTACAGAAATAAGGTAGGTACCCCACCGTTTCTCTTGAGTTTAAGAATTTGTGGGAAGAATCTACATAACTGTTTGTTGGATTTAGGGGCCTCAAGAAACGTCATGCCATATTCTATATGTATGAAATTGGGGTTGGACCCTATCCAAACTAACAAGAAGGTCATCCAACTTGACAAAACAGAAGTTAACGTAGTTGGGGAATTAAGAAACATACATGTGCAAGTAGGATCAGACCCTAGGATCCTAACCAACATAGATATTCAAGTGGCAGACATTCCTGAGACCTATGGTATGCTATTGAGCAAAGATTTGATGAAGAGTCTAGGGGGGTATCTTTCCCTTGAATTTTCACATATGTGGCTACCATGGAGAGGAATTCCTACTCAGATTAGGATTGAAAGTGAGCCCTGCCTCAAGCATATCATCACGGAATATGATTTCCCCAATGAGGTAGCCTATTTCAAAACTGGGATAGGTGTTTATAAAAGAGAAGAAGCTTTAACCTTTTATGTTTTTGATCCTAAAGAACTTCCCATACAAATTCCCCCCGATCTTATGATTGACGAAAATCAGTAGGTATTAGTCAGAAAATTGTAGCAAGATCAACTGGTCTTAGGAGAAGATGTAGATCTACAAAGTCTCCTGCTCCCCAATTGGTGTAGGGTACATGACCAAAATCATTCTGAACTGACTTGCCAACCCTGTATTGACATTTTAAATCATGTTTCCAAAGCTGAGGAAGCTAGCACAAGCCACCTTGAGACCATTGTAGACCACTTCTCATTTGAAGCCAAGGAAGCAACAATGCTAACCAAGGGTAGGATACTTCCAAAAGAGATTCTTTCCCAAATTGAACTGGCCTCGGTCACATGCCTTAACCAACACTCTCATGTGGAACAACCCCAAGGCTTTCCCGACATTCCTGTATTCATGAGTGTACCAAAAAAGAAGGGGTCAGCCAAAGAAACTGGTGATTATCAGAAGGATAGCCATAGGTCATATGATATAACTGAGCAAACATCAGAAAGTATACCTAAAGAAACTACAAAACACCTCCCCTTCACATTTGATGCAAAAAATCAAACAGTCCCACCTCTAACTCATTCAACCCAAGTGCCTGCCATGACCTCAAAAGAACCAACCCCGGCCTATGATTAGCTATGGACCCTCCCATTTGATGGATCCAAATCTAAGACATGTAGTGGTGTTGGAGTTGTACTAACTAGCCCTAAAGGAAAAACTTTCTTTGCTTCTTATAGGTTGCAATTTGGATGCACTAATAATGTGGCAAAATATGAAGCTCTGGCATGGGGATTGATGTTTTCCCATAAGAAGAAGGTCATAGCCTTGGTGGTCAAGGGAGATTCAGAAATTGTTATCAAGCAGCTACGCAGCCAGTACACCTGTCACAATAAAAGGCTAGTAGCATATAGAAATAGGGTATGGAATCTAATCGAAGACTTTGATGCCTTTGGGATTAGCTTAATCCCTAGAGAAGAAAATCATATAGCTGATTCATTGGTTGTTGCTGCAAGTACCATAGAACCTATGCAAGGCTCCAAGCTCAAGAAATTTTTAGTGGAACTAATTTCCACCCCTACAGTTCCTGACAACATCATGAACTTTCAAGTCTTTGATGATGATCGACATATTTTGGCTTTCTTGGCAAGCTCAAATGTTTTTGAGGGGAAAATTATTGATGAGTCCAATAGAGATCAAGGGGATTGGAACCCTAAGGAATGTGATACAAAAGGAGTTCTTAACTTGAAGAATAATAACATTTCCAAGGGAATGGTGGCCTTGGAAAGGATTTTTGATTCAGACCCAAGGGCTCGAGAGAAGATATTAGCTGAAGAAAAGGGAGGCGAATATGAGATAGTTAACCTGGCCGATTCTGGCCCTGAGAGGAATGTCTACATAGGGAAGGCCTACCCTGAAGCAATCAAGAAAGACATATTGAAGGCACTTAAAAAAGATATTTTTGCAATTTCTTGGGGATATGAAGAATTAAAAACATTTGATGCTAATATAATGACTCATACTATTCCCCTGAAGCCCGAAGCTAAACCCTTCTGATAGAAGCAGTGTCCTGTCAATTCCTTGATTGAGCCATTGATCCTTAAGGAAGTCCAGAAGCTGCTCTTTGCAAGGATAATATTCCCTATCCGCCATTCAACCTAGGTGGCTAACTTAGTCCTAGTTTGTAAGAAGGACGAGGAGATTAGGCTATGTGTCGACTTCAGAAATTTGAATAGAGCCACAGAAAAGTTTAATTACCCACTTCCTTCTCTGGATGAAGTCTTGTCGACTATCAACGGATCTCAAATGATATCATTCCTGGATAGTTACTCTAGATACAATCAAGTAATGTTCAACTGTGAAGACAGAATGAAGACAACCTTCACTACGAAATGGGGAACTTTTGTAGACAAAAGGATGCCATTCGGTATGATAAATGCTGGAGCAACTTTCCAGTGTGCCATGGACATAGCATTCAAGGACTTAATTGGTAAGTGCATCATTGTCTATATGGATGACCTGACAGTGTTCTCCAAGGACCAACTGAATCATGCTGCAAACTTAGCCAAAGTTCTTGAGAGGTGCATCTGATATGGCGTCTCATTGAATCCCAAAAATTGTGTGTTTGGGGTTTCTGAAGGGAAGCTGTTGGGACACATAATTTATGAAAGAGGAATATCAATCGACCCAGATCAAGTTGAATCTATTCTGAAGATCACCCTGCTAGGAAGCAAGAAAGAAATGAGGTCTTTCTTTGGGAAAATCAACTTTGTGAGAAAATTCATCACAGGCTTTGCTGAAATCGTGCAACCATTGAATGAGATGATGAAGAAAGACGCCAAGATAGAGTGCACTAAGGAAGCAAAGGCCGCATTCTCACAAGTCAAGTGATCCATCTCAGAAGCACCCATGCTCACTAGCCCTGACTACCTCAGACCATTTTACATCTACTATTTTTCCTCCTAGCATTCATGCGTGGTTGTTTTAACTCAATGAAAAGGGGAGGTAGAGGAGAGGCCGATTGCGTTCATGAGCTCTCTGTTCAAAAACATGGAAATCAAATACCCACCTCTTGAGAAGAAATCTTTCATGTTGGTTCGGGCTGTCAAGAAGTTCTGGCATTACAGCCTTCGGATCCAAGTCGTCACAGTAGTTTCTGATGCGGCTGTGAAGTCCCTACTCATGCAAAGCGAGCTAGGAGAAAGGAGGGGAAAATGGATGGCCATCCTGCAAGAATTCGACCTAGAGATACACCCTATGAAGCTAGTCAGGGGCATGGGTCTATCCAAGTCCATGGTGAATGTTGGTGACAACATCATCTGTCAGCAATACATGACCCAGAATTTCTCTAATGACCCATGGTATGCTAATATCATTTGATTTATGCTCAACAATCAATGTCCAGAAGAAATAAATGTGACTCAGAGGAGAGCCTTAAGACTGAAGAGTTCTCATTACATGCTCAAAGGAGGGTTGCTATACAGGAGGAATTTTGAAGGAGTATACCTGAGATTCCTTGATCATCAAGAGGCTAAACATGTGATATCATAATTTCATGGGAAACATGGCACAGGTCATGGTTCTATAGATTCATTGGCACACTAGATCCTCCGATCTGGTTATTATTGGCCCTGTATATTCAAAGATGCCCAGTAGCATGTGAGGACATGTCACGTCTATCAGATTTCTGCATCAAAGGAGTGCCATGCAGCTTGTCTATGAGGTAAGGCCATTTTCCCAATGGGCACTGGATTTTATTGGGGTGATTAACCCAAATTCTTCTGCAGGGCACAAGCTTATCTTGACTGCTACTGATTATTGCACAAGATGGACAGAGGCTATACCCTGTAAAAATAGCACCACAAAGGTAGTGACCAAGTTCCTCACTGAGTGTATCACTACAAGGTTTGGGGTACCCTTCGCTATGGTATGTGACAACGGCTCTACTTTTTCTTCTGCTGAGTTTATTTCCTGGGCATATGGTCACAAAATTGTTTTGAAATATTCTTCAAATTATTACCCACAAGGCAATGGAGTTGTAGAGTCAACCAATAAGAACCTCTTAGGGGTAATTAAGAAACTGTTAGAGCATAACCCTAGAGACTGGCATACCTAGCTGAGATTCACATTATGGGTAGATAGGACTAGGATTAAGGCTGCTTTAAACACCTCACCCTTCAAGCTGGTATATGGCCAATATCTTGTCTTTCCTATCCATCTACAAATACCTATCCTTGAGTTCATGTAGAAATTCTACTCTAGTGACAATAGGACAGAAGTCAAACTAGCTGCTCTGTTGAAATTAGAAGAACAGAGAGATGTCGCATTGCAACAATTCTCTAGACACCAGGCTGTTGTCAAATGTTGGTTTGAAAAAAGTGCTAAAATTAAAGCTTTTAGGATATCAGACCTTATGTTGCTTTGGGATAAAGCTAGTGAAAAAAAGGGCAGCCACCAGAAATTTGACAAACTCTGGCTAGGTCCTTATCAAATTGCTGAGATCCTAGGAGAAAATGTTTTCAGATTGAGTACTCTAACTGGAGAACCTATCACATTGCCTATTAATGGACAGTTTCTTAAAAACTATTTTGAATCATGAAGTTGGCATTTTGCTGGGTGATGCATTTGTATAAATAATTTCTGCTTGTAAATAGTCTCTGTGTAAATAATCTGCTGCTGCTCTTTGTTTGTAAATAGTTTTTTGTTTGTTGGTCCCTCTGTCCTTTTGTCTTGCTATTTGTTTTCTCCTTTGTTTTTGTTCTTTGGGGGTTTATCTATTTCTCTCCATCTTGGAATGGTGGTTGATTATTTGGATCATACTTTGGTCACTAGGAGAGAAGTGTTTTAGGTATTTTCAAGCTTTCTAATTTGGTGATTTTGTCTTAAACTCTTCCTTTCATGTTTGTTGTCAATGAGAGTTGTGAGAGTTTTGAAGACAAGGTGCAAAGTAAGTAACCTTCATTATCCCCTCTGAATCTTTCACAAATCACTAAGATCATCTCCTTTGTATCGGTATATCTGTCCTAGGACTATGGTATTGCAAGATTTGAGTGAAAAATTTGATTCCCAAGTGTTGTCTTGAGGTCCATCATAGTTTTCAACTCAGATCAAATGTTAAACATATGATGCATTGAAAAAGAACTAAATGAAAATTTGAAACTCTATGAGAAAAAAAAAAGAGAGAGAAGAAAAGAATTATCTAAAGAAAAAAGGAATTCAATATGAACAGGTGATTCCAGTATCTCTACCGGGGCTATGGACGCCTGACTGGTAGTAGAGCAATACTGTCAGGAAACTAGAGGTATCTTCGTCGGGGCTATAGACACCTGACTGGCAGTGGAGCAATGCCCAGGATATCATTGCACAACAGCTAAAAGGAATCAACTCATGTAGCTCAAATTTTGCACATTGTTGTTCGAAAGAGAGGGAAAACTTTATGAAAAGATGATACACTATCAAGCACACACATGATTCAAGGATAGTTACAATTGGCTTACATTTGAGATTCTAGCTCAACCTTGCTTTTTAAAACTGACCCAACTGGAGTTGTGTCAGTCATGAACCAGGAGTTCTGGGTAGCGGAAGCCTTCAGCTGCCATTTTCCCAACTGAGTCGCCATTTGTTATGCCTTGCATAACCACCCCCATTTTGAGCCAAAACAAAATGGGTCCCCCTTTCTCTTTCTGGTTTCTTTTTTTCTTTTGGTTACTAGCTTTCCTCTTTGTAATTCTTTTGTTTTTCTCCTAATTTTGACTTTTGATCTATCTGATTTAATCTTGGTTCTGTCTCAAGTTAAGTTGGTTTCCTTCTTGCTAGGAATTCAGTAAAATAATTATAAGCAATGGTGGATTTATTATAATATGTTTTATTTGCTTCTGAGGACTAATGCGGGCCTTTCTTTTGCAGGATTAAATCCTATGCATAATGATATTTTCTAGGGGAGCTCAGTTGGAAGGCATCCCTCAATCCAGTTGGTCCTAAAAATCAGTTAAGGCAAAAGTTGGCAAGACCCCAGAGATGTCACAGCGAGTGAAATTCATGTCCAATCAAAAGTCGGCAAGACATCAGTCAAAGTCCTGGTGACTAGGAGCTTCCCTTCGGCATGAAATTTTCTCTCAAAGAAAAGTCTCGGTGAGATCTAAATGTTTCATCGATCAACAATGGAGAGAGTACATATCGGCGGGAGATTTTGACTTCAGGGTGAAGTCTCAGTGACTTCACAAAGTCTCACTGACTAGCATTGACCGGGGTAACACTTCGGCAAGAGTTATCCTTTCAGTGGAGGGTCTCCCCGAGTATTTTCCATCTCACCGACTGGTTCATAAGTGAATGCCTCGGCCAAACAATCAACATTCAGCATGTGGTCTTGGTGAAGTCTTTCGGTCTTGCCGACTGATGGTGAAGATTGCGCATCACAGAGAGGTTTTTTGTTGGTATGAAGTCTCAGTGAGTCCGCAATGTCTCACCGACCGCTGATAAAAGTGTGACCTTCGGTGAAAGACTTTCCTTCACTGGGAGGTCTCGACAAATGCACTTGGTCACACCGACAAGGCAAAAGGGGGAGCTCAGAGAAAGTTAGCGCTCGGTAAAAGGAGGCCTTAGTCGGTTTAAAGTCTCACCAACTGGAGGAAGTCTTGGCGACAGAGGAAGGAAGCTCACTGAGAGAAAGGTGACTTCGGTGAGATGTTTTGCCAATGGGGTGAACTCTTGCTGAAGTAAAGCAGTATCGAGGAAACAGAAAGGGATCGAGGAGAAAGAAAAAGGGCCACTATGATGTCTCCCCAACCTCGGGAAGTCTTGCTAACTAGTGAACAACTCAACGAAGGAGAGGACCTCGGTGTGAGGTCTGGGTAAAAAAGGATGTCTCGCCAACATGTAGGAGCCCGTCGAAGAGTAGGCAGTATTGGCGTAGCAATTTGAGCTCGCTAAGAAGTCTTGGCGACCCAGAAAGGTCTTGGCAACATAATCAAGTGAGCTCGGGGGAATAAAAGGAAAGGGGACCCCACCAGAAGAAATCGAGCTCGGCAAAGGATCGGGCCTTCACCAAAAGGTCTTGGCGAAGAAAGAAGGTCAAACCGAAACAAAGAGGGGCTTAGTAAGAAGAGAGGAGTTCGGGGTAAAATCTCCCCGAAGTGATGAAGTCTCCCCGACAGAAGAATGAGCGAGCGGGAAGGAAAGAGGAAGTCGCCATGAGGTCTGGGTGACTACGCCAATGTCTTACCAAAAGGGAAAATGAGCTCAAGCCCAGAGAAGAAGAAAGAGCTTGGGGAGAAAAGAAGATTTCGCCATGATGTCATAGCGACCAGCGATAGTCTCCCCGACATGAAAAATGAGCTCAGGGCAAAAGATCTGGCCTCGCTATGATGTCCTACCAACTAGCAAATGTCATGCCAATAGTCTTTGTGAGCTTGGTATGATTTCTACAGCTTGCCAAAAGGTCTCACCAATTGTCTAAGTGTTATGCAGATGGTTGATAAGAGCGATAATCACATCGGGGAGACACAATGAGTGTCTCACCGACATGCGATTCAATACGAACCACTTTTGACCACCAAGGAATCCTGCGTGGTCTTTGTTCCTCCAATCAGAAGAAGATGACCCATTGACTAATTGACCACCCCTGTGGAGAAGGCAAATAGAATGCAAGCAAGATAGATTCCTTCTAAGAACAGATGACTATGGATTGGCTAGGGCGACAGTATTCAGATCTACAAGGAGACCCGATGATGCTTCTAGAGGACGGTCAACGTACAAAGAAGTCTAGAACAGAAAGGAGGCCGAAGGGAAGAAGAAACTATGACCCATAATGATAGCTATAGTGACTACTGGCAAGGAGGTAGATTAGTATTGATGGAGATATTCTGAGCATTCAAGGCGACTCCAACAGAGTTCAAAGGTGGACACGAAGACAGAAGAGTTAATGTTGTAGCTACCCAAAAGATCTAAAAGGCTTCCCTTGAGGATAAAAATCCTTCATCAGCATGGACAACAGGGCTTCACATTGAATGCAGCTTGGACCCTCCTCACGAAGATCTAAGAGATGACTCTCTTGCAGTCAAGAGATATTTTTGAAAAACCCTAATACGGGGATAACACATTCTTTCAGTACATTCTGTATATAAGGCATTCTTGCCTCTTTGTAAAGGTTGAAAATTCTACAGTTAGAAAAGTGGTAGATAGAGAACTTCTTAGTCAGTTAGCAGAAGGAGATAGAGTTGCATCTTGATTCTTTGTAATAGGAGTTTCTTCTATCTTCTTGGTTAGGATTTAGATTCAGATTCAGAATAGACTAATGTACCTTTCAGTTTCCTTAGTGTAAATGAAAACAATCTGGAATCACAAATTATCTGTACACTGGTGATTGTGCCAGCTTTGTAAATGTTGCTTATCTATTTCATCAACAATAGAAGCAACTAGATTAAAATCTATTTCATGTTGTGTTTCAGAATAGTGTTTGTCTTGAATTAATCATTTGATTTGTGAAGTCTTCAAGGAATGAAAATTGCTATTTTATGTTTTCTTTAAATAGATGAATTGCAATTTGTTATCAAATCAGCACTGGGAATGAATACAACTGTGTGTGTTAATCACAAGTTAATCTTGTTCTTCAATTTTAGTTTACAGTTCCTTGAAGCTAACAAGTCTAGTTAGTGTTGGATGAATCATTGTTCTTTTATGTTCCAAAACCGTGACCTATCTTTTGTCGTTTCTTTAAAACCCCTGGTTAGATTAGGTTTTAATTCATGCTTGATCTTAGAACAATCCAGAAGCTCACACCATCAGGCCCCTTGAACATTACTGTTACATTGACCACTAAGGGACATTAGGACAGTTGAAAACCAACTACATAGACCTTGGGAGCTAAGATATCCATGTGATCATCTTTCTCTTTCAGGAGAAACAGAGTAGCAATATTTTGTTTGCATGTTGCTGTCCCAAAAGGACTATCAACAGTATGGTGGTAGTAGCACCTTTTTTCCTTGATTCTTCCTATTTTGAGATGTCTTGTTCAATAATCCTTCTCTGATAAATGTTTATTGTAGATGGCATGGTTTCAATTTGCTGCTCTGCTAACTCCAAAATATCCTATTTTGTCTAACCTATTTCTTTGAGTGGATAATGTTAGATATCTTCATACATGATGTCCTCAGTCTGAATTTGGGATATATCTAATCCTAATGTTGAAAACTCTGTTTGACTGTAGGAATCAATAACTTTCTCTTTTTGTGTAATAATATCAGGAGTAAAGGAATCCCATTCCGAATGAAGATCATCTACATGTCCATCCACATAAAACATCTCATGGGTAGATGGAGGAGTATGTACTATGTGGATATGATCATCTTGTATAGATAGGAGAGTATCCATTAGATTATTGTAGTAACTTGGGGATACAAATTCTTGATCTTGAACGATTTTGAAATTGCTTTCGACATACTTTGGATCAGGTTCTTGACATGGGTCAATTTCAAAGGATGGATTGCTTACAAAGGGTTCTTGGATATCTTCGTTAGGCATAGGAAGTGGCTCAATATCCTCTTGATCTTTGAGTGAATTTGGATCAAGTGTTGAGTTGAAGATTCCTTCAATATCGGCAATCACGAGGTCGAAGGATTTCAATATGTCTTGGAAAGGACCATTGCTAGATTTTGGTGAGAGATGTTGATTGTGCTTTAGAATAAAATTTTTAGATATGTCCTCTAACTCATTAGGTGATGTAGAGACATTTTCAACATGATCATTGGTCAATGGATCATTGATTACAGGATCAAATAATGTTAACACTCCTTGAAATAGATCATTGTCGGATATTGTTGAGGGATTCTTATCATGATCAAAAAGTGACTCTTGGTGTATGTGGATTTGATCTTCGGATGAGGTAGAAACATCTTCCATTGATGGATAGATCTTGATCATGTGATCGTTGACTTGGATCAATACATGGAGTCGTTAACATTTTGTTGGGATTTTGAACAACATTTTCTTGTTGGGCTTGGTATTGGGCTTGAGCTTGCGCTTGCACTTGAGCCTGGGCTTGTGCTTGTTGGGCTTGTAGTGTGGCTTGGGCACCTTGAGCAACTTGTGCAGCTTGTCAGTTTTGGTTTTGTTGGAGTGTCTTTTGATAAGAAGCCTGCTGAGCGGCTTGCAACACAATGTTGTATTGGTTTGATGTGTTTGGTTTTGGTGGTGGTGGTGGCATAGGTGGTTTTGGAATAGTGCTTGTTGTGGTGATAAGAGGTATCATCATATTGATGATTGGGATTTGAGTGGTGGATGGTACAATCAATATGGTTGGTTGTTGAGAGACCATGTTTTGAGGGATGATAGATGATGTGTTGGTTGCTTATGCTATGGGGATGGTTGCCATCTATTGTGATATCAATGGCAAGGGGGGAGGATTTGGTATGATGCCTTGATTGATGGTTAGGGGGATGTTTTGGATGAGCGGTGGTAGCCCCAAACCAAGAGGTGATACAAATGTTAATGGAAAGGGTGGGAATGGTGGGAAAGTGAGTGGAATGCTCCCTTGGGGAAATGTTATTTGATCAAAAATTCCCCCTAGTCCAAATAAGTCACCTTCTCCTTGGGAGGTCATCGGGAGAGAGGTTTGAGTGGTTGTGTGAAATGATGATGATGGGTCATTAGGATTATGAAAGGTGAGGGGGACATATGGGTGTGATGGATTTTGAATAGCATTCGTTTGATTTTCAAACATATCTATCCAAAATTTTACCAAGTGTGGATTTGAAATGTTCATGTTTGGTAGAGTTATACTTGGTATATTCATATTTGACATATATGAATTTGGTGGGATAATGTTGTTTTGTTGAAGACTCATGCATTGTGTATTTGGTTGATAAATTTGTAAGTTTGGACTTGGATTTAAATCTACCATTGGAAAAGGTGTTCCAAGATTTATATTGGGTATACTCACATTTGTTGTACAATTGAGGTTTGTAGGAGATAATGATCCCATGTATGGATTGTATAAATGTGAGTTTTGAAAATCAATTGGCATTGTAAGGCTTTGATAATTTGGTTGGTTTAGACCACTTATGATGTATGGATCAAGTTTACATTCCATGTTTCTCTTGTGTTTTGACCTTGCTGTAAAAGTGACCTCTAAGGTGTTTAGGACCAATGATGAAATGAAGGATGAAAGGGGTGAATGATATGGGTGTTTGATTTTTTAGGAACTTTGGATCAATGCTAGACTTTAGGTTTTTATTTTGATTGGTTTTGACTAGATAATGAACTTATAAACCATAAGATGTTGGATGTGATATTTGGGATAAACTCGTTCAAAGGTGTGTTGATTTAACTAGAGGTATAAGAAAGGATGCATTCCCATACTCCTAATTAAACAAGGTGATTTTGATTTGGATTAAGGATGTACCCAAGTCTATATAATGATGTTTCCAAAGCTCTAAAGTTGCTTGCAGGATGGGATGATAAATGTTTGAAATGGATGAAGTGTTTGATTTTAATCCTAAATGAACCTAAGAAGGACTTGTTTACAAGGCCAAGGTTTTGAAGAAAATGCTTTTCCCTTCAAACCAAAAGATCAATGTTTGCTAAAAATAACATCAGAAAAAAGATACACAAGCACATGTGTGGGGTTCAATTGATTTCATCTTGATTAGTGAATTACTTTTACCACAAACACTTTCTTGATTAGATTTTAAAACTAAATGTCCAATGTCCTAACTTCTTTTCATCCCACAAAGTGCTATGTGGAATTCAAGGAAATCAAGGCAATGGTTACCTGATGTTTACCTTGGTAGAAGCAAATTAAGATGTAAGCCTAATTACTTAGAAACCTCTAATGACATAATCCCCACGGTAAGAAATAGTTCTTGGGTTTTGTCAAAGGTATTTTCTCTAACTAAGGGGTTTGAAATTTTGATTTTCCTGTTGAATGTGTGTTTCCCAATGTTTTCGAACAAGAAAGTGTTTTGATACCAAGAACATGCACAACCCTATGGATATGAAATACTTTACTTGTTGAGTTCCCACTTGGAGAAGTCCAACTACGCCTACTCTCTGTGAATGATTAGATGCTTGACCCCACTGGCTCCCCTCCATGACACTCACTTATATGGGGAATCCAAGCACCAACACCCATGAAACTCCCATGGCATGCTTTTCATTTCTACTAAGAGTTGTAAAATTGTGGGATGACTTTAGAATGATTGTTCTTGCACCAACACGTAGATCAAGGATTTTGGCCTTTTCTAAACAAGGGTTTTAATTCAAACTTTCCATTCGTAGGAGTTGACCCATCGAGGTGAGAGACCATTGCTGCCTTTCTCGTCAAAGCCAACCATGTGATACTAGCATTTATTCCAATACCCACATTTATATCCCAGTTGGAAATACTCTTAGGTTTAGAGTGTTACCGATTGAGTCGTTCCCTTGGGTGAGTACTTTTTCCCCAAGGAAGGCCCTCTAAGATAAACAAAAGCAAACAAACATATTCTTAGTTCGATCAACATTTGTTTGGAAACAAAGGGAGAACACACGCAATATGTTCCACTCACACTCGCAAAGATTTGTTCAATTTTAATCCCAAAATGAAGTGTGAAGGAAATCACTTACACAACCTAATATCACCGAAAGACTTTTGATTCTCAAGGTCACCCTGAGCTGCGAGAGAAACCCATATTTTTGTTAGATGATATTATTTTGGGTAAGTGATTACAAAACAAAAAAATACTTGTTCATTTTAACCCCTAAAAGCAATGATTTTGATTCTTTTTAGAGCACCAAAAATGAAAGATGAAAGTTGTTTTTGTTCAATTGTTAACCTTTTTAAAAAAATCTAGTAAGTTGCCTAAGGTTATTTTTAAGCCCTTTTTTTTATTTTTTTTAAACCCAAATTGAAAATTAGTAAGTCCTAAAGCTTGAAAAATGACAAATCCTTAAAAGAAGGGATTATAATTGCTCCCAAAGTGTTTAAAAACACTTGTTACAATCATGTGATAATGCTTTTTCTTTGATTTCCATGCTCCATGATCCTTTAAAACCTGAAATACAAGCTCCAAATGATAGATGAAATCAAGAAACAAGAAGATATGTGAGTGAGATAAATGATTAACCATAAAAACCCTAAAAGTTAGACCAAGTTTCATTGTGATTTGACATTAGGTGAAAATTTGAAAATTTTAACTTTATAAAAGTTAAGAAAAACCTACACCATTGGATATCTTATGAAATTATACCCTATTTCAAAAAAAAAAAGATCTGAAAAACACCAAAAAATGACCAAGATATGGCCATTTTAAGTTTGCATGAAAAAGCAAGAAAGTCCAGCAGTTCTATCTACAATGGCAGCGTTGTTTGGAGTTTGTAGCAGCTCTATATGGCAACGTTGGAGTGTCAGGGGTGTAGTTTGAAGTTTGGAGTGGTGAAATTTACAATTTGGAGTGGTTCTGTATAGCCCCACTAGACTATGAGTGGTTCTATATGGCCCCACTGGACTGTGAGTGGTGATGTTTCCTGTAAACACACAAAAATACAAAAAAAATGGAATTTTCTCAAAAAATGTGATTTGATCTTCTGGTTTTCCCTCCTTCTAGAGCCAAAATGTGAACCAAAGCTCCAAAACTACATAAACACAACCAACAATCAATAGATTAGATCAAATGCAAGGTTAGAACCATGATTCCTCAAGAAATACATTTGAATGCAAAAGAAAAGGAATGAAATGAAGAACACAACAAACTTAAAACAAATAAAACTCTTAATCTCTTGAGGGAGTTGGTGCTAATTTGATGTGAAAATTGTCCCTTTCTCAACTCCAATGATGTGATGAAGATGACTGATGAAGGTTGTGATCCACTTTGTTGAAGATTGATGAGTGCTCCAAGATGAAATCTACATAACCTAGCTACAAAACTCAATGAGATGGTTGAGGATTGCTATGAATTTGAGTATAGTAAGTTTACTCAAGTTGTGGATGATCAAATAAGGAATGAAGCCTCTTATTTATAGAATGTCAAGTTGAAGAGATGTCCAAAATGGAGCAATGTGGGACTAAGAATCAACAAATGGCAAGATGTCACTTGTCAACATGTGAATGGATGAAGGATGTGCAAGTTTTGAAGAATGTGTCAATAAATGAATATATTTGAAATTTGAAATTTTTGAAATGACATGTAAGAGGGAAAGAACATGCATTGAATGTCACCTAGCTCAAGGCAAAAGGAATTTTTAGGTGGAGTAAATGCCTTGTTGGAAGGACAAAGTCCACTTGGATTTTGAATTCAAATTTGAGGAATATTCTTTTATTATGCCTTTTGAGAGAAAATAGAGATTTAATAAATGAATTAAATCTATTTTCATGTGTGAGTTGCAAAAACTAGATGGGACATGAGAAGAGATTAAATTCATCAAGGTTAATTAATTTAATGAGAGGTCAAAATGATGTGACATATTGATTTAAATTTATGGATTGATTTAAATCAAAATATGAGAAGAATATGATTTCAAGATTAATTAAATAAATATTTTTGTTTTATTTAACCAAGGAGATGAAGTTAGAATTAAACTAAATAAGGGTTTATTTTATTTTATTTTATTTAATGGATAGACTTTAGAGATTTAAGTAAATAAAATTGATTATTTAATTAAATAGGGATAATTAGGTCAGACTGATTGATTTAATTAGCAAGAAAGGATGACTTAATTAGATACATGATTTATTTAATTAAGAGAGGAACATTGATGAATTTAATCAAATAAAAGTATTCAATTAAATGGTCAAACTGAGGAATGATTTGGGATGAAATGGCGTTAGTGGTCAGGATCAAACGTGCAATGTCAATCAGTACATTTTGTGTGTCTACATTTTCCCCCTCGTTGAAGCAGTGCACTCATTGCGTTGGTTCAAAGAATAAACGATCTTGATCAAAAGCCAAAATTTTTATGATTTTTAAAGATTGCCTCACTGTTGCCCCGACAAATGAAATTATGGTAATATACTTCCCCCTCGAGAGATCGGACAAAAAAAATGATTTTTGGGTGATCTTGCGAAAAAAAGAGGACAAGGTGCTCGACAAGTCCAGAAAGGCTCCGGGAGGTCAAAAAATGAGGTAAAATGCCAAAAACGGTGTGAAATGGCCGAGTGGATGAAAACAGGTTCGGGGGACCTAGACCTCTTCTGGATGGCCAAACAGGGTCAAAAAAACCCTAATTTTAGGGCTTAAATAGGCCTTAGGAGGTCACTTTCAATTCATTTGGACACAGCCTTCAGAGATTTCTCAATTCTGAGCCTTGATACCTTGACGAGATGGAACAACAACAACTCTCGTTGCATATCTCTGACCAAGTACAGATGTACCAGTGACCTCCTAGCATTGGGGCACTAGTATGTGATCCTTACTTGAGCTTCATTTTTTGTTTTACGCATTTATTTATTGCAATTAGAACTAGGTCTCTCACAGCAGTGCTATATAGCGCTGCTAAAATTTCAAACTGGACTGCCATCACAAGATGGACCACCGCGATGGAGTTTGGATTTTGGGAATAGACTTCAAACTCCGATGCCTTCATGAAATGGAGCATTGGATTTGCAAACTCCGACACCGCAGAAAAATGTAGAATTAGGGTTCAGAACACTTAAGCAAAGTGCACCGCCATGGTGCAGTTTGGGATTTGAAGATGCCAGCATCGCTATTTGCAAATTTCAAACTACGATGCCTTCACAGTTTACAACGTTGGGCTAGTTTCTTGAATGCTCGGGATAAATTTTTCTAATGATTTTAACACGATGACCTTTCCTGATGTAGGAGGTGGCGAGGGAGCTCTATTCTCATGAGCACAAATTGTGGGAGATATTCAGTTATTTGTGAGATCTGACTGATAGGGAGTAGGACCGACTTTGAGAGATGGGGCTATGGTACATTGCCTATGCAACACCTGTGCGGACCCATCTTGGCATGATGTTTGTGCTTGCCAAGAGATGGCATAGTGAGATGTTGTACTTTCATCTTTCCACTGGCGAGGCCACCATTAAATTGGAAGACGTGTGGCACATCCTTAGATTTCTGATACATGGTCAGCGGGTCATTTATGATATGGATGTTGGACAGGATGCTTGCCATGCAGTTATGGCCACAGATGATATCATGTTTTATGAGGGCCAAATAGAGCTAGAGTGCCACAGGACACTCACGTCACCATTTTGTCTAGTGATTACTACCATCATTTTAGGTCTTGTCATCCCAGATCGATGAGGCCAGTACTTTAGCCCTGCCTAGGGCCTTTGCTGGGAGCAGATGGTTTGTGACAGGCTAGTCCATTTTGCATGGGGTCATGTTCTTCTTGCCTCCCTTTATAGGGATTTACATGAGTATGCATATTTGGATAGTAGGGCACTCGGTGCAAGTGTCACACTCCTTCATGTGTGGGCGTGGGAGCATATCTCCATTCTTTGGTCACAGGTTGTTCTAATGCTGGTCAGGCCCGATGATCCAATGGTTTTGCATTACAAGGGCGGTGTGTCCTTCACACACACAGGTGAGCATGGGATCCCTCACTGAAGGAGGGTCATTGATGAGATGACCATGTTCACATGGCATCCATACCTTGGTTAGCCTAGATGGGCTGATGATGTACAACAACTATTCTTTGCCCACTATGATCAGTTCATGTAGGGGTAGGAGCATACTATGATCGAGAGGTACTTGCCAGGACAAGTTCAACACCAGTTTGGCAAGGTACAGGATAGGCTAGACGATGACTACATGGAATTTTTTGCTCGTACACTATCGCAAGGTGCCTGGGGGTGATACATTCCTACCTCTGAGGTAGTGGATAGTTTCAGGCAGCTAGTGGCCCGACCATGGGCATATGATCAGGGGGTTATAGATCCAGGAGTGACTCAGGCGTACAAAGATTGGTTCCGACTGCCTCTACGTTTGACTATTCTAGGTGCACCCTTCGTTCGATGGAGAGCCAAGGGGAGGGGGGCAGGTCAAGGATGAGGAGGTGGTGGTCCCCCAGTAGGACAACCAACACAGAATCAGCCAGCATAAGATCTGCCAGCATAGGTCCAGCTGACATAGGTCTAGCTGGCATAGGTTTAGATGGATTAGCCTCATGCTGATGTAAACATGTAGGACCAAGATCAAGGGCCAGAGGGTGGACATGATAGGCACCAGGATCGGGTTGCCACACCACCACAAGCCGGGGGTGAGAACCAGCCTCACGTGCAACCTCCACCAGGACAACCAGCGGGTTAGCCAGATCTGAGGGATGGATTGATATTATAGTTGTAGGCCCAAGTCCAAGCCTTGACAATAGAGAGACTAGACCCGTGCGAAGAGAGATCAAGAAATTTTATAGAGACATGTCACAGATTTATAGGCAGCTGCAGAGATGGGCTGCAGACAACAGCTAGAGAGTATGGTGACCTCCTCCTCTCACACCACAGTGCCTCTTCGCTCATATAGGGAGGCCATTCGGGAGTTGGATTACTATTGGTTGCTTTACCATTAGGTTGTACCTAGACCAGCCCAGGCCCCAAATTATTCACAGTGGACTAGCCACAGACTAGCAGAGGGTCACAGTGACATACGTGAGGGTAGCAGAAAGGAGGGTTAGACCTTATTTTTGATCGAGATATTATTCTTCCGTGCCATATGGGCTCATTTTTGATAGCCCGTTGGGCCTTTTTGTACTCATTGACATACACACATGTATAGTGATCTAATTATTATTTTGTACTATGAGAGTTACTTGATGATATATATGAGATGATGATGTTTGATGTGATGTGTCGTGTACCATTTATTTATTATGCATTTATGGATGGTTCTATTTCTATATGCGATGTAATGATGTTATGGATGCATTTCTTTCTAATGGTGTATGTGTTATGTGATGGTTATGCAACTAACAAATCTATATTATGCCTCTAATAAATGATGACATATGATATGCATTTGTGACAATTATGGATATAATGGATTTATATGATATGTGATGGATTATATGTATTTTTTTATGATGGTGCAATCTATATGATGTTTTTATGTATGTTGATGCAAATCTGATGATTTATGAAATGATTTCTTTTTCGATATATTTTTCTCTGTTATGATGGTGATGATGATGTGAATGCAGTGATCATGATATGTGGCTATGGAATGATGAATGTATGTGATTTTCCATGTATGATATGTACTTATGGTGATGTTATATAATGATGTGATGTGATGCTATACATGAAAATGATATGTTATGCCAAATGGTATGGAGATGATGATTTATGGTGTATATGCAAAATAATTTGTGAATAATGACCTTATGATGTATATGTGATGGCATAATGAATGCTTGTATGAGATGTTTTATATGATTATGGATGGATGTATGACTTAATGCAATGTATTGTTTATGCTTTGTTTTAATTATGCACTAGATTGTTATAATGATATGGGGTGATTTATGAAATGTTTATGCAAAATGATTGCAATGTGGTGATTTATAAGATGTTCTATTATGATATGGATGGATGATGGATGATATGTATGTTTATGATGATGTATGCTTTATGTAAATGGATGCAAATTCCTAACCTATTCCTATGATGTGATGGTGGTTATATGATTATTCCATGGATGATGTGATGGGTTATTTATGTTTTTTGTAATTACGTAAGAGATAGTTATATGCAAATGTGTATGTAATGTTATGATTATGAGATGCTTAGAATAAAAAATCTATATTATATGCATATGAGATGATCAAAATTTTCTATTATGATATGCATTTTGCTAACGATTTGTGGATGTAGGATGAATGCATTCTTAGTGATAAATGATTAACTATCATAGTACCTTGTTAGCGTGAAAAGCGAGAAGGAATGAAAGAAAGAAGAGACTTCAACAAGAAAAAAGATGATGATGATGATGAATATTTTTCATGGAGTTTGGATTTTCAAAGGGCCAATTATCTTATGTTTGGTAACACAAATACAATGCATCAAGGTATTAAGAACCAGGATGACATTATATCTAGTGCGATGGACTTTGACTCAACAATCAGATAGGAGTATCCTTGTTCACACCTGACATACAAAAACCTTAATAGGATGTACTTTAGGTATTTCACACATCTCATACCAAAACATAGGAAGGAAAGCCTTCCTATGTGGTCAACAAGATATCTAAAACACCCTCCATACTTACCTAATAAAGCAAGTATTCGCCAAGTTATATTACAAACGTCCAACAAGTGCAAGAGATAAAAAGATCATGATCGTTTCCCCATTCCTATCTCTCTAAATCCATTCGTTGGGGACATCATTGAGAGGTCCTTGGAATGATCACAATAAGATAAATCAAAAGACAAAGATACAACAAATAAATAAGCTAATGTTCTTCAATACCGCTAGCCAGGACTAAACTATGGTGATGTTTGATGTTGACGTCCATTGTAGGAAGGATGCATCCTAGGACATGACGATATCATATGATTTGATATGGGACAGATTGGATGATAGGCTATTGGCACAAAGAGTTGACCAACTTTCTTACATACTAACCTAGACCTTGAGATTTTGACGTTTTTGAGTTTTTAGTTTTGACTTGCTAGACTTGTTTCTGCTTGTTTCACCAAAGGTTGAGGGTGATGACGATTTATTATGGATGATTAATTGTTGGTGAAAGCAAGATGAGACGGATGGATTTTTCAAATATTTGGATGTTTTTGATGTTTTGAAACATTTTGAGGCTATTTTTGGTATTTTTTGAGATTATAAATGTTTTGATTTTTGGATTTTCAATTTTTTGGGGGTTTTCTGAGATTTTGACCAAGAGACTAACCTAAGGACCTATCCTAGGGCCCTCGGGAGCTAATCAACAGATTATCCTTGCCTACATTATAAATACAGAGACCACATAGTTTGAATGAGAAATTGACCGATTTACAAATGAAGATATACATGATGTAATGTCACTTTATTATGATAAACTCCTAAAGGACTGACCTAAGTGTCTCGGGGGATGATCAAAGATCAACCTTGCCTACGTTCAAGGCTCAGAAACCCGTAGTTTGACAAGATGACTTTATTTTTTTGACTTTTTGACTTTTGACCTGTTTTGGGATTTTGATATGTTTCAAATGTTTTGGGATTTTTGTGATTTTTTAATGTTTTTGGATTTTTTTTTTTTTTTATGAATGTTTTGGGATTTTTTCGCATGATTTTGATGTTTTGGATATGGACATGTGTGACGATATCATTGCTCTATTTGGGATTTTGTTGAAAATCAAGCTAGGGTTGATTGATCGGATTGACAGATTGATGATGATCATAACATTGTTCAGGATACACAACAATGCAAGGATAGTGTTAAGCAACACAAAGATTGGGAATGATATCCTAGGATGATGAGGGATTGACGATGATAACATTGTTGAGGATACACAACAATGCAAGGATAGTGTTAAGAAACAAAACGATTGGGAAGGATATCCCAAGATGATGATGGATTGATTGGATTTGATTATTCAGGATTTTCAAGCTTGATTTTGGAACAAAATTATTTTGAATGGTTTGATGTGATGTTGAAGGATGCGTTAGATGCGACTGATATTGATTGTTTGGATTGATGTTCGATGTTTGATGAAGATTGATAAGGAATGTCTTCTTGTATGCGTCTAAAAATGGTCATGATTAAGCTTGTTAATTAATTAAATATGATTTATTTAATTAATTCTCCAAAAGTCATCTACATATAAATAAATCTAATCATTTATTTATATCGTTCATTTTCTAATTAAATAAATAATTTTATTTAATTATTAACATTTCCATATTCCACTTAATTAAATTAAATAAATTTTCATAATTTATTTATATTTGATTATCGTATTATTCTAAAGTTTAAATATTTTGAATATTTAAATAATGGAATATCTTCTTCATCCCACCTTCCACCTTCCGCTTAATTAAATTAAATAAATTTTCATAATTTATTTATATTTGATTATCGTATTGTTCTAAAGTTTGAATATTTTTTGAATATTCGAATAATGGAATATTCTCCATCCCATATTCAATTTAAATATTAAATATTTTATTTAATATTTCCTCACTCTAATTTCATAATTAAATAATTTATTTAATTATGTGAGTTTCCATTTTCATCTTCACTTCTAAATTAAATAAATATATTTTATTTAATTTCTAACTCATGCTAAACTCACCCTTCCAAATTCTCAACTCATCCTTCGAAATGGAAGTTTCCCTTCAAAACTCAATGACGAAAATTGAAAGAAAAGGGAAACCTTCCATTCTTCTCTCCACTTTCGAAAATCTACCACCGTCTGTTTGAACAAGCTTAATCCGGATAGTCGATCGAATCATCCAATCGAATCCTCTCGAGAACTCTATAAATTTTGGCATGAATCCAAGCTTTGGTTACAACTTACACACACTGCGCATACACACTACGCACGCATTTACACAACCATACTTTCAATCAGCTTATGCATTCATATCAATTTCAATATCATAGCCATATTTTCATATTAGCATAGCTTTGCATTTAGCATAATCTGCACTTTAAAATCTCATTCTTTAGCTGTCATTTTGTTGAGTTTGATCTGCTGGTCTGAGAGCCATTCGAAACCAACAAAACGCTGGAGTTAGAGGAAGATAAGACGATTTTGGAAGCTGCTGTCACAGTTTGCATATTTTTGTTTCTTTTTCAGCTTCTTTGATTTAATGTCTTATTAATATGTGTTTGATTTTTAGAAAAGGGAATTGAAGTAGAGCCTGCAAAAGTACAAGAAATTATGGAAATTCCTCCACCAAAGAACACTAGTCAATTAAGATCACTATAGGGACGACTGCAGTCTATACGAAGGTTCATTGCACAATTGGCTGACAAAATTTTACCTTTCACACATCTACTACATAAGAATTTTCCTTTCAGGTGGGATGACAAATGTGAATTGGCTTTTCAGAAAATCAAACAATATTTAATGACTCCACCAGTTCTCATACCACCAAATCCAGACAAACCCTTAATCTTATACATTGCCGCAATAGAAACATCTATGGGGGCACTGCTAGCACAAGAAGACTCTACAGGAAAGGAACATGCAATTTATTACATCAGTAGAACACTGACAAGTCATGAACTCAACTACACTTCTATCGAGAAGGCTTGTTTGGTAGTAGTCTTTGCTTCACAAAAGTTTTGGTATTACATGTTAACCCATACAGTCAATTTGGTTTCAAAGATTAATCCACTCAAGTATTTGTTGAGCAAAGCATCATTAACAGGAAGGTTAGCAAAGTGGGTAATGATTCTGAGTGATTTTGACATTCATTATATTGATCGCAAGGCAATCAAAGGATAAGTTATTGCTGATCAATTAGCTAAAGCACCACTACGAGTAGATCATCCCTTGCATATTGAATTTCTAGATGTTGATGTCTTTATGGCAGAATATAAATGACCATGGTCCTTATATTTTGATGGTTCTTTCACTCAACATGGATCGGGGGCAAGCATACTTTTCGTCACCCCTCAAGGACACACCATTCCTAGATCATATAGGCTGATGTTTCCATGCACCAATAACATAGCTGAATATGAAGCATTAATCACCAGACTCAAAATAGCACTGGAATGGAGAATTACATAATTATAGGTGTATGGTGACTCATAGTTGGTCATTTGTCAAATCAATAATGACTATCAGACCAAAGATGACAAACTATTGCCTTATAAAAAGATGGTGGATGACTTCAAGAAATACTTTATGGACATCAAATTCACACAAGTTCCAAGGCTTGATAATAAAGCAGCTAATGCCATGGCTATGATCGCATCATTGTTACAACTCCCAGAAACTCAGACTCGTTATGAATTTTTGGTGGAACAATCATTTACACCTGCTTATGATACCCCTGAAAGCCAAATCATTTGCCACTTGGTAGGATCTGATTCACC
Organism: Sequoia sempervirens; assembly: GCA_007258455.2. Classification (NCBI taxonomy): domain Eukaryota; kingdom Viridiplantae; phylum Streptophyta; class Pinopsida; order Cupressales; family Cupressaceae; genus Sequoia; species Sequoia sempervirens. Next base: position 413,889,175 of record VDFB02075321.1, on the reverse strand, counting down.
TTGGTACGAAAAAATTTATGCCTACCTCAAAGACAATATCTTGCCACCCAATTTATCTCGTAACCAAAAACATAATTTTATCCGCCAATCCGCTCGTTACACTCTTATCACTGACACCCTTTATCACTGTGGTCTTGATGGTACTTTACTCTGATGTCTTGAACATGAAGAATCTGACAAAGCTTTACAAGAAGTTCATGGTGGCATCTGTGGTACTCATTCGAGTGGACTGACCTTATCCAAAAAATTGATTAGAATGGGTTACTACTGGCCTACAATGGAGAGGGAATCATTCACTTTTGTGAAAACATGCTCAAAATGTTAGATTCATGGGAATCTCATTCATGCTCCTGCATAGGAACTTCAACCATTCACGCCAACTTGGCCATTTTCTCAATGGGGGTTAGATCTAGTGGGCAAGATTCATCCTTCTTCATCGAATGGGCATAAGTTCATCATCACAGCTACATAATATTTTACCAAGTGGATTGAGGCAATCCCTCTTACTAAAGTTACTGGCAAACAAATATCATCATTCATACTCAACTATATTATTTGTTAGTATAGCATTCCCAACTCCATTATTACAGATAATGGACGTCCATTCAAAAATCAGGATGTTGATGAACTTTGTGAGAGATTTCACATTCAACATAGCTATTCAACACCGTAGTATCCACAAGGGAATGGCCAAGCAGAGGCCTCAAATAAAACAATATTGAAAATCTTGAAAAAGACTGTGAATGATTCAAGAAAGGATTGGCATGTGCAACTAAATCCCGCCTTGTGGGCCTACAGAACTAGTGTCTGCACGCCAATAGGAGCAACACCATTTGCTCTTGTCTATGGAGCAAAGACCATACTACCTTTAGAAGTTGAGATTCCCTCACTTAGAGTATCATTGAAAGGCCTCACAACAAATGATGAATACAGAGTTTACCGACTCCAAGAGCTTGAACTTCTAGATGAGAAGAGACAAAGAGCAGCTGATCATTTGAAAGCTTATCAATAGATGATGTCTCATAGCTATAACCACAAAGTAAAACCACGTACCTTTCAAGTGGGTGATCTTGTTCTGAAAGAGAACCCATGCAATCAGCAAGATAGAGAGAAGAAAGGAAAGTTTGAACCAAATTGTCTAGGTCCTTATGTGGTTATCGCAGTCTATGGTTCAGGAGCTTACAAGTTATCAACACCAGAAGGGGACTTGTTTGATGAACCTATCAACAGCATGCACCTGAAAAAGTATTATTTCTAAGGCAGTTATCATCATCAGAAAAAGTCATGAAGAAATACAAAAAAAATAGAAAAAGTCCTGAAGAAATACAAAAAAAATTAGAAAAAGTCCGAAAAAATCCTAAAAATCAAAAAGTCCGAAGAAATACAAAAAAATTAGAAAAAGTCCTGAAAAATCTTAAAAAAAGAAAAGTCCTAAAGAAATACAAAAAATCAGAAAAGTCCTAAAAATGTTACCCGGTGAAAACGGCAAACAGCATCTTGGTAGTGCAAAAGTCATAGGGTGAAAACCTGGCAAATAGGCAGTCTATTGACAAGAAAAATACAATAAAAACAAATAGTGAAAATCTGGCAAACAGACACTATTTGGGGCTCTCCATCTATTAGTTCATGTTCTGCACTTAACTTTTCGACATTCTTTTCATGCATCTTTTTCATCATCTTAGGGTCACACCAGCACCATGCTATCATCATTTTCCTTGAGCGATAACGTCTTACCATGGCTTGACTATTGTACATGTTCATTTCAGCACGTTGTGTTGATACCAAGGACAAACATGGGCATACTGGGGGCAATCATCTTTCAAGTTTACCAAAACGGTGACATAATGACATCAAAACCAATCAGGTAAAACAAAACAACCAAATCAAACCAAAACATCCAATCATTGATCCATATCATAGTAGCTTTCAGTTGCGTACCTTATCATGACTCATATCTGGATGATCTCTAATCTGAATAATGTTTGGAATCACAGTATTTCATTGTTGAACAATGGTTGTTTAATTTTTGATATCATTTCTCTGGAGCACACTCGATGATGTACTGAACTAGAGTGGCAAGGAAAGAGGATGATTTTTCTTTGTCTGTTGTTTTGAGGTTAATCATTTATCTGTTGCAAATATGTTGTGAGACGTGATGATTGAAATTTTATCATTGATGACAGTTCCAAATTTGCATCAGATGGTGGTTAGTCTTTGTCTGTTCATGCAAGAAATGCTCAGGTCATCTCGGTTCAATTATACCTAGGTGCTTGTGTTCACTTGCTATATCAAAAATCATGAAAGTTGTACTCAGGTCATCATTGGTGCTAATTTTCCCTTTGATGCTTGTACACACTTCCAACATTTTAAAATGCTCTCTGATGATTTAAGCAGGCTCAACAAAATGGTCGGTTTCATTTAGTTGCAGTTCATTTTAGGTCATTGTACATAACTGCATATTGGATTTGCATTAGAGTTTTGAAAGGCTAATGGTTGTCATATTTCTTTGGACTATTTGTGGAGGATAATACAAACATTTTTCATCATTATCATCTTATCATTTTATTATCATTATCATTCATTATCATCTTATCATTTCATTATCATTATCATCCATTATCATCTTATCATTTCATTATCATCTTATCATTTCATTATCATTATCATCCATTATCATCTTATCATTTCATTATTATTATCCTTGATTACATCTATCATCCATTATCATCATCATCCATTATTATTTCATCATTATTCATTTGTGTTTTATTTGCATTTATCCATTATCATTTCATCCTCATTTCATTTGCATTTATCCATTATCATTTCATCCTCATTACATTTGCATTTCATTTTCATATCCATTATCATTTCATCATCATATCCATTTTCATTATCATTTCATTCATCATCATTAGCATTATCATCTTATCATTGCATTTCATTATCACTTCATTTTCATTATCATCATTATATCATTATCATTATTATTTCATTATCATTATCATTTTATTACATTTATCATTCATTCCCATTATCATTTCATTCATCACCATCTTGATATCATTATCATTTCATTTCATCATTTCATCTCATTTTATTATCATTATCATCATTTTTCATCTTAGTATCATCATTTCATCATATCATATCATTATCCTTTCATTATCATCATTATAATCTCATTTATCATTTCATTTGTCCGTTCATTCTAATTACAAATCATTATATTTTCATCACATATCATTTCATCATACATCTCATCACTACTTACTCATCTCAATTTCATATCAATATTCAAATCATTTTACATCACCTCATATCATTTCATCATACAAATTCATAATGCATCCCATAAAAACAACATTCATTCCATACATACATCCACCTGCATGACATCATTTGTACACATTATCAAATCATTATCATCATCATAATAACATCATAATCGAATCATCCTGCATATCATGTTAGTCATCAAATCATAACATATAGAAATAAATGCATATCACATCATCATCTCATAAGTGCACAAAACATAATCCAAAATAATCATCGCCGGTGCATATCATCACTCATAAAAAATGATACAAATGTCCACATGTCCAATGAAACTAAAATGTCCAAAGCAACATACATTAGATAGATCAAAAATGGTATACATGCTCCAAAAAAGATGAACATCACATATCTAGCTAGTCGATACCCCTGATGGAGGTGGTCCAGACGGAGGTGGCCTGCCACTGGTACCTGCATTTGGGTCCTACCGAGATCCAGTCACTCCCCTACTCTGCGTGTGTGTCCACGATCTACTCCTTGTCCTGCTATGGGACCACGGGTATGGCTATTTGTGATCTGGAGGACACAGCTCCTCGTATCTAACCCTGTAATACTCAGCCTCCCATGCCATCTCCATGCCCTCTGCAATGGCATCCCGTAATGACACACTCTCTATAGTTCCCATCAGTCTCTGAGCCACGCCCTCAGCCTCTACTACCCTCCATCTGAATGCATCTCTCTCTACAATCACCTAAGCTAACTATGGGCCTGGGGCAGGTGCATGTGCCTGTGCCTGAGCCTGTGCTAGCTGTGCCTGTAACTACACAATGAATCCCTGAGCCTATGCCAGCTGACTCTGCAACTGTCCCTGCTGCCCTTGTAGTGTCTGTACCTGGGCCTGAAGTGTGGCTATCTGTCCCTACTAAGAGGAGGATGCCATATGGATCACTGTCTGTCTCCCAATTCCTGTCCTTGGTCACTGCATGATCTAAACACCCCTCAGAATATCCAGCCTCGACCTCCCCAGCATCTGTCCCTCCTCTCCACCATCATCTCCATCATCATCATTTGAACTCTCCTCATCTCTGCTCTCCACCTCCTCTCCTCCCACTGCTCCCTGCTCACCGCCAACCACATCCTCCTGTCTCCCTGCCCCTGGTTGTGGTGCTACCAAAATAGGTGTTGGCTTATTTAGACTAGTAAACCGTGGAAAGGGATGAGTGTGAAAATAGGAAAAGTACTTATCAAACATCCTAGCATCAATAATGTCTCACCTGTCAACCCATGCCTCAAGCGCTAATGTCTAAAACTCTATATATGCTATCTGATAAGAAATACATGGCCCCCATCTAGCCTCATCTCTGCTCCGGGCATAGTGAGCAACCCCTTGTGGCATCCCTGCGTGAATCCAAACTGTCTCTAAACTCGCAATGCTAGAAACCTCTCCAGAATGAAGGGATTCCACCCTATCAAGAATCGAGGAATGCATACATACAGAATCTTTATATCATCGGTAGCCCATGGCTCACAATCAAAATACGGTCACCATACCACTGTATCCATATCATCCAGCAGTCACCTCTAATAATCCACCTTGCCCAGCTTGGTCTAGGTAAGGAACATAGCATACATATATATATAAGGCCTACCTGGTGGGCTAACTTTGGGGCACGCCGGTCTCATCACAGCGAGATGCTCCCATGCCCAAATCTATAGCACTGTCACCCCACAAGACAAACTGGATGAACCTCTGTATACTACCTGATGTAAATCATGATAAAGATGTGCTAGCATGCAGCTCCCCCATGCATATCTCCGTAGTTGTAGCAGCATCTACTCCAAAATCCTACCCCATCCCACTGATAATCCTTTTTCCCGGCGATCCAAACAAAGGAGACCTCCAATGAATGCACCCAAAACTGCCAGCAAGGCTGGATATCCACAAAAATCAGCCCATGGTACCCAGTACCCAGCTATATGTGCATCTCTGTACACTCTCCTCAAAGCATTTGTACCCCCAAGCTCTTTGTGATCATAATACACAAGGGCTCCAACCACGGGGATACCTAATATCCTGTACATGTCCTTAGGAGTCACCGTCACCTCACTAGTCGGCATATGAAAGGTGTTGTGCTCTGAGTGCCATCGTTCTACCAGTGCTGTCAACAATCCTCTGTTGACCTGAATTAGCAACATCGCCAACAAGGATCTCAAATCGCAAGTATCTATCAAAGCTATGTCAGTAGGTGTCAACTCGAGAATCCTATCCCATCCTGCTGAATGTCACTCTTTGATATGGAGGTTTTTGAAAACCTCCTATTTTCATCACAAAGGTAATTCATTAGAATCATTCCAATCATTCAATACCAATCAAACAAAATCAATTAGACTCATATCTATCAGTGACCTATATCATTCATCTATCTGTGACCTATATCAGTGACCTATATCAAGTGACCTATATCAGTGAACTATATTAGACCCATGTTAATGATTCATATCAATGCATCAAATCAACGACCCATATCACACAAATCCGATCAGACAAACCAATACATAATCTATCTATCTGGATATCATATCAAATATGTTCTACCATCAATTACTATTTGTTTTCTATCATAGAAAGCAAGTTTATCAGAAGTCATATCAATCAATTACTCTTTGTTTTCTACTCTAGGAAGCAAAGTTATCAATCAATCAATCAAATTATTCTATCATTTTTATCCATATTAGCATGATGACATAACAATTTACCTATCTATTGACTAAGGAAGCAATCTTCATCATCATTTTCACATTCCTATCATCAAATCATCAAATTCTGCCTATTTTTACAATATGCACCACTCTGTGGACTCTATGCGCTAAAACCCATATACGCCATTCTTTTTACGGGATGCGCTAAATCCCGTATGCGCCATTATTTTTACCGGATGCACTCAAACATACCCCCCTATGCGCGTTTTCCCGTATGCGTAACTTTAATCCACCTAAGTGTGACTCAAATCACTAGATACTCATTTTTACTCTGCGCCACTATTTTCCCTAAAAGTGTTTTACTCCTAAATTTTCCTATCCTGCCCTATATGCACGCTAGTTTTTACGGGATGCGCCAAACTGGTTTTCCTAAAGTTTCAAAACCCTATCCTATATGCGCATCTATTTTTACCCTAAGCGCATCTAAATTTTTTGAAAGTGCCTAAACTATCCTAGATGCGCACAAATGGAATTTTCAAAATGAAAATCTGCAAAAAAATGAAACAAATATGATTCAAACGGAAAAATTCGAAAGCACAGGGGGTTAGATCGACTCACCGGTGGTCCATACACTGTTGGCCTCTGGTATTGGCGTGATCTCTCAAATCAGTGGCGATGATAAAGGATCTCCATGACACAATGTCACTCTCAGAGCTACAGTATTCACTAAAGTCAAAAGTGCAAATGACTTGTCTTTTTCACCTTTTTACCTTTTAAAGGTCAACTCAGGGTAAGTTTGTTGCCTTTTTGACTTTATTTCTCAAAGTGGGACATTCTTTTTCATCATTTATCACTAGCTAAACCACTCTCTCTCATCCGTGATTTACCTCCCGAAGGGGCATCATCAGCAAAAATATTGAAAGCATATCAGGGGCAAAATCTTATTTTCTTTGAAGCAATGCGTTTCACACATCACTTCAAAGAGGGGCAAAATGTATACGTCTAAAAATGGTCATGATTAAGCTTGTTAATTAATTAAATATGATTTATTCAATTAATTCCCCAAAAGTCATCTACATATAAATAAATCTAATCATTTATTTATATCGTTCATTTTCTAATTAAATAAATAATTTTATTTAATTATTAACATTTCCATATTCCACTTAATTAAATTAAATAAATTTTCATAATTTATTTATATTTGATTATCGTATTATTCTAAAGTTTAAATATTTTGAATATTTAAATAATGGAATATCTTCTTCATCCCACCTTCCACCTTCCGCTTAATTAAATTAAATAAATTTTCATAATTTATTTATATTTAATTATCGTATTGTTCTAAAGTTTGAATATTTTTTGAATATTCGAATAATGGAATATTCTCCATCCCATATTCAATTTAAATATTAAATATTTTATTTAATATTTCCTCACTCTAATTTCAAATTTAAATAATTTATTTAATTATGTGAGTTTCCATTTTCGTCTTCACTTCTAAATTAAATAAATATATTTTATTTAATTTCTAACTCATGCTAAACTCACCCTTCCAAATTCTCAACTCATCCTTCGAAATGGAAGTTTCCCTTCAAAACTCAATGACAAAAATTGAAAGAAAAGGGAAACCTTCCATTCTTCTCTCCACTTTTGAAAAACTGCCACCGTCCATTCGAACAAGCTTAATCTAGACCGTCGATCGAATCAGCCAATCAAATCCTCTCAAGAACTCTATAAATTCCGGCGCGAATCCAAGCTTTGGTTACAACTTACACACACTACGCACGCATTTGCACAGCCATACTTTCAATCAGCTTATGCATTCATATCAGTTTCAATATCACAGCCATATTTTCATATTAGCATAGCTTTGCATTTAGCATAATATGCACTTTAAAATCTCATTCTTTAGCTATCATTTTGTTGAGTTTGATATGCTGGTCTGAGAGCCATTCGAAACCAACAAAACGCTGGAGTTAGAGGAAGATAAGACAATTTCTAGAAGCTGATGTCACGATTTGCATATTTCTGTTTCTTTTTCAGCTTATTTGATTTAATGTCTTATTAATATGTGTTTGATTTTCATTTAAATTGATACATTTTTCACTCACACTTCTCGTCAAAATATGCAATGGGCTAGTGATTTGGATTTTTTTCTCAAAATGTAAACCAAAGCTCCCAACCTACACAAACACAACCAACAATCAATAGATTAGATCAAATGCAAGGTTAGAACCATGATTCCTCAAGAAATACATTTGAATGCAAAAGAAAAGGAATGAAATGAAGAAAACAACAAACTTAAAACAAAGATATCAAATCATATTCTAAAACAAAGCAAAATCTTAATCTCTTGAGGGAGTTGGTGCCAATTTGATGTGAAAATTGGCCCTTTCCCAACTCCAATGATGTGATGAAGATTGTGATCCACTTTGTTGAAGATTGATGAGTGCTCCAAGATGAAATCTACATAACCTAGCTACAAAACTCAATGAGATGGATGAAGATTGCTTTAAATTTGAGTATAGTAAGTTTACTCAAGTTGTGGATGATCAAATGAGGAATGAAGCCTCTTATTTATAGAATGTCAAGTTGAAGAGATGTCTAAAATGGAGCAATGTGGGACTAAAGATCCACCAATGACAAGGTGCCACTTTTCAACATGTGAATGGTTGAGGCATGAGGACATTTTGGAGAATGTGCAAAGAGGGGGGAGATTCAAATTCAAAATATGGTTTGAAGGATGAGGTGAAAGTTGAATTTAATGCCACATTGCTCAAGAAAAGGACATGTAAGAGATTTTAAATTCTTTTTTGGATGTACAAACCCTTTTGGAGGGATTTTTCAAATTTGGGGAATATTCCAACCATTGATGCCTTTTTGAATGAAATAGAAGATTTATTAAATCAAACAAATTGATTTATTGTGCAAGTGGCAAAAGCTAGATGATTTGAGTGATTAGGATTAGTATTAATCATGATGTTAGTTGATTTGACCATTTTGACTTAGATTTTAGGATTTAAATAACTCAAAATGAGAAGAGAATGATTTAGACTTAGTTAAATAAATATTTTTTATTTTTTTAACCAAAGGGGGTGATGTTAGATTAAATTAGATAAATGTTTGATTTATTTAATTTAATTAGATGAACTTTAGAGATTTAATCAAATAATGTGGATTATTTAATTAAATAGAGATAGGAAGATGAAATGACCTAGCTAATTACACAAATACAATGATTTAATTAAATCGAGGGACTTATTTAATTAAAAGGGGAATTATGATGAATTTAATCAAATAAGGTTATTCGATTAAATGGTTAGACAGAGGGATAATTCAGGATGAAGCGATGTTAGTAGATCAGGATCAAGTGTACGACATCAATCTGTATATTTTATATGTCTACACCCCATAGTTGGTGAAGAATTTAGTAAAATTGTGTCTCTCTCTAGCACATGTTTAAATTGAATCACTAATAAAGTTCTCAATGGTCCAACGAGGGGTTTGGATTTTTTAAATTAATAATATTTAGGGAGTATCTTTTAGAAATAAAATTTTTAACCCCTATCCAAGAAGCTATAAGAATAGCATTAAAAGAATATTTCTTCTATAAAATGATTTTTGGTGTATCCTAGATACACGAGAAGAGTAGAAATAATTTGTCCTTTGTGATCTCTAATAACCCCTCTCTAGCTAGACCCAAGTTTCCCTTTGATGTCCCATCAAAGATTTCTTTAATCCAATCCTTTTGAGGTGGATTCCAAACCATACCACCTCTCGTAATCTTCATATCCTTAAATGGTGTAGATATATAAAATTGAAGACTCCAAGATTTAGAAATCTAAAGATTAGAAATGGACACACCAATATTTACTTTATTAGTGATCTTGACAGATATCCTTGACATAGAGTTTTCCTTTGTCACTAGTGTGATTCTATTTGAGGAATTTCTATTATTTCCCTTTCTTTCCATAAAATATATGTATTTATTTCTTTTTATAGACCCAATTCCATGTGTGGGAGCATGAAGGACCAAAATAACCTCAAGGAAGGATTGAAAGAGGGAGAAATCCATTGATCAACCTAATCATAAATAGAATTTGGATCAACCAAGTAATATTCCAGAGGAAAATAGGGTTCCCATTTATAGATAAAGAGTGATGTAGTGCTACAAGAATAAAAACACTAACTCAATCTCATTTCAACAAAACTTGAACAAAATCTCTCATGTCCTTGTACTAGGACTCTAACTTTCTTCACAAATCTTGTTCTCAAGGCACCAAACTAAGGTAAAAGCACAAAACCCCTTAAAGACTTCTCAAACACTTTAAACATCATCAATATAACTAGTCCAAATCCCTTTCACCAACATAATCATCACAAAATTGAGAGCTCTTAAAATGACTGTCCTAACAGGCGTAAAATTAGTCTTTTGAGATCATACAATTTAACATACAACAATAAAGACTTTCATGATTCTTTACTTGATTCAAAGGCTTGTAAATCTCCACAATTGAACATTCCACAAGTAACTTCAAGGTCTTTCAAAATGGAGGACAACAAACTATGCAATTATTGTCCTATAAAGGACTGTTTCCAAACTGCCAACAATAGGATAGTCAAAACACAAAGGCTTCTAATTTATCAAGTCTCCAAACCTTGATAATAAATGGCTTCCAATATATATAAACACCTTTTGAAAGCACTACCATTCAATATGGACACCATTCACTTCATCACAAACACAAAATCTTCATAAAGCATTGTCAAACTAAGACTGACATAAGACTGTATCTACAAGATAGTATTTATGAGTGCATTCAAAACTTATAAATCACCAAACCTGCTTGAAGATATTTCAATATACATCTCTACAACCTTCTAACTCACTCTCATCCAAATAGGACATCTCAAACTTCATCAAAACATAGAATAATCATTGTTCACTGTCATAATAGGACAATAACAAATCTAGGTTCTATTCTTTATCAATTCATTAAATAACATCTAAAATTGACTCACAATGCATGTAACAAGCTTCCTCAATCACCTTTACCCAAAGGAATACCTTTTCATGACATAAAAAATAAAATTCTTCTCTATACATAGTTGATTTCCATATTTTTGTGCAAAAATAGTCCTAGGGCATTATCTTCTTCATTGCTAACCCTTATATTTCAATCTGAATCCTTGAAATATGGAAAAATATGTTAAAAGAAACTTACATACCAAAAATTGGATAGTTCCACCATGTAGAAAGAAAGATATACAATTCAAATGTCTCATTGTCTACCCTAATTGAGGGTTTCGCCCTCTAGAGGTATTTTCACAATATCTTTCTTGAAACTAAATGAATTCACATGAAGCAAAAATGGAGTGGAAAGTGACTGATCCTAGATTCACTTACAATCAATTTTTTATGGATTCTTTCCCATACAGGGTCATACAACATCAAAAACTAGTGTATTTCTGAGAGAAAATATAGAAATAATGTCTTTTATTCATTCAACATCAAATATACAATCACCCGCACTTGATCAAACTTATAAATGACCTTTTAAAGGAATCTTGCACATGAATCTCCAGTTCTAACTACCTTTCAATGAATCAAAACATAAAATGAGCTTTCACCTTCTAATTGATGCATTTTGCAACTTTTTGCAATTACATCTTTTGCAACATTTTGACAACTTTAACAATATCTGGGAAAATGAACCTAACCTATCTTCTAAGACCTAATACACATTAAATATGGTCTCAATGACCTTATTACATCATCAAAATAGTGAGATTGAGCCCACAATACAAGATTTCCTCATGGAGGCATGAAGTCCAATTGGTGCTCCTGCACCAAAGAGAAACCATTTCCCAAAAATAGGTGAATAACGTGCTCTCTTCATGATTTTTACATAGAATACATTTACTCAAGAGAGAAAAACCCCTCTTCATTAGTTTTCAAGAGTAAGAATTTTATTTTGTGGTAGAATCCCAAAAAAGTATAATAAGTTTAGGTAATAACTAGGGGGATGGCACCTTTTCACAAGAGGGAGCTAGATCACTTTGAGAACCAAGATAATTAACCCATAAAGCCACAATATAAGAACTAGACTGGGTAGCACACTAGGCTAATTCATCCTTTATTGGGATAAATGAAATATGGAAGCTAGAGAGAAGGGTTTGTAGCTTAGAACCTCTCTCTAAATATATATAATCTACCACACTAACTCCTCTACATGTCAAATATAGATCTCTTAAAGGTAGAGCCTTGTCACACTTGCTAAGAGGGGTATCAAGTAACCATTTGTACTCCCAAAAATTAATAAAATTTCTATCACACAACAAGATCTCACACCTTTATGAAAAATGGACTTGTTGTCAATAATAATTTTCAAAAGATAATATCCAAGAGGTAAGTCGTTGTGGTCTAAAAATTCCCACATATTTCCATGGTGATACAAATATTTTCTCTAGATAATATTTGTCCATTAATTTTTTCACAAATTAATCTCCATGTTAATTTTGCATTTAATGCTAGATTAAAGTACTTATTTTTTCTAATTCTTAAACAACCCTATTTATTTGATTTACAAACCCCATCCCAAGCCACCAACATAATTTTTTTCTTTCTTTAGTTTCTTCTCAAATATTTTTTCTCTGAATTTGTTCAAACTTATTAGCAATCTTGGAAGGAAATTTTAGGAGACTCATCCTATAAGCTACAAGATTTTGTAAGTTGAATTTAGTTGACTATTTTTTTTCTAGCTTGGCTTTGCAAAATTTCCTCCCACCCAACCAATTTAACATGGAATCTATCAACAAGATCAAACCAGAAGGATTTTAGGACTTTCCATAGAAAAGAGGAATTCCTAAGTACTTAGAAGGAATGTTTTGCACCTAACATTGGAAAATACCAAAAATATTCTTCTGATGATAACTGGGAGTATTCATGAAAAAAGAGTGCTTTTGGGTAAAAGTTGATATTTTGGCTTGAAGCCTAATCATATTTTAACAATATAGTTTTAAGCTCCTAAGATTCTCTAATCAAAACATATCTTGTGATGATTATGTCATCCACAAATTTTTGATGTGAACAAGGAGCCTACCATAAGGGTTATTTTTGATAAATAAAGAGGAGATGGGATCCCCTTGTCAAATATCCCTTGATATTTTGAAGAAACTTTTTTTTTTTTAAATAAAAAGGGGTAAAACATTTATTGAAATCAAGAAACAATCAGTACAAAGAGAACAGGGTACCCAAAGGCACCCAAGAGAGAAACTACCAAACACCCAACCAAGACAAAAATTATCAACCATACCGCCAAAACCCTTATCCATCCACATCAGCAATAGTGAACTTTTCCAATTCATGATGATATCCATCAATCTTCCAATCATCAGCATTCTCCAAAGCCCACTTTTCCAAGTAGTCAGCAACCCTATTCCTTTCATGCAGAATATGGCAAAAAGACACCACTTCCAACATAGAGCATAGATGCAAAATATGACGAACTACCAAGGAAAGCTTCCAATTAACCTCAACCACCTCTTGCTCATGCAACAAATTAACAATAATATTAGTTAGATTCACAAATAATCCTACGCCAACCCAAAGCACAAGCATGCTCAATAGCCCAAAGAATCACCAATCCCTCCATAAGGTTGTTAGAATACTGCCCTTTGTGAATGGAGAAAAAGAAAATAACCAAGCCAAAAATATCTCTTCCAAATCCACCAATCCTAGTAGGCCTAGGATTACCTCTAGAGGAGCCATCCATATTGATCTTCAGAACATCCATTGGAGAAGGCAATCATCTTTTGACCCTTTGAACTTTCTTTTTAGCTCGCCTACCTCTCTTGACACAGGTGGAGACAAAATTCAACCCTTGCAAGCCCAGTCTATTCACAATCTCATCATCACTTCTTTCCAAAGGAAAATCCACCTCACATTTGGCTTCCACCATCTCTTGGATCATACCAATAATTTTTTTCCAATCATGTTGAACCATCAACCTACTCCCACAAAAATCCTATGATTCATTTCCAACCAAATTTTCCAAAGGATGAGAGTAGGACCAATGCACCACATGATCTGGAGGAAAGAAGCCTAAGAGGGAGGTCTGCCTAGACTGCTCTAGAACTCAACTAGGGAGGAAGCATGAACACAAGGATTTTTCCAAACATCCCACCATAAATGGAAAAGCAACAAAGAATAAGAACAACAGAAAAACAAGTGGGAAGAATCCTCCTCACTACAGCCACACACATGACACAAATAGAGGGACCTTGGAATCCCCTCTTCCAAAGATTATCCCAAGTCAAACATCTATTCCAAGCTAGAGTCCACACAAAATAATTACACTTTGGCCATGAAAAACTTGTTCCACACATGTTTCCACCAAGGTACCTCTACCCAACCAAACTTACGAGCCAACAACTCCTAGTACCCACTAGCCACAGTGAATGCACCCTTAGGATTCAGGCTCTAACAAGAATATCCTTATCCCTAGGGGAGCTGCATTATGTACCAACCAAAATATTTTAAATCTCAGCACAATCCTCCTCCAACCCATCCACAAGCCATTTGCAAGGCTCCTTCCACCTAGACACCTCCATCTACCGACATGGATAAGAAGCCTTAAAATCAATCACCCTTGACCAACCAGCATCTAGGAAGCAATGGCAATGATTCATCAAATTAGGATACTGGCACAAAATGGGAGGAAAATTATCCCAATAATCTGACCAAAAGAGAGCCTCAGCCCCCTACTACATATCTAGAACAAACCCTCCTTGATTAGAGGATCCCTTTTCTAAAGCGTACCCAAAATCATAGAACCTTTCCCAACCAAAGGATACCTAGGAAATCTCCTCCTTTAGAACCCTTGGAAGGTACTTGTGAGATAAAATCCTAGCCCAGCTTTGATCCTACTCCACACACCACCTCCAATAAAGCTTAGTAGCCAACACCAAGCCAGACCAGGTTGACTGCTGCAATCCAAGACCCTCAAACTACTTCAGGCTACACACAATCTCCTACTTCACAAGGCTCCACTTAGAAGAGGAAAAGTTTCCTGCCCATAAGAACTGTCTAGCCAAAGAATCCAAATCTTTCACAAACCCAACTGGAGCCACTTGGAGCATACATCTATAAATAGGAAGGGCCTGCACCAATGACTTAAGAAGTTGAACACGCCCACCAAAGGATAACCATCTATGAGTCTCATGATTAACCTTCACACGAAGTTTGCCCAGAATAATATACCATGACTCCCTAGGCAGGCTACCAAAAGAGATAGGAATACCAAGATACATTAAAGGGAGAGACCCAATCTGAAACCTCAAGATACAAGCAATCATTTTCTAAATAATCCATGGAGTATTGAAGAAGAAAATGGAAGATTTATCTTCATTAATCAATTGACTTGAAGCAACAAGATAAATATCTAAAGCCTTGTGCAAATTTGTGGCTTCTTTGATCTTAGCCATACCCATCAAAGTAGTATAATCCACAAATTGCAAGTGAGACTAAGGAGGCAAACCATTTCCCACACCCAACCAGGTGAAGAAAACCTAACTCCACATTATATTTCACCAATCTTCCCAAGCCTTCAGCAAGAAGAATAAATAAATACAGAGAGAGAGGATCCCCTTGATGAAGACCTCTAAAAGCACTAAAAAGAGAGGAAGGCTCACCATTTATCAACACTGATAATGTAGTGGAAGAAATGCAAGACATAACCCACTGGACCCACTCTTCAGCAAAACCAAAGGCAGTAAGAATTCTTTGCAAAAAGGACCATTTAACTCTATCATATTCCTTTTCCATATCCAACTTGATGAACATAGCCTTTTTTTTTCAAGGCTGCCATAGAATGAATGGTTTCAATAGAAATGACCATCCCATCCAGAATTTTCTGATCTTCCACAAAACCACTCTATTCCTTAGAGATAAGCCATCTAAGCCAACACTTCATCCTTTCAGCAATCAACTTAGAAATGATTTTATAAACAACATTACAAAGGGAAATGGGATGAAATTGACTCAACCGATCCGCCCCCTCACATTTAGGAATGAGATTAAGGAAGGTAGAGTGTAAATACCACAACATCTTTTTATTCCTCTGAGACTCACAAACCACCTCCAATAGATCCAGCTTAATGATATCCCAAAAATCTTGATAAAATTCAATTGGAAAGCCATCAGGGCCTGGGGCTTTCCATTTCTTCATCTATATTACAATAGCCTCTAATTCCTCCAACGAAATATGGCCCAAAAGATTCTCATTCATCTCCCCAATAACTAAGGAGGGAATACAAGAAAAAAATTAGTTTTCTTTCAGCAAACCATCCTGAGAATCCTCTCTAAATAAAGAAGAAAAGAACTATGAAGCTTCTCGAGACATATCATGCCAAGAAGATAAATGTTCATCCCTTCCATTCACAAGAATAGGCATAGAATTCCCATGTCTCCTGGCTTTCACTGAATTGAAGAAGAAAGCAATTTTTTTGTCCCCCTCCTGTAACCACTCAATGTGAACCTTTTGTTTCCAAAAAAATTCCTTGCATGGCTCACACTCCTCCAAAGCTTTCAAATCCCTTGTCTCCTCCCTGAGTAAATCCTCTGAAAGACCAAACTCCCTAATCTCCTAAGTGATAGCATCTAATTCAGCCTAAGCAGCAACCTTAGCATGAAAGATATTTCTAAAACATTATCTGTTCCACCACTTGAGCTGATATTTCACATATTATAGCCGCTTGGAAAAAGAATACATATCAGTTCCATGAGCAGGCCTTCCTATCTACCACCAATCAACCATATGCACCTACAAAGAAGAATATCTTAACCATATAAGCTAGAACTGGAAAGAGGGGGAATGAGCAACACAAACAAAAGTAGCGGATAACTTAATAGGCTAGTGATCTGAGCCCCTCCAGTCCAAAATTTCATAGCTAGTAGACCACAAACCACTAATCCAAGAACAAGAAACCAAAAAATGGTCAAGTCTTTCAACAATATAGTTCTCTCCCATTCTCTTATTGTTCCAGGTAAACTGACCATTACAGGGCTTAATGTCAACTAGATTCAAGGGAGAAATGTTATCACAAAGAAGGAAGGAAGAAGGCTCCAACCTCGCAATACCACCCTTCTCATCCAACTCAATAATAGCATTGAAATCACCCTTAATAATCCAAGGGGGAAAAGGGAAAATACTTTGAATGAAATTGATATGAGACCACAATAACTGTTTACCAAGAAAATTAGAAGGAACATAGATGTTTGAAAGAATAAAATAAGAATAGTTTCCCCTAACTCCAAACTTGAAGCAACCATAGAGATGGAAGATGTCCTAGAGGACACCCACCAGAGAGGATGAATCTTCAATGGGTTCCATAGGCAAGCCATACCCCCTGAATTTCCATGAGCCCCACTGCACTAGCAGTCACCTCACCCCCACAACTTCGACAACAGACCAACCATACTATCAATAGATAACTTAGTCTCCTGTAAAAAAGGAATATCTGAAGAATGACTTCTTACCAATTCACGAATAACTTTTTGTCAAGGGCCACTCTTCAAGCCCCTTACATTCCAAGAAAGGATGGTCATTTCAAAGGGTTAGAAAAATGGGAATCTAGGGTCCTAACAGACCCAAACTCCACCAAATTCTCTCCCACCATATTTATTTTTTCTAAGTCCTTCTTTCTTCCAACTTTGGAAGGCTTCTCAACAAACCCTTTCTTTTGGTCTTTCTGAAGAAGTCCTAATGAAGGAGATTCCTTGCTTCCTTTTACTAAATCAGACCCCACTTTCCCCAATGGAGTAGAGATCTCTCCCTCCCCCATTTTTGCATCTGCAAGAGTCCTGGACCTCTCATGAACCACCAAACTCAGATCTATTTCCATTTGCAAAACATCAACCTCCTGCGAAGTTTGGTTGTATTCTAGAATAATTCCCTCTTGAACTGCTTCCAAAACACCCTAATCCAGAAACATCAAACCTGGATTCACCTCCTATTGATTGAGATCATCCAAAACCTTGAATCTATTAAAGGTATTTCCTTCTTGATGCTCCTTTAGATTCCTCTTTTGACCTCGGTTCCTATTACGAGCCTTAATAGGAATAAAACCATCTGCACTTGCAACCACACTAGGAATGGGACCCTTTCCTTTGTCAACCTTAGGAGGGTTGTGGGGAGGTTGAGTAGTCTAAGACTCAAAAGATTTATACTTTAAGCATCTTCTCTGTAGATGGCCATATTCATGGCAAAGACGACACCAAAAGGGAAATGTCTCATAATCTAGCTATTGCACCCAAGAATACGAACCTGCATGAATTTCCAACGAATATAGAAGAGGGTTATTTAAATCCATCTCTACACAAATGCAAGCAAGTGTCATTACCTTTATATCCTAAGTTTGCTGAGAAGGATCCACTAGTTTCCCAAACAGTGAAGCAACCCTATGCAAGATGTTGTTGCACCAAAATTCCACTTGAAATCTAGGGAGACACACCCACATCGAAACCCAATTTAGGAGCTCCTTCGAAGGATCAAAACCAACATGCCAAGGTTTAATAAATAAACCAATATGGTTATGGAAATAAGGCCCACCTTTGAAAACTCTATTATGATCCACCATGCAATTAAAAGTCACCATGAAGTAACCATTTTCCAACAACATTATTTCCATCTCACCTTCTAAAGTCCAGGTACAGTGAGCCCATGAATCTAAAAATTGGATTGAAACCCTCATTCCCAAGAATTTGCAGAGAAAAGCATGCTTTGAGTAATATTCAATATCCTTCACAATCAATTATGGTTGAATTACCAACACCGACCTATCTTTGGAATGTTCCAAGTAGCCATTTATCTTCTAGATACAAGAACCTCTAGATGACAAAAATACTCCATTGCCCAAATCATTTGAAAACAAATTATCATAAAAAACCCTCAAAGATCGATTTGGAGAGGAAACCCCAAAAGTAGCATGAAAATCCATGGAAGATTTGACCCCCGATGTCACCCCCGAAGCCATAACCGAGAGGACAAAGAACCTGCAAATGCCTCTCCTAGGAAGATGAAAATGAAGCCAACCAATCCAAAAGGAAGGGTGATACCCAATGCAAAGGAATAAAGCCTGCATCCAACTTACCAACACTCCCACACATCGGCCAAGAAAGACCACTGAGCCACAAAACAAAAACAAAGAAAAATACAAAAAATAAGTCTTCCCACACATGAACTTCAACTCAAATCCATAGTAGTAGATGGGAATGCAAAGAAAGCAAAGAGCATGCAGTTGCAGCCTCATAGGCCGTTAGATGCAAAGCCCTCATTCACAGAAATGCCGCCCAACATCGCTCAAACTCTCTTTCCCCTATTTTGAAGAAACTTAAAGTATTAGCATTAACCAAAATAAATAATTTAAGAGTGGATATAATCTTAAAAATTAGATCCATAAACTTGGCCCCAAAACCAAAATTTTCCATGAATTTCAAAAAAATGAATCCCATACCACTTTGTCATAAGCTTTCATCAAATCCAATTTAAGAAGAAAAAAAATATTTTTTATTGATGAATAGAGAGTGAAGGAATTCATGAGTAGAAATAATGGATTCCAAAATCTACCTACCTTTCATAAATCCATTTTATTGATCATAAATTATTTTGGGGAGATCCAATTTCAATCTCGAGGAAATAATGTTAGAGAAAAAATTGTAGATCGAGTTACTAAGGCTGATTGATCTAAATTCAATAAAGGAGTTTTCCCATATTTTTTAGGAATGAGAAAAATAAAAGTAGAGTTTTATTCCTTTAGAACTCTCTTTCTACCAAAAAAATCATTATTTGCATAATAACATCCTTATAAATGTATTTAGGAAAAAATTGTCTTATTTGAGAAAGGATGTGCAACTCCTCAGGTGGTGGCGATGGAGGTGGCAATTTTTCAAGTTCTGAAGAGGCGAGAATTTATGTTGATGCGTCTGGCGGTAATGGCAGTCGGTATGTTGATGAGAGGGTGATGTCAGGCGGTTGCTACAGGTAAGTTGTGTGGGTCCCCTTTTGTGGCTAATGTTCTTTTGCACGGGAAAGGGGCTTTGAAGAGTGTGTGATCGATGCATTCCCTAGTGTCTAGCTCTAAAAAAGTGGTACTTGGCTCTAAAAAGTCAGGGAATGGCATCTATTTGAACGTGAGTGATGGGACTCCTAATGTCGAGGGTATTGGGTCTGAAAAGACTGAGAATGCTTTCTTGTCTAGTTCCTCTCTTGAATGGTCAAATATGTTTCACTCTAAGCCTAAGGGAAAAAGTACTTCCCCCCGGTGCCCTTTGTTGCAAATAAAAAGATTGGGGAGTACTCTATTTCAATTCCAGATTGTATTGTTGACAAAAGAATGTCAAATATGGACATGGCGTTGTTGGGTAAATTTGTTGGTCCTCGGCCTCACATTGAGCTGGTCCGCAAGTTTACTTTAAGTCGCTGGAAACCTAAAGGACAAGTTGAAGTGGCTACTATGGCCAAAGGTTTCTTTTCTTTTTCCTTCAACTGTGAGGATGATTTGGTGATGGCATTGACAAGTGACCCATGGTTCCTTGAGAAGTCTTCATTGATGTTGAAGAAATGGGTGATGGGCTTCAATTTGAAATCATGCTCTTTCTCGGCTGCTCCAGTTTGGGTTAGACTGCCTGGCCTCCTATTGGAATTTTGGGATGAGGAGGTGTTTAAAGGGATTTCCAACACATTTGGTTGTTTGTTGTCGATTGACCAAATGACAGCTTCTAGGAAGCGGCTGGTTTACACTAGATTTTGTGTGAATGTAGAGAATTCTGCTAATCTACCTTCAATGGTAAAGATTAACTCTAAACTTGGGGTGTGGGAGTAGTTGGTTGAGTTCGAGTCGAATCTGTTTGCCTACTTTCATTGTAAAAAGGTTGGTCATTGGGCCAAAAAATTTCCTCTCAAATTTTCTAAGCAAATGACTAAACAATGGAGAGAGGTAGAGAAACCTCCTGTTAAGGAGGTGGATTCAATTATTCCTCTTGTTCAGGAAGTGACAGTAGAACCTACTGCTCAGGAGGAGGTGCCTGTTGGTGTGCTCCCCTTGGAGGCTTCTGAGGAGACACTTTTGGATGAGGTGGATAAGGTGTTGGATTCTCAACCAGCTTAGGGGGAAATGAATCAGGTTTTGGGTCAGGTTGAAAAGGTATGTTTGTCCCCTAGTTTTAATGAGGATTTCAATACTCCTCTGCATGATGTTGATAATTTGGGTGGTTTGTAGAATGTGGATGGTAGAATATTTGATCTTATGTAGTTTATTAATGATTCAACTCTTCTTGATTTGGATTTGAAAGGGGCTTCCTTTACCTGGTCGAATAGGCATGTTGGGAATTCCCTTATCTAGGTTAAGTTGGATCGTGTTCTTTTGAATCCTAAATGGTTAGCCCACTATTCTTGCTCTCTCTCAACTCTTACCAAACTGGGTTTGGATTACTTCACTTTGGCTCTGTCTGTGGATTTTTTGGGTGATAAGAAGAATTTTCCTTTTAGGTTTGAGAAAATGTGGACTTGTCATCCTGATCTAGGTAATTTGATTAAGGATTGGTGGAATATTAATGTGGATGGGCTGGCTATGTTTAGAGTTGTTAAAAAGCTGGCTAATGTTAATCTTAATGTTAGGAAATGGAATCATACCTCATTTGGCCATATTTTCATGGAAAAGGAAAGGGTTTATAAGGAGCTTCATTTTGTTCAGCAAGCTATTCAGTCGTCAAGGTATGATCAGGATTTGATTTTGAGGAAAATGTTCTGCTTTCCAAGCTGCATAATATAATTGCAAAGGTGGAAGAATTTTGGAAGCAACGATCGAGGATCATGTGGTTGAAGAGTAGTGATAGAAATACTAAGTTTTTCCATATGTCGACGTTGAAACATAGGGCTTGTAATAGGATTAATTTGATCAATTTTAATAACCAAGTTTTGGAGAAGGATGTTGATTTGCATAATGTTGTTTCCTCTTATTTTGCTCAGTTACTATTGTTGGAAGGGGAGCTTGATTTGGTCTGTTAAGAGGATATTTTGAGGGATATTCCTCAGTTGTTGGATGATGAGTTCAACAGGTAGTTAGTTTGTATTCCTTCGGAAGATGAAGTTCGGTGTGTTGTTTTCTCCTTTGAAGGTAATAAGGCTCCGGGACCTGATGGCTTTCTCATGTTCTTTTTTCAGTCTTTTTGGGAAATTATTATGAAAGATGTTGTTGTGGCTACTAAGGATTTTTTCAAGTTGGGTGCCCTTTTGAAGGAATTGAATTCCACTTTTATTGTTTTGATTCCCAAAAATCTAGGGGCTGCTTCTTTTGAGGAGTTTCATCCTATTAGTTTGTGTAATTCGATTTATAAGATCTTCTCCAAGGTTCTGGAGCTGAGGTTGGAAAAAATATTTCCTTTCATCATCTCTCCCCAGCAAAATGGTTTTGTGGCTGGTAGGAAAATTTTGGACTCCATTCTTACTGTTCATGAGAATATTCACTCTTTACTATTAATAAATAGGTTGGGTTTATCCTCAAGCTTGATTTACTTAAAGCTTATGATAGAGTGGACTAGGAATTTTTGTCTAAGATTCTTATCTCCTTTGGTTTTGGGGAGAAAATGGTGGCTTTGGTGCATCAAATTATTTCGACTCTGAGTTTCTCTATGCTCGTGAATGGTTCTCCTTCTCCTCTCTTTGACTGTTCCAGGGATCTGCAGCAAGGGGATCCTATCTCTTCTTTTTTTTATTATTATGGTTGAGTCTTTGGGTTGTCTTATCCAAAGATATGTTAACTCAGGTCTTACGTCTAGGTTAGCCCCCTCTTCTGCTAACCTTGTTTTCTCTCATCAACAATTTGTGGATGATTATATTTTGCTTGGGAAAGCTATGATTAAGGAAGCTAAGGCTATTAAACGAATTTTGAAAATTTATGAGGTTGCTTCTAGGTAGAAAGTTAGCCTTTATAAGAGTGTGCTTTTCTTTTTCAACACTCTGATTGCTAGAAAAAATAAGATTGCTAGAATTCTGCAGTGTCAAATTGGTGAACTTCTTGCTTCCTACTTGGGGCTCCCCTTTTGCTCTAAGGATCTGGATTCTTTATGGAGGGGGTTGATCAAAAAATTTAATTCTAAGTTGGCTGGGTGGAAGGGGGCTTTGTTGAGCCAAGCTAGTAAAGTTCAACTGATTAAATCCACCTTTCAGAATATTTTGATTTATGCCCTCAGTATTTTTCACATGCCAAGGAAATTTGTGGATATTTTGGAAGGAATTCAAAAAAACTTCTTGTGGACTAGTGTTGAAGACAAAAAAAGGACTCATTTGGTTGGTTGGGATGATGTTTGTCGGCCTAAAAGGGCTGGTGGTCTTGGAATTCACAAAATTAGAACGTTTAACATTTCCCTCTTGGGAAAACAGTTATGGAATCTCTTGGATGCCAAAAGTGAGTGGGTGAAAATTGTGTGGAGTAAATACCTTCATGGTGATGTTGGGATTAGATATTTTTTATCTCAAGAGTTTATTCCTCCAAGTGGTTCTGTGCTATGGAATTGTATGTTAAAGGCTCAAAGGCTTATATCAAAGGGTCTATTCTTGCAGATGGGTAATGGGAGGAGTATTATGTTCTGGGATGATAATTGGCTGGGTAATGGGGCACTTAAGGATGAGCCATGGGCTCAAACCTTTTATGGACCTTTGTTTGCGATAGTTTGGCAGATTTTTTGCTGATTATATTGAAGGAGGTTGTTGGAGGAAGTTGCATGAGGTGGATCCTGGTATGGAATTTCTTTATAAGGCTATCTCCTCGGTTCATATCCCTTTTATCCCTTCTCTTGATAGGTTTGTTTGGAAGCCTTCCTCAGTAGGTAATTTTTATGTTGCTTCAACTTTTCACATCAATGACTCTTTTACTGGCCTGCCTCCTTTCTGGGCTTTTGTTTGGTCTTCTAGGTTGATTTCCAAGATCAACATCTTCTTTTTGCTCTTCTATTAGAAAAAAATTCTTACTACTGATAATTTTATTAAAAGAGGTTTTGTTATGCCCAATAGATGCTTTCTTTGTGAAAAGGAAGCAAAAAATACTTGTCATCTGATGATTGAGTGTAGTTATGTTGGTGTGATATGGAATCATGTGCTCTCGCTTTGGAATCTTAGTTGGGTCTTCCCTAGCTCTGTCAAAGATTTGTGGCTCCAATGGGTTGGCCCCTCTTCTAATCCAGCTCTGCAGATTCTCTGGTCTCTCATTCTGCCTCATGTGATTTGGGGGGTGTGGTTGGAACAAAACAACAAAATATTTAGAAATATTGCTATTCCGATGTTATCTGTTGCTTATAAGATCTATACGGGTATTAAGGAAAACTTTATGTCTGGAACTTCCTTTTATGTTGGTCAAAAAATTAATCTTTGTTCCTATGATATGTTTATTGCTCAAAAATGGAAATTGTTGTGCGATATATCTCTCCCTGTTTCCAAAGGGAAGTCATACAGAGATGATGTTGCGTGGAAGGTGCCACCTGATGGTTGGGTTAAGATTAATTTTTATGGAATGGCTAAAGTAAATTCGGGACCTGCAGGCTGTGGGGGAGTGATTAGAAATTCTAATGGTAGGCTCGTCTTCGCAGTGGCGCTCCCTTTGGGAATCCAAACAAACCACTTTGCGGAGGCGGCTACACCTTATCATGGTCTCAAGTTGGCTCAAAGGAAAGGGTATAGGAGGGTTTGGTTGGAGGGTGACTCCTTGAATATTATCAACAATTTGAAGAATGCCTCTCCTCCTTCTTGGAAAATTGAGGCCTTGGTCAAGGACTCTATTAATATTATCAATTCCTTTGATAATGTTTATATATCCCATATTCTGAGAGAGGGAAATAGGTTGGCGGATTTCTTTGCCAACTATGGTGTTCATGATAGTAAGGAGTGGGATTTAAATGATACTATTCCCTTTGAGGCTATGATTATTGTTAATAATGAATTCTAATTATTTGATGATCTTATTTTACATAAAGGGTTGTATGTCCTTGATCACATGGTTGAATGTCATGCTTAACAATGTTAAAGGTTTGAGTAGGAGTGATGACTTTCACAAGGCACAGAGTTCTAATTCATTATTGCATCTCTGTCTAGTGGCTGGCTTCACATGGATTATGGGTGTTTGTCTTTGCTTCGAATGCTTTTGGATGGGTGCTTGGTCTCTATGTCTTAATTTTTTTGTGATGGGTGGGGAGTGAAATCATGTTGAACCGAAGTCTTGTGATACCATGAGGCAAAGGAAAGAGGTTTGGGAGATATTAGAGAAGGGCGACCTTACTCTGTATATGGAAAAATTACATGGTACCAGTCCCCAAGTCACCGATTTGGTTGTTCAAGTGTAGAAGGAGAGATCCCTGAATCTGGGTGGGAGGGAAATTGTGGTTGATGAAGAATTTATCACCCAAATTATTGGTTTGGCAACGCAAGGCATGAAGGTTTATAGGGATAAAAAGAAGTGTAAGCTGCGATGGCCATTTTCTTTAAAAAGAATGAGGCTGCTAATTTGAAGCCGGCTAAGAGTGGTGGGTATCAGAGGATATCTTTGAAAGCACTTTGACGAGATGTGGTTGAAGAAATTATGAGGTATGTAACTCTGGAAGGCAGGTATACTATGATTAATACTTACCATTTCCTCTTGCCTAACCATTTTTGGCATAAGAAATGGGTGTCCTTCCCTTACTATTTGCTTATGTCACTTGATATGAGGATTAAGGAGTATTTGAAAAACCCCAAGAACCCTATTCTACATGTGGGGTTAATTCTCCTTATATATGAACATGTCAAAGCCCATGAGGTGAAAAAGACCCCTACTGCCCCGTAGGATATTACAGCTAAGTCCCAGGAGGGTTATGAAACTGATTCAGGTGATGGAAGGGGTGGTAAGAAATCTAAGAAGAGGAGGCTTATTTTGAATAAGGATTCAGAGTCGGATAGGGATGATCATGTTGATTATGTCCCAAATTCTTATGCTACTCTAGAGGAGGGTCCCATTTCCCCTGTTGTGGGTCAGACTGGTAAAAGGAAGTTGGGGGTTAAGGCGGGCTACATGACATGTAGTGATGAGGTGGAGGAGAGTGTTCCTGTTAAAAGGGGTAAGAAAAAAACTAACCTTTATGGGGAAGCTTCATCTCCCCCTTGCGACCAAAATTGTGCAAGACATAGAGGAAGGTAGCCGAAAGAGAAAGGTGTTGACTGTGGACCATCTCCCAGAGAAGGGTTTCCCCCTTTCCCTGGCTAGTGGTATTTATGATGAGGCTTCTCTGAGTGTTGTTATTGGGCTACAAAAGTAGGGAAGGGAAAGGATTGAGGGTGGTGTTGTGATGGTTACCAGTAAAGATGAAGTGGAAAGGCTACTTAAAAGGAAGGTTGTTTCGAAAGAAAATTTCCTGCTCCATTTGAATGTTGCAGACCCATGTTCCTACTGGTAAAGGTAAGGATGTTTCTGGTGATAAAGCTCCTACTAGTCCTTCTAATGAGGATGTTGTGGGGAAGTGTATTGATAATTTTGATAGGGAGGAGTTGTCTGATGTGTTGGGCTCAGCCCATGATTCTATTAATGTTTTGCTTAAGTTGTTTAAGTGGTTTTTTCATGAGATCAATAGGACCAATATTAGAATTAGAGGTGTTGCTAGGAAGGCTGAGGACACTTCTATCCAAAGCCAAATTGATAAATTGATGAAATCCCTTAATACTGTTGCTTACACTATGGAGGAGGAAACCACTAACTTGAAGAAGAACTAGGAAGGCATATTTTCCTCCCTTGAGGAAAGAATTAATAAATTATGGAATGTTGTGATAAAAATTGGTGATGCCTCTAAGCCTGTGGCCATTCTGGATTATGCCAAGGTGATTTCCCCTATGATTAAAAAGAAAAAGGAGAATGTGTCTATTGTTGATACTATTGTTGGGGGTAAGTTGTTGATTGTGGATTGGGAGGGTAAGAAAGTTGTTGGTAAAGGTAGTGTTTTGAGTGATGAGGTAAAGACAGGTGGGCCAGGGGCTAGAACCAGGAACATAATGAAATCTCAAGCTAGGGCATCTATTGAGGTGTCTAATATGGTGGAGAACATGCATAAGATGGTTGCTACTAAAATGGAAGTTGTGGAGATCTTGAATAATATGTAGTGTTGTTGACTAGTTTTAGTCTTTTTGGCTGCTTTTTGGTTGTGTCTATTGTCATTGGGATGATTGTTGCTTTTTTTTTTCCTCTATCAGTTGTGGTATTTTGTAAAGGGTTCTAGGCCCCTTCAAAACCTATCTTTTACCCTTAATCAAAACATCCTTATAAATGATTTCCTAATAAGTTTGAAAAAATAAGTGCAAAAAACCATCAAGTCCTAGAGATTGATTTCCTTTAAAGGAAAATCCAACAGCTATGATCCCCTCATTTGTCAATATTTTACTCAAATTCTTATTATCCTCATCATTGAAAATCCTAGGAACCTTATTCAAGATGGCCTACTATAAATTTAGATTTATAGAGCTATGATATAATAAAAGATTAGAGAAGAAGTTTGCTACTTGCTTTCTTATCACATTATCATCTAAATTTCTTTTATCGCCGCCTACATTTCCTTGATCTTATTGGTTGAGAAATGCTTAAGGGTAGTTAGATGATTTTTTTTTATTTTATGGTCTCCAATTTTAACCATATAGCCCTAAGTTGTTGTCTCCATAAATTACTCTTCCTTAGGGATGATGGAATGAGGTTTTGATAGAAGTTAATTTTCACATTCTAAAAGGGTTGAATCCAACCCCTATCTTGGATATATTTTAGGGATAAATCCAAAAACCATTTGAATTCTTGTTTCCTCTTAAAAATGTGACCAAAATACTATCTATTCCAAGCTCAAATATTGATCTTAACATTGTCAATTTTTTTATAATCAATACATAGTTGATCCTTCAATGCTATTACCCCACCATTCAACAATTCTATTATTAAAATAAAAATGTTGGTTTCACATATTTTCAAACTAACAAGGAAAATAATTCCTTTTTTCTAACTAATCAACATAAAAATGATGGAAAAGTGATTAGACCCTAACCTCAATAGAAGAGACAAAGAATAATGGTTAGATGAATCCAATCAAGGAGATCAAAGATTGATTAGACCTTACTTGGATAAGAGTATAACCTAGCCACCTACTATACCAAGTAAAATTAGTTCCCTATAAATCCAAATCCAGAAGGGCCAAGTCATTTATAAAATTAGTCAAATCCTCATTAAATATCCAAAGGATTTTGAGATCCGCCTTTCTTTTCCGTCTCCTTAATAGGGGTATTGAAGTCTCCTATCATATTCTATTTGGTATTAGAGTAAATAATTCTAAAGGATTTAAGATTAATCCATAGCTTCCTCTTTTCTCCCCTAGTGTTAGGAGCATAACTATTAGAAGTTATAAGAGATTTGTTGTTTCTTTGACTAGCGAATAAAGTAGCCACATGATTTGAATCCTCTGTCAAATTTGGTTCAGCCACCACCTTTGGATTCCAAAGATTTTCAATACATCTATAGGCCCCTTCAACATTGATATCATGAAAACCACAATCTTTGAAAATCCTACTTTTGAGTTTAAGAAATTTTTCCTCCTTCATATTAGTATCCTAGATGAGTAAAACATTAGGTTTGTGCTCATGCAGTAGATTTATGAAGAGGTCATGTTTATTATTGATCTCTCTAACATTCCAAGAGATAATCTTCATTTCTTAGAGTTGGTTGTGCTCTTAGAGCACATATTCATGATGTTTTGTTATACCATTTGATTTTTTTTTGTTATCTCTTTCTCTAACAAATTTCATAGATACTCTCAATCTCTTTAGTTCTACACCACAATCAATATTTTTTTGTTCCTAGTAACCATTTTGGTTTGGGACTCCTTATCTTTGTTTCTCTTCCCTTCAAGGGGTGTAGAAAATATCTTATTCTTCTTTCCCTTGACCATAATGACTTGTCTATTAGCCAACTCATGGACTTTTTTCTTGATGGTTCTTGGCTTGGCTAGACTCCTAGTCTTTAATTTCACTCTCCTTAGGATCCTTACCTTGAGGGATTTTTGAACTTTCTTATGAAGAGGCCAGATCTCCTTAGATACCTCTTGATCTTCCAAAGGACCACTCAGTGTCACAATTAGATCCTTTCATAGGAACATCAACTTCCCATATTCCATTGACATCCTCTCCACTTTCTTTAATTGCAAGGTTTTGAGGATGAATAAATCATTTGATATTTCCTCCTTTTAATTCTCTCTACCTAGATTCTAAAGTTCAACCCTTCCTAGGCTAAGATCAATGGTGTTAGGATCAACTTCTATTTCATCAATCACATTAATCCCTTCTCCACTAGTAGCATTAGGTTCTTTTTGTTTCCATATCTTAGTCATTTTTCTATTTTTTAAACTAGAGCATTATTTTTCCCAATGATCCCTTTTTCTTATATCTGAAGCAAGCAAGTGGAGAGGATTCAGATTCTAAAAATTTCTTCAAAGTCCCCATCTTAGAATTGATGGAGATCTACAATGGGAGATTGGTTGCTTGATCAATGCAAACACATATCCTCACAAAACTAATCTTTTGAACTAGATATAGCCATAGGTTCAATGGTCAAAAGCTAACCAAAGGTCCTAGCTACTCCTTTAGAAACTTCCTCATCCCAAAACTCCATGGGAGTACCATGTAATATCACCCAAATTGTGGCCACATTAAAAGAATCAAGAGAAGGTTTGAAACCAATATTTTAACTATTCAAATCCAAAGGCTAACTTACCAAAAAAATATGAACATGTTCCTTGGATATCACACAAATTCCCCTTTCAAGTAGAGGAGAAGGATATTAAAGGCCCAAAAAAAAGTGAAACTAATAGTGTTGCACTAAGTCATGTTTTATTGGTGCATTGATGTGGCATCACATGATTTGTCACTTTGCGTACTTTATGGATAAAAAGTGTTTTGCAATTGGATATTAAAGTGCTCCACTATGGGGCCCATTGAGGACTATTTCTATCCCCACTATTGGACCCTGCTCCATTATGGGCCCTCTCCCCTAGTAAGATAGAAAAAGATACAGAATTTTCTTTATTTTGTCTTTGTTTTTTTGTTTCTTGATTGAAGGGAAAAAGGAAAGGCAAGAGCTAAGTCACGTGGAATCTCTAGGAGACATTGTAGAGGACTTCAAGTAGATCAAGTAAGATTTACATAATTCTTGCATATTATATTTATGGCATAACTGAGCTTTAGATTCCATAACTTTAGCTGTTCAAATCTTGAATCTAAGATGGCGAAAATGTTTATATGTTTGTTATCTATCAAAAATATTCATATATGGAATCTATGTCTAGTGAATGTTGCATCTTTGTTACCTATATCTCATCTTAAACTTGAGATGGTTTGAATCCTTGATGTCACTTCATGCATTTATAGATATTTTGTATCATGTCATATAAATGGTTATATCTTGTTTTCTATTTAGACTTCAGGTTTTGGGTAACCCTCTTATAAATTGTTGTGTATCTAGTAAATTTTTTCACATGATGTCGACATGACACGCCCTCCAGGAGATGGAGGGGAGACTAGACCTCACAACCTCTTGCCTGCAATAGAATGCTTTAATCAATTGAACTAGGCTCCCTGCCCCATTATATCTTATTTTTTAACGTAAGTATATTTGTATCCTTATCCCATGAATTGAATGTATGTATCCTTCTACCACAACTTAATATGCTCATAACTTTGTTTCCATTATTGTTATTACTTCATCCTTAATTTGCATTGCAATCAAATTGATTTTCACAGTTTGTAGGTATTAAATCTTTGTTCCAATGGCTTGGATGTGTTGGATTCTAGTTATACATCCTTTAGAATAATCACAACCTGCAAATGTACTAAAATATGTCCCACAACCTGCAGCTCATTTATATCTTCTTCCCATGATTTTCAAGTGTTAAAACTTTGTTTCCACAACCTATATGGCTTCATCCAAGACCTACAATTTTTATCCATTTTCCAATGATTTTCATGTATTAGATTAAGGATTATATAGTTTTTAGCAAGGTATCACGACCTGCATATATTTGGTTATTGTTTTTATAGCATTTAGATGTGTATCATGACCTATGGAAAATGGATACATTCTCTAAGGTTGGTGAGTTAATTTTATGTTGTATTAGCCTTTACAATTATGATTTATTCTTTGTGAGGTCATCTTTGACTATGTGTATGACTATAATATTGTGAATTTTGAATAAACCCTATAATGGGTAACCATGATAGTCGAGCATTTAATAATGGTCAATCTTAACATCTTCAATGTTGATTATCTAATTTTCATGGATAACAAGCATGACTTTTTTCTTTTATTTGTAGTGTATTGAACCTTGGAGTGCCTTGGGAAGGTCCTCTAGAATTTTTAGATCCTTCACAAATTTGTGGGTATTATTATCCTTCAATGTTATTAGATTTCCACAATCCATATTATCATTAATTTCCAAAATTGGTACACAATCAAATCTAGAAGCATAAAATGAATGGTTATTATCCTTGTTAAGGATATTTCCATGCATTAATTGGGTAAGGGTTGGGTGGTAATTTGAAATTGATTTTTAGTTGTATTACTATGCTATAGTTAGTATATAGGGTGAGATAGATAAAGTGAAGCTCTCAAATTTGAAGTATTATATTTTTAAAGTCTTTGGTTTTCATTTTTGTTATCTATAAGTTTTATTAAGTAGATTTATCAAGGTTGTTATTTTCAAACATGTTTAGTGGGTCTCATGGTTATCATTTCCTTAAGAACATGTATATGTATTTTTTTGTATTTAATCCTTGCAATATTTGAGTAGGGTTACTATGTAGTCTTTGGCTCCTTTGTGGGGGTTATACTCTACATATTATAAACATAGAGTGGGGCTATAAATTTATTGATATCATTGTAGGGGAAAGGATCTAGTAGTTGAGCATGTTCCAATATTTGTTATACCATTTGTTGATTTAGTGTCCAATATTTTTAACAATATTGCAGCAATAGTTGTGACTTGAAAGTTGTTAGTGTTGATGATGAGTACCCACAACTGAATGAAATGTATTCCTTAGATCTAAAATCAACAAATCATGTGATGTCATATTTGTACACTAATAAAACATGACTTAGTGCACAACTATCGGTCTAACTTTTTTGGAGCCTTTTTGGACACCTCAACAAAATGCATGTTGATGTAGCATCATATTTGATTATGCATCCCTAAAACCTTAGTTATAAGCAAGGGACTCACCAAGTAAGCTGTTGTAAAAATTTGAGAGTGATTTGAAATTTTCAAGTAGGATTTTGAGAAGCGTGAAGTTAGGGTGCTCAACTACTAGGTCCTCTCCCCTAGTGAAAAGGAATAGGGAAAATATCATTTCTTGTTAAATTGTTAGTATTTTGTTATGGAAAACATGTAGTATGTGATTACCCTCTATATTAGATATTATTCATTTTGTATAACTTGTTATCTAATGGTTACTATGTTGTAATGATAAAAATGCAAAAATAGTGTAGTTATGTTATAATATTAATTTGAAAAAATTGAAGTTAGAGATATAATCAATAGGGCCCAATGATGATTGAAATATTGTTTTATTTGTTAATTTTTTAGGTCATGACTTTATTGACAATAATTTCCTAATCTATGTTGAAAATTTTATTTCAAAAAGTGATTTATCTTATTTAAGAGCATGACAATGTTTATCCTTACATTGATAAAATATTAGAAATGTTGTAACTAAGAATATAAATGGTATTGGGTATATATGTGTGTGTGATCAATTTTTAGGTGTATCAAATGTAAAAAATAATAAATCAAACACATGAATGGAACTTTAAATCAAAGCATAAAATAAAGAAAAGAAATGCAAAATCCATTTATGCTTCAAAGACGTTCCATTGTCCTCTATCTCCAGTGTTTTTGTCAATTCCAGCTTGCTCTCAGATCTTGGGCTAGGCTCAACAAATGGTCTTCCTAAAGAACGAGATTAAAGATGGATGCATGCTATGCTAAGATATGATTAACATGCTATGAATATTAAAATGAAAGATTACGAAATTACAAAAGCTAAAGATGATAATGATAATGCTAAAATGCTAGAATGCTAGAATGCAAGTAAGCTCTAATGTACGTGTATGTTGTAACCAATGCTCGGGTTCATAGGGGTATTTATAGAACTTTCAAAATATTATGATTGGCTGATGTGATCAATGGCTGTGAAAATTCTAGGTAGATCGAACGGTCGAAAATGGATAAGACTAGAGAAAAATAGAAGAAAACCAGAAAGCAGGATTTGTTTCCTTTTTCATAGAAGAGATAAGATGAGATGATAAAGATGAATTGTAAAAATCATCTTTTTGTGAGATTTTGGAAAGATTTTGAAGATAAATAATGAATTTTGTAAATTCATTATTCATTTACTGGTGACATGGAAGATTTTCTTAATTAAATAGAATATTTAATTAAGATTTGGAGAATAATAAAAGATTTCATAATTAAATAAAATATTTAATTATGATTTGAAAAGATATGAAGGATATTTAATTAATTTTTTTAAGAAATGACATGTGGATGAAATTAATTAAATAAAATATTTAATTAATTAGAAGAAAGTTTTGAATAGGAGAAAAGAAATATTTAAATTTAATTAAATCAAAGACTTAATTAAATTCAAAAAGGTGATAATTAAATAAATAAAGGGTATTTATTTAATTAATTTAGTAGACATATGGATGTCAAATAATTAAATAAAATTGATTTATTTAATCATGACAAAAGAATAAAGTGAATGAACAATATAATTAAATTAATTAAATTTAATCATTTGTAGAGGACTTTAGAGAAATTAATTAAATAATAAAATATTTAATTAAATGCTAGGATTAGACATGGCCAATTTTATGCATATACAATTTGTATATATGTCTTGTATTTTTCTTTGGAAATGGAAATTTATAATTATATCTCTATCATTACTTGAGTTGAGTTTTCCTTAACTTAGTTGATGATAACAAGACATCAATGATATCATGGGTCCTATTAGATTTCTATAGGAATTAAATATTGTGAAGTGCCTATTATGGAAGTTTGGTTAGGAATGATTCATTAAAAAGGCTATAGGTCAAGCAAAGAAACTTGTAGAAAAAAATATGTTTTCCCTACTATCATGCAATGTGTTGTAAATTATTTTGTTATCAATTATAATTTTACACACATGTTGTTCATCTTAGTTGTATAATATTTTTGAGTTTGAAGTTATTAATAATACTTGATTTATCTTTAAAATTATCAAGTTTTCATGTTGATAAGGTGATTTTGATAATCAATCATATGAATGTTTTGTTCAAAGTTTATAAGGTACTTTATTGATAATAAAGAAATCAGGTTGATTTATATTTGAAATGCTTAGATGATATTGTGATATTAATGTAAGTGTTTAAGTGTGATTATTTAAAATAATGACTTATATATTGAATTTAATTGCACTTTTCTTCACTCTTGTATATGATCGATTGACAATATAAGAGTGGAATTTCATGACTCAACAAATTAGAGATTGTGGAATTTAGCAACATATATTATTTCAAAATTTGGCTATATTGATATTATCTAAGAGACCAATTGGGTACTAGTTGTGATAGGTCGAATGTGAGTGTTATAAATCAAGCAACAAGCCAAAGAGTGCAAATAAACAACTAAAACAACCTACACCTCAAGATTAGCCTAAGTTGGAAACAATGCAAAGTAAAAGCAACAAAATGGAACTTTATACCTTGCATTGAGTCGATCCTTTGGTTGGCCCTTCGATCTTTGATGTGTATGCTCCTTGGATGGCAAGATGCAAGCTAGATGGGGATGTGAGGATGAGTGCAAATGGATGAAAAATATGAAAATGGCTAAGTATAAGTTGAGAAACAAAATTGCAAGAGTTTGGCTAGCAAAATGATCTCCTCCAAAATGAGAGAAAAGAGGGGGTATTTATAGGAATTTTGAGAATTCCTAGAGGAAATGGACGGTCAAGATTGAGCCACCAAACATCAAGATGTAGAGCTAAGGTGAGTTGAGAACTCACAAGCCCTCACATCTTGACATGTGGCATGTGAGATAGCCCTAAAAGGTGAAGTGGACATGAGGTGGAAGGAGAAGGACATGACATGGAGAGGGGTACAAAGTACCTTGGGATTGGACAAGATCTCCTCATAAAGGAGGTACTTGTCCCCATGTGGGAGAGAGGACAAGTGGGAATTAAATTTCAAATATTCTCATGGGGATGAGAGAAGGAATTTAAAATTCCTTAAATGCATTGGGGATTAAAAGGTGAATTAAAAATTCACATGGGGAAGGGAGATGCCTTGTCAAAAGGAGAAAGCCTTTAAGAGGGTTGACTCAATTAAGTGATTAGGATTGTGCAAGTTGATTAGATTAATTAATGAAGATTAGAAGAGGGTTAGATCTCACATGTGACTTGATGTGACAAGTCAAAGATCACATGGGGAAGAGAAAAAGGAATTTAATATTCCTTGAAAGAATAAAAGGAATTAAAAATTCCTTGAGAGGTTGATTAGGCTAGTTAGTGAAGGATTAGAGGATGGTCAGGTGGCTAAGAGAGATTAGAGGCCAACTTGCAAAAGTTGGAGGATGTGACACATCCTAATCAAGGATTAGGCATGTGCACATCCTAATGATGAGATTGGAAGATGGATTAGGATAAGATAAAAAAAGATGGAGGATGTGACATAAAGGGGATTAAATAAATAACATATTTATTTAATTCAATTGATGGAAGGAGGATTAAAGAGATAAGGTATTATTGATTAAATACTTTAGGGATTAGAAGAACTTAAGGATGTTAATTAAAGGGGATAAATTTGGATAAATTAAATGTCCAAATTTAGACGTCTACACTAGTGTTATAGATAAAGTTAACATGAATTTATGAGATAATTATAATCTTTTGAAACAATCATAACCAACTTACATGTTGATTTAATAATCATTTTATGATCTCACCTTTCCCACTAGGGATCTTAGTGGTTATAAAAAAAAGTCCAATCCATAGGTGGGTTTCAATTGGTTAAACATACTTGATAAATTTTGAAAAATAAAACCTAGAACATTCACCTATCATGTATGCTCTCACCTTGCTAGCTGATGAATCTAAGTGATCATAAAAGGAGTATTTCTTTGAAGAAAAAATTTAAGATTGAGTATAAAAATAATATTTATCAAGAAAGATTTGTGTCATAGGTAAACTTAAAATTATTACAACCAAAAACTACGCATCAAACACATATTTTATGTGTTTGTAAATAGTTATATTTATTTCACTTGAGCGGTTAATAGCTAATAAGAGTTGTCTAGGGAAAGAAGACCATAGAAAGGGTTGTGAACCCACTCATATAGTTGTATAAAATTAATTTCAAACATAACTACATATTTTACACTCTTGGTGCTCTAGTACCTTGATCCCTATGGATACAAGATATGTGGGTAGTTTGATAAATAAAGGATGTTTCCAATACTTAGATATAAACGATATTGTGAGGTTTTAGGTCTAGATTGTTTTCATCTTAACCTAACTAAATGATTAATAAGAAATAAAAAATGTAAAATATAGCCTTTGATACTTAAAATAATCCATGGGATGGATTAATCTTGTGTTTGCATGATAGCTCAAAACCTAAGGGAGGGTACAAGATCATTCTTTTTTAACTTTTAGATACCCTTATTACAATATAATGGGCATACCGTGAATCTTCTATAAGTGACTCAAGACCTAGATTGATCTTGATGAGTTAAAGAATTTATCTAGAGAATATTTGATTGATACCTTTCCTTATAGGTTCATTTGTCCATTTGATACTATCTTGTATTAGATGGAGGCACGATCTATTTTGATCATGATATTTAGTTAGTCCCATATGCACAAATCAACCCAAAGGATAGAAGAGCACAAAATGGTTGTATAATTTTTATCTTGTAATAGATAGTAAAGAGTGTATTGGTTGTATAAGTTATTATCTTGTATTGGAAAAAGGTAGTTTCGAATGGTGAATGATGATTCTTGAGTATTCAAATTGACCAAAATATAGATAAATAATTTATTTGAAGAAATCCTTTTTGTAGAATTATGTATAATTTGTATTGTTTATTTTTATCGACATTGGGCCTTTGCATGTGGTATCAGAGCACCTAGTTTAGACACTAGGCCTAAAGGTATACTATCAATTGTACATATTAGAAAATTTAATAAGATATAACAATTCTTGATTTATTTTGTGATCTAACAAATTAAAATTTTGTGTTCCAAAAAATGAAAAAATTATCCAAAAACACAAAGAGAGTGAAAAGAAATAATAAGAAGGCACCAAATACATCAAAAATTTGAAGATAATCTAATTAATGAAACCTTCGAGAAGAGGTAATATGGTTATCAAATTCAAAGAATCTCACTATAGTCATGAGTTGAATAAAACTAAACAAAGTTAAAATGATCAAAAAAGAACTTGAAGAAAAGTAGGTAAGAAAAGTATACCCTCCATTGTAAGAGGCTTACCCCTAAAATAAGTAAGGAGGTGTGGATGAAATATCTCCAAGTTCACCCTATAGTAAGAACTATTGATGTAAGTTTTGATGAGGAACGTGAAGAAATATAATCAAAATGAGATTCCAAATTCATAAAAGAATAATATTGTTACACCCCAATTGTGTAATTACTATTTACTATTACTATATAGGGTAAAATGTGAATGTAATGTGAATTCAGTGGATGAATAAATTGTGTGTGCACTTTTTTATAACTACTTTATGAATGAATGCATTTATGTGAATAGATGAATATTGTGTGATATTCTAACTTTGGAGATGTAATGTGTATATTACATTTTTTGTGAACAACTGACTAATGTGTACATGTGTTAGTTTTTTGTAGGTTCATGTCCAATTTCTCCAAGCGAAGGGGAAGTATCACTTAGGAGAAGGTCTTGGTCGGGTAACCAATAATGTAAGTCAGGTTATTAAGTAGGAAGTTGGTAAGTCGTCCTTAGTTGTTATGTCTACTTTATTAAAAGTATAGTTTACTATTAAGTGCATTATTGACTGATGATTATCTGATGAGCTTATGATTTCCTTCTTGTTACCATGTTTGTATTGATAAGTGAGAAAACAAGGTTTGTGTATGCGTACACACATGCATGGCAATGATAGACTATACACACCAAGGAACGTGTACATGAGGGTACGTAGATAGACGTACCTGTGCACACTCATGCACGAAATGCTTATGTGCATGGAACTATTTGATGGAACCAACAACATGCATACATATACATATAGACATATCACTCATAGCCTCTTATCAACACCATGGTAATCGTGTATGATTTTGATGTGTGAATCAAATGTGTATATATACATATATATATAATGTATATACATATATATATACATATATCCATCTGTATATGTGTATCCATACAAGCATATGGTAGCAAATGGATATTCCCATGCGAATGTATTGATACATGTATACATACGCATACATGTACATAGAGGCATATACATAATATATATATATATGAATACACAACTGGTTATTAATATAACAATGTGATTGCTATGTTGATGTATTCTTTTGTATATCGATTGTATGTACATGTTTCATTGATATTTGATAAATATAAATATATATACTAACTTATACATATATACGTATATGTAAATATATGTATATATACATATATATATAGATATGTTTGATAATATATATATATAAGGATATATATGTATATGTTGTATTTATATTTAAATGTTATTTCCTTTTAGATCGACTATCTAAAGCAATGATTTTCAGCTGATTATAATGCTTACACATTTGGATTTGAAGTCATTTATCTTAATCAACTTGGAGGTTGATTTATTGAACAAGTTGAAGGATGAACTTTGTGATAATTATAACTATCTTTCTTGAGCAGCATTATGCTCATGTTGTCAATGAAATAAGAGTTTGTAATCTGCAAACTAAATAAAAATATTAAGTCGATGATAAGTGAGAATAAGTCGACGCCTTTTTAATAGGAATCCATGGACTTGGTAAATTGTATTTCCATGATGTTGTACACTGATCAAACAACTGTATTGACATGAAGCATTTCAATGACTTGGTCTAAACCATTTCATGAGTGAATCAATACATATAGTAAGACTTGGTCAATGCTTTTGTGGGTGGCATTCTTTTGTTATTGAATGTTTCTCTTGAGAATGAAATCATGCCACCTTTGTGTTATGTTTATCATAGAATTCTGCTTATTGTTGATAGTCAAATTCTATCACATGGACAGTTTATTTATTCTCCAATTACTATCAATAAGTGGGCTGATCTATTGAAATTCAAGCTAAGTCTTGATTACATGCTCACCACCTTTCGATTTGTGTTAGTGGTGTTGCTACGCATGCTTGTTGTTGTTAATATCATGCCTAAACTGTAGGAAGTATTGTTACTTGCTTGTTGTATAAATAGCAGCAAGAGTTCATTTGTTTGATATGCCTCATTATTTCTCTTCTACATGTTATTTCTTGTGCAAAATACTCTACAATTTATATACTTCTCTATCTACAATAATCTATCATTATAGTGAGTGAAAGCCTTTAGTTTGGAGATAATTAAATATTATCTTTTGAGAAGTAACATTTTCCAACTTGAGAGTTAAGTGTTGAGAGACTTGTTGGAGAATCAATATTGAGTTAGCTATTGTTCTATAAGGTTTTGTGACTGTAGCCAAATGAATTGGAAAGCTTAAACACAAGCATGAGAATATTCTACTTTATTCTAATTTTGAATGAGCTATGTTTTGATTGAATTAGCTATTCTTATTGATGCTTGCACATAGAGGAAAGTATTGTTTCTTTGAAAGTGCATTGATTGTAAGTACTCCATAATAGGAGAGACTACTTGTCAAGGGTATTATTATACTAGATATAAGTAGATATGGGTAAAAAATTATGTTTATCATAGGTATTGTCATTATACTAGATATGATTAAACATAGACAAGCTTAGGGAACTCTCATGACTAGATAATTAATTATGCTACATGGCTAGTAGGTTCCTCTTGGGAATGTTATCTAGTGAAGGGAGGGAACTTGTAATTTTCTTATTAAGATGTGTTACCTTAGGTTGTGTTAAGAGATAGGTTATCCTAGGGAGTAGCTTTCTCGTGGAGAAGGATTTCCTAGGCATAGATATAATGGCCTCAAAAAAAAGCTTGCCATAGTGTAGGTGAATGGTAGACCTTCGCTCGATTATACTGAGTGAGAACACTTTGGCCAAAGTAGTGAGATTGTGAAATGACTCCACTGTAGATAGTGTGAATACTAAGACTACACTGTTAATTCACCATGTCTACTAAAATACATGAAGGGTACCTTCGTCGAAGGGAAGGGCCATCTATCATTGATAGATGTGTGGGGGACCGCATAGAGTCTGTGGTTGGCAGAAAAGCACTTGAGTGATGCTTCTCCTCCTCAGTGGGTGACAAAGTACCAAGGTTTTGAAAGGTGGATTCTTGGGCCATCTATATCTTATGTTATGAAGGAGTTATGTATGTAGTTTGTATTTTCTTGGAATATTGTACTTGTGAAGTTTTGTAATGGAATGGAAATCCTCTTGTACACTGTTATAGCATCTTTGTTCATATATATTCTCAATAAAGAAAGGAAAATAATTATTGCAATGGCTTGTACATAGTTTATTTTCACTTGCATAGTAAAACTAAGGAAATTTACTACAGAGAATGTTCGACATGTTACATGTGGTATCAGAGCCAGGTTTAACTCTGGAACCTATGAGCTCATCATTCTTTCCATCCAACACTATCTAATGTTGTGAATTCTTGTGCCAGGATGGTGCATCTCAAATTAACAACTCAAAAGTCAGTAATCGGAAATGAGTGCTACCTCAAGGCTAAGAAGGAAAAAGAAGCCATCATTAGAACCATAGAGGGAACCAACTACGACAATTTCATCTAGTTGAGTGACACTGAGACATTTAGTCACACACTTTCTCATATCAATGATGTGAAGAGGAAGATGAAGAATGAGGTTATGTTCAACAATCTACCTTCCATTTCACTAGAAAATTATGAGTCATTATCACTTTCCATGGATATGCCCTCGAAAGGAAGTGTCAGCCCAGCATTCATCTTTAGGTACCCTAGAGTTCTTCCATTGGAAGAATTAATAGTAATTTCCTCAAGTAACGAGTCTGAGGGATATGTACCTCGAGATCAACAAGATGTGAAATGGTCTCATGAACAAATATTTGTGAAAGGGGTATACTACATTATTGATGAACACCATATTAGAATTGAACCTTCTAACTATGTATCAGATGATAAATTTGAAGGCTACTATCCATTTTGGGATAAATATGAACAATTAAGGGATGAACAAAAAGATAGAGATGAGCAACAATCTTAGTCTATAGGATATACTCCATTAAGTTATGTGCCAGAGAGTGAATTTGAGGGATACTCTCCACTCGACTATCTAAATAGTTGCTCCATGTAATCAAAGGATATTGAAATTCTTATGAAATGAATGAAATTATTTTTTTATCAAAAACATGTGCTTAATCTTATGTGGAATTCTTTATGTGTGTATGAATTCCATTTCTAATGTTTTCCATAAGATAGTTGATAACGTAATTTAGTCTAACATGGATAAAACATTTAGGTAAAACCTAATCTTATGAAGATGGTAATGACACGGACCAATCCTGGAAGTAGCCAAGAAGTTGCTCAAGGACCAATAGGAATTAAAGCTAGACTTGACCAAACTCTAGCAACGTTAGGTAACCTTGAGCAAGAAAAGGCACAAGCTAGGGTTGAGAAAGAGGTTCCCATTAATGAGAATGAAGGTGAAAACTCTTCTCATGGACATGACGAAACCCATGATCATGAAAAAGAAATATCACCAACCCCATCTGAGGAAAGAAATAAGAAGTGTATGGATTTTCAACTTTCCAAAGATATGAAGAAGATTTTTCCACCCAAGTTTGATGGAAGCACCAACGGAGATTAAGTTGAGGCTTGGCTTGTTCAAATGGAAAAATTATTTTGAAATACAAAATTACGCTGAGACCACTAAAGCTACCTGGGGTGTATACTAATTAGTTGGGGAAGCTTCAACTTGGTGGATGAATAAGAAGTTGGAACTCAATATCAACTCATGGAAGCTGACATGGGGGGAATTTGTTGACATTTTCTGCAAGCGATGGTGTGTCACAAAAAATGTATCCTTGGCATTTTCATGCTCATTTGGGTCTTTCTTATGGATGTTGGCCCAGTTTTTCCTAGATTTAATGTTGTAATGTGGTCAACACATTTACATTAGGTCTTGGACCCTTGTGAATCAGTAAGAACTTTATGATGTTTTGTAAAAGTGTTGTGAAGTGTTGTAACCCACTTTCACACTTTTCTAGGACCCTTTTATTATAATTCACTTAAATAACCTCTTTTTATCACTTACCCAACCTTATTTTAAAGTGTTATAAAGTGTTGTAACAAACTTTCATGCTTTTCTAGGCTTGTCATCAATAATTTGACCCTTTCTTATGTTTAAATGACCCTTTTATGCACTTGCAGGCCCTACTTAAGTATGTTTCAGAGAATAATCTCATTAAACATAATTTAATACACTTTAATTCCTGACACCCATTAAAAATTCCCTGGTGGGACCAAGTCAACACTTGGGGTGACTTAGTCCCACTTGGCACAAAAATTAAAATTATTTCAAAATTCTCATAGGATATTATTTTCTAAACCTCGAGGTCAGCTTGTGATGTGGTATTTTCAAGAAATTTTGCATCATTATGTATAAATATAGGGTTTTCCCTCTCATTTCACCCCCATTCATTAACCTAATCATTCATCCATCATTCATCATCCATCTAAAGTCAAGCAAGTAGTGGTTTTAGCATCTTAAGTCATCAAGATAGCTTTCTAAGGCATTCAAGGGTAGATTCTTCATCCATTACTATAGAATTTCAAGATCTATCATCATGGAAATTTTCTAATTCCTTTATTTCATGTTCATGCTTCATCTTATTTCTTCATTTGGTTTAATTACCTAAAAGGGGTTTGACCAAGGCAAACCCCTATTCCCTAACATTAAACATTTCTCTTTCTTTCTTTGTGTGTTTGTAGATTTAAGTACTTTGAAGGCTTGGAAATCATTGAATAATAAGTTTCAAACTTGTTGAATACATCTCCTTATTGGCCAGGTTAAAATATTCACAAAAAGTTACTTTTAGGCCCGAATTTGGCAGTTTCATAATCGAACACCTAGAGGAACAGAAAGTGCAGACCAAGAGCTTATTTTTCCACTTTCAGGTTTTCAGAAAAGCCAAAGTAGACTAAGTCACCATCAATGATGACTTAGTCCCACTGCACATTTTTTTTCATAGTTTTCTGTAGATTTGGATACCCATTTGGATGAAACGGGCTCTAGAGTAGTTTTCCAAATCTAGGACTAAGTCACCCAGAATGGCGTATGAGTCCCAATAGGTAAAAATGTTAGAATCAGCAACATTTCTAGTCTCCATTCTAGCCTCCACAAGTCTCCAGGTGCACACTTCCAGTATTACAGTTTTTTGTTATGTTTCATGAGCATTTCTAGGTCATTTAGTTTATGTTTTCATATCACAATGTGTTTTCAAACACTTTACATTTTTTTAGTTTTCATTTATTAGTTAATATCTGTTATCAATTTTCAACATTTAGGTCATTCCTCTTAGATAGATTTCAATCATAATTTTCATTAGTCTTGAATGAACCACCTACATTTTTGGGATACCTTTCTCCTTTTAGGTGTAAAACCCTAAAAGTGTAAGAGAGTTCCTACACCCAAAAATTTTTGATTCATTTTGGTGAACCCACTTTATGAATACCTTCTTGTCTGATTTCGAGTCCATCATCATCCTAGAATTATCTTGCATTGCATTATGCATTAGTTAAATTGCATTCTAGGGTTTCAAATTTTGTATTAGTGAAAGTGCATATAGGTTGCATTTTTACATCTGAAATCATTGAAATTTTCTAAAATTCTGCATTTGCATCTTAGTTCTGCACCATACAACACAGAAAACAAAAAAAATTGACAATTCTGAAAAAAATCCCCACTGGGACTCATTCTCCACCTTAGGTGACTTAGTCCCTTTTCACCCCTAAAACTTCCTTTTATAGCACTAAAAACCCTATTTTTTAGCTCATGTTTGTTACCATTAACTATCTATATCAGTTGGTTGAGTTTCTATAATATGCATTTCATTAGATCTAGCTTAAATTAGCTCATTTCATGCATTGCTTAATTTCTATTTTGCATTTCCTACTATGGTAGATAACATGGCACAAGAAAATGAGACCTTAGAAATAAAGGACAATCAAATAGATTCTTATCCTAACATCCCCACTCCTACTAAACAAGATAATTCCACTATTGATAACTCCCTTCCTTGCGATGAAGTTATTTTGGAAGAACCAATCCTTGCATTTCAAGAGCAGTTACTTTGTAGTTCTCCTAACAACTCTCCTCCTATGGAGGATACCATGGTGCAAGAAAAGAATAACAATGATAATAATGGTATAGTGTCCTTAGAAGAAGATGATGAGGCAACATTAGACTCTCCTTCACTAAGGGACATTAATATTATTCAACCTCAAGTCATCCTCTACCCACCTAAGCATATTTTATCGCAA
Organism: Sequoia sempervirens; assembly: GCA_007258455.2. NCBI lineage: Eukaryota > Viridiplantae > Streptophyta > Pinopsida > Cupressales > Cupressaceae > Sequoia > Sequoia sempervirens. The sequence continues at coordinate 413,844,371 of VDFB02075321.1, read as the reverse complement.
CAACCGAGTCATAATACCGTTGCTCATACATATCCTACTATAAATAATTTGCAACCACAACAACCCACCCCAACACCCTTACCTTTACCCAATGCAATATTTTCTCGTGATTGTTGATTAAATTCACACATTAGGGAGTATGATCTTGTTGAACAACTTAATAATACTCTTGCAAATATATCCCTATGGGATTTAATTTAGAATTCACCTAACTATCACACTATGCTTCAAATGGCCTTACAACAAGTTCCTATCCCTTCTAACTAATGTGCAACCGAATGACTTAGTAGCTCTACTTCAAGGATTGAATGCTGACATTTTTTTCCAACAAAGTGAACTCCCTCCTTTGGAAGTGCAAAAACAAAATGAAGCTTTCATAATAATATCTCAATACAAAAGAAAAGGGATAAAGCAAACCCTTGTTGACAATGGCTCAAGGGTTAATGTGTGTAGTGTGACCCATTTGGATAGGATTGGCATTGATAAATCAAACATTCAACCTACCTCTTTATCTATCAATGGATTTGACAATGTAGGAAAGAAACCGCTTCATGTCATCGCTTTTATTATTGTAGTTGAAATGGCCACATTAGACACACCGATCCATGTTATGCCACATGATATTTCATATAATCTTATTTTAGGTAGGCCATGGATTAATGCAATGAATGGGGTGCCTTCCACTCTTCATCATCAAATGAAGTATATTTACAACAAAAAAGTGTACATACTTAAATTTGAACCTGAACCAAACAGTTGCTTGAACATTGAGAAAAACAAACAAAATCATTTAAACACATTGACACCATCTACACAAGTTGAACTTGTGCAATATAAAGAAAAAAAACTGAGGGAATCACGAAGCTATTAGACAATGATTGGGGTTCCTTAGATTTCACACCAACATTCATGGGAGAATACAAGATCATAACAAAAGACTTTGCATAGGGACACGAAAAAGCAATCATGACAACAAAAAACTCAGACAACCCTTCGAAAGCATCCACCTCAACCACTTTAGAACAAAAGACAACAGATTACACAACAAACTTTGAAGAACTCAACAATGCACAACCACCCGATCCAAAAGCAATGAAAAAGATTTATGGAAAAGGTTATGAACTTATGAAACAACTTGGATATAGTGGAAAAGGATGTGGTGCTAACGAACAAGGTATCTAAAACCCTATAGAGCCTAACGTACAAGAAACAACTCAAGTTCTTGGTTATTTTCCTTTGATAGAAATAAACAAACCTTCACTTAATATCAACACTATCACAAAACATCCTTCTAAGATGAATTTAATCATCGTACATCCTAAACTGATAGACACTAGTGGTCTTGATGGTTTTCCTTTGCAAGAAACGAAACAAACAAAGAAATATTTTCTTCATGTCAATGTCATCTAACAAAACACTAATGGTTTGAGCTCGTTAGAAATAAGTATCTTTGTCAAAAACTATAGGGCCACCTTATACTATTGATCAAGAGGGTATCTTGTCAAGACTCCTCCAAGATCACTTGATATCCCTCCCTCCAAGAACTTGAAAGAAATTATATTACAAGACTTCATTTTATGCCTATCATAGAGTTCATGGTCATTGTACTAATGAATGTAATGCTTTGAATAGTAGAGTTCAACATCTTAAGGGGTTTTGTGCTCTCCCTTATGTGGGGGCACCTCATTCCTCTAATTGATACTGATTTTCACTCTACAGTGTATCTTATCCATCATTTTGGCTCATCCTTGTCCTACACTAAGTAGGGGCAAGGGGTTAGGTAGCCTTGTCCTCATATGTCACTTGTCATTGTCTCTTTTGGCCAATCGTTAACCTTCCATGAACATATAAGAGCAATCTTGGTATGTGGATGACATGCCTTAAGTTGGCTCGCATGTGACATACCACCTTTTTCATAACGTAGCTTATCAAAAACATTTAACTTGGGATAGGGCTTTCTGAATAAGCTCTCATATCTTCTTCTACTTTAAAGCACTTGCTCACAGTATGGTGTTAGCAACCGCTTTAAAGTGGGGGCATACATCGACACTCATATTTCATAATGCTATTTTCTTTTTCTTGTGATTTCCTCTCTTGGAAACATTAGGTACAATGTTGCCCAAGATGATACCTTGCACTTGTCCTCTCTTTAAAATAAGATGAGACCATTTTCACTTTTCCTTTCTTGGAGACATTAAGCATGATGTTCCCTGATATGAGACCTTGCACGAACAAAGAAAAATCCCCTTTGAAAAAATATTTACATGACATTCAAAAGCATTTACAAAAACATTTCCATTGTGGTGCCTTATTAAAGTCATCAAAAGGTATCATTTTAGTATGGTTTGAGTGGGAAGCCCATTCTGAGGCATGACTTTCCCTATAGCGACTTGCATGTGTGTGAGTGCATACCAACCATGAGTGTATGTTTCTCACCCTTTAGGACTTCTCACCCAATGGGAAACCAAGAGTTTCATCGCCTCAAAGTGAGTACGCATTTTTGGACAAACAGCCTAGATCTAATCCACATCATGTTGGAAAAATGGTTGAAGCTTGATCCACCTTTTTATTTTTTCTCTTCTCTTCCTTCTAGTTCTTGCCATTGCATGATCACATATCTTTTTTTGTTGTAAATCATTCACCTTATGTGTGTCCTTTTACGTTTATGTCGATTTGACTTAGGATCTTGGATCCTAGGGGCTTGCACAACCTCCTTTGATCTTTATCATCCTTTTTCATCCGCATTAGTATGATTCAACCTCTATCGAATGTCTACTTTAGCGTGAGTCTGAAGAAATTTTATCCTCTCACTAAAGTGGGGGCTAAATATGTCGCAAAAAAATGTATCCTTGACATTTTCATACCCATTTGGGTCTTTCTTATGGATGTTGGCCTATTTTTTCCTAGATTTAATACTGTAATGTGGTCAACACATTTACATTAGGTCATGTACTCTTGTCAATCATTAAAAACTTTATGATGTCTTGTAAAAGTGTTGTGAAGTGTTGTAACCCACTTTCACACTTTTCTAGGACCCTTCTATTATAATTCACTTAAATAACCTCTTTTTATCACTTACCTAGCCTTATTTTAAAGTGTTGCAAAGTGTTGTAACAAACTTTCACACTTTTCTAGGCTTGTCTTCAATAATTTGACCCTTTCTTATGTTTAAATGACCCCTTTATGCACTTGCAGGCCCTATTTAAGTGTGTTTTAGACAATAATCATGTTAAACATCATTTAATACACTTTAATTCTCGACACCCATTAAAAATTCCCTGGTCGGACCAAGTTGCCACTTGGGGTGACTTAGTCCCACTTGGCACAAAAATTAAAATTATTTCAAAATTCTGGTGGGATATTATTTTCTAAACCTTGAGGTTGGCCTGTGATGTGGTATTTTTGGGAAATTTTGCATAATTATGTATAAATATAGGTTTTTTCCTCTCATTTCACCCCCATTATAACCTAATCATTCATCCATCATTCATCATCCATCTCAATTCAAGCAAGCAAGGGTTTTAGCATCTTAAGTCATCAAGATAGCTTTATAAGGCATTCAAGGGAAGATTCTTCATCCATTGTTGCAAAATTTCAAGATCTATCATCATGGAATTTTTTTTATTTCCTTTATTTCATGTTCATGCTTCATCTTATTTCTTCATTTGGTTTAATTACCTAAAATGGGTTTGACCAAGGCAAACCCCTATTCCCTAACATTCAACATTTCTCTTTCTTTCTTTGTGTGTTTGTAGATTTAGGTACTTTGAAGGCTTGGAAATCATTGAAGAATAAGTTGCAAACTTGTTGAAGAAATCTCCTTATTTCCAAAGTTAAAATATCCACAAAAAGTTACTTTCAGGCCCGAATATGGCAATTTTAGAACCGAAAACCTGGAGGAATAGAAAGTGCAGACCAAGAGCTTCCATTTTCACTTTTGGGTTTTTTAGAAAATCCAAAGTGGACTAATTCACCATCAAGGGCGACTTAGTCCCACTACACATTTTTTTTAGAGTTTTTTGTAGATTTGGATACCCATTTGGCTGAAACGAGCTCTAGAGCAATTTTCCAGATCTAGGACTAAGTCATCCAAAATGGTATATGAGTCCCAGTAGGTAAAAATTTTAGAATCAATAGCATTTCCAGTCTCCATTCTAGCCTCCAAAAGTCTCCAGGTGCACACTTCTAGTCTTACAGTTTTCAATTTTGTTTCATGAGCATTTCTAGGTCATTTAGTTTATGTTTGTATATCACAATGTGTTTTCAAACACTTTACATTTCTTTAGTTTTCATTTATTAGTTAATATCTTTGATCAGTTTTCAACATTTAGGTCATTCCTCTTAGATAGATTTCAATCATAATTTGCATTAGTCTTGAGTGAACCACCTAGATTTTTGGGATACCTTTCTCCTTTTAGATGCAAAACCCTAAAATTATAAGAGAGTGCCTACACCCAAAAATGTGCGGTTCAGATGGTTACCCCAACTATACTATGACCAAAAACTCTCAAATTTCTAGAGTTTGAAGAAAGGAAACATGACGGTAAATGAGTATTGGGAGAAGTTTACCTGAATTCTGCATTATGTTCCTATATATCATAAGGATGAACGCTTTCGCATTAGAAAATTGATAATGGGACATAACAACCAAATTGGAGGAGAGGTGGATATGCATGGTCCTAAAACTATGGATTTTGTATATGAAAAAGTAATTAAGCAAGAACAAAAGCTTAGGGATATTTCCAACCGACAGGAAAGTAAATACTATAAGAAGATTGCGAAAATTCCTGATAAGCCAACTCCAAAGAAGGTGGAGGTTGTGCAAAGCGTACCAAAGTAGGGAGACAAAGGTAACCACAATACTGGAAGAGATTCGAGGAGAGAGAAAAGAAGGAATGGTTCCAGTTGAGGAAATACAAATAACACTGGTGGAAATGCTAGTGGATCTAGAGAACCCGCAAAGAAGAAGGTACCATTTACAGGATGCTATACTTGTGGGGGAGACCATTTTTCTAGAGAATGTCCCAGTAAACCTTTCGGCATCTCACTACCTACTCAACAGGAAATGTTCCAATAGAGGATCCATGCAGAGATGGATGATCGCCAAGCAAAGTATCAAGCCACTCTCATTGATACTCCAGCTATTTTGTTTGGTTTACCTATTTCAATTCTCATTAATACCGGTGCAACTAAGAATTTCATTTCACCTAGAGTAGTTAAGCTATTATCTAGAAAGGTTGGACATATGGCAACGTCTTGGGATGTAGTGTATGCAAACTAAACAAGAGAAAAGGTGGAATAATGTTTGTTTGAGGCTAGGATAGAGCTACCTTGTTTCTCTACTGAAGTAAACATTTATGTTGCACCATTAGGATCATATGATGTTATCTTAGGTATGAATTGGTTGTGGAGACATAGGAATAAATTAGATTGTCATGCGAAAACTATAGAATTCCTAGATTATTTTAGAAACCAAGTGAAATTCCAAGGGATAACTAGAGAGGTGAAGATTCGTCAAATCTTGGCAATGCAACTAGTAAGGGCTAAGAAGAAAGGGTGCAAACTCTTTATCATTAAGTTAGAAGAACTTAAAGAAAGTCTTGCTAACTTGGATTCTCAAAGTTTCTAAGAGATGGAATATTTGATTTCTCTATAGATATAATTCCAGTGTCTGAACCTATTTCCAAGTTTCCCTACAAGATGACAACAACCGAGCTAATGGAGCTTAAGGCACAATTGGATGATCTATTTTCAAAAGGGTTGATAAGACCAAGTGTTTCACCTTGGGGAGCACTGGTTATTTTCATAAAAAAGAAGGATGGTACTTTTCACTTGTGCATTGACTATCATATGCTTAATAAATCCACGGTGAAGAATAAGTATCTTTTTCCATGCATTGATGATATTTTTGATCAAATGAGAGGAGTTTCCATATTTTTGAAGATTGATTTGAGATCTAGGTATCATTAGTTATGAATTAGAGATGAATGTATCTTCAAGACTATGTTCAAAACCAAATATGGACACTATGAGTTCACAGTTTTACTTTTTGGGTTGAAAAATGAACCTGTTGTATTTATGAATCTGATGAAAAGTGTTTTTAGAGATTGTCTAGATAAATGTGTCTTGGTTTTTCTAGATGACATCCTGATTTATTCAAAGGATAAGGAAGACCACTATAGATATTTAGAGATAGTTTTGTAACGGTTAAGAGAACACAAGTTGAATGGTAAACTATCTAAATGTACTTTCTTCCAAAGGAGAGTGCATTATCTAGGGCATTAATCTTGGCCGATGGGATCTTCGTAGATCCTGTTAAGATCAAGGAAGTACTTGAGTGGCCTATACCCAAGAATGTGTCTGATGTAAGAATTTTTATGGGTCTAGCAGGGTACTATAGAAAGTTTTTTGTGAACTTCTCCAAGATTTCTTTTCCAATCACCTCTTTATAGAGAAAAGGGAAGAAATATGATTGGATAGAGAAGTGTCAAGAATCCTTTGATTTACTTAAAGAGAAGTTGACCATTGTGCCAATCTTCAAAGTACCAGATCTTAAGGGTAACTTTGTGGTTATCATAGATGCATATGGGGAAGGGTTAGGATGTGTGTTAATGCAAGATGAGAAAGTAATTTCTGATGAATCTAGAAAGCTAAAACCCTATGAGAAAAATTATGCATCACATGATTTAGAGTTAGCAGTTGTGGTTCATGCATTATAAATGTGGAGGCACTACTTGTTAGGGAAATCCTTTGAATTGAAAACTGACCATAATGGGTTAAAGTACCTTTTCACTCAACCTAATCTAAATGCTAGGCAGAGAAGATGGTTGGAGTTAATAGCTGACTATGACTTCAATATCAGTTATATAAAAGGGAAAGAGAATATGGTTTTTGATGCCTTGATTCCAAGATGTCATATTACTTCACGATTCAAACCAACTTTAAGGGTCAAGTGTTGCAAAAGTGCAAAGAGGATGAGTACTACTTGCAAGTTAAGCAATCACTTGCTAATAATCCACAAGATTATAGGTATGAGGGTTTTCATTTTGAACCTAATGGATTACTCATATATAAGGGTAGGACATGTATGTACCTGAAGTAGTGGAGTTAAGGAACCTGGTATGGAAAGAAGTACATGAAGAACTGTACTCTGGACACCCTAGAGTAACCAAAATGATGGTGGATATGAAGCTATTATATTTTTGGAAAGGGATGAAAGGAGATGCTTCTAATTTTGTAGCTAGGTGTCTGGAATGCCAAAGGGTGAAAGCAGAGCATCATCATCTTGCAAGATTGTTATATCCACATGACATACCAGAAAGGAACTGGAAAGTCATAAGTATGGAATTTGTGCAAGGATTTCCTATATCAAGAAATAAGCACAATGCCATTCTTGTGGTAGTAGATAAGCTTACCGAAGTCACACATTTTATACCCAAGAATCTAGCAGATGGAGCACCTATCATAGCTAGGAAGTTTTTGCAAGAAGTGTTTAGGTTGCATGGAATTCTGGAGAATATTATGTTGGATATAGATGCACGAGTCACTTCTAGGTTTTGGCAAACCTTGTTTTCTGCACTAGGGACTCAGTTGAATATTAGCTCAGCATATCATCCATAAATGGATGGAAAAATTGAAAAGGTGAATCAAGTATTGGAAGACCTACTGAGAATGTATTGCATGGATCAGTAGTACAAGTGGGAAGACTACTTACCCTTAGTCAAATTTTCTTATAACAATTCTTATCATTGTACAATAAAGATGGCTCCTTTCGAAGCATGGTATGGTCAAAAGTGTTGAACTCCTATAAGTTTGGATAGACTTGATGATAGAGTAACTCTTGGACCAGAGATGTTGGCTGAGATGGATGAGCAAGTTAAGATTGTGAAACAAAGGTTGGCTAAGGCCAACGATAGTCAGAAAAGTTATGTTGATGCTAATAGAGTGCCCCAAAAAATTTCCTTAGGTGAAAAAGTGTTGTTGAGAGTGAAACCTCACAAAAGCTTCATTAAATTTGGATCCTTCCAAGTTATCCCCGCATTATGTTGGACCTTTTGAGATTCTAGAGGAAGTGAATCTAGTAGCCTATCGAATAGCATTTCCACCAGCTCTTGCCAGAATGCATAATGTCTTCCATGTGTCTTACCTTAAGAGGTATGTACATGCTCGCCAGCTTTTGAGTTTTGTTAGTGGTGTTGCTACACATGCTTGTTGTTGTCAATATCATTCCTAAACTGTAGGCAATATTGTTGCTTGTTGTATAAATAGCAGCAAGAGTTCATTTTTTTGAGACGCCTCATTATTTCTCTTCTACGCATTATTTCTTGTGCAAAAGACTACAATTTATATACTTCTCTATCTGCAATAATCTATCATTATAGTGAGTGAAAGCCTTGAGTTTGGAGAGAGTTTTATTATCCTTAAAGAAGCAACATTTTCCAACTTGAGAGTTAAGTGTTGAGAGACTTGTTGGAGAATCAATATCAAGTTAGCTGTGTGATGTGACTGCAACCAAATGAATTGGAAAGCTTAAACATAGGCATGATCATATTCTACTTTATTTTAATTTTGAATAAGCTATGTTTTGATTGAATTAGCTAGTATTTTTTATGCTTGCACATAGAGGAAAGTATTGTTTCTTTGAAAGAAAAGTGGGAAACTATTTGCTTTGAAACTGCATTGATTGTAAGTACTCCATAATAGGAGAGGTTTCTTGTCCAGGGTATTATTATACTAGACATAAGTAGATATGGGTAAAGGAGTATGTTTATCATAGGTATTATTGTTATACTAGATATGATTAAACATAGAAAAGCTTAGGGAACTCTCATGACTAGATAATTAATTATGTTAAATGGCTAGTAGGTTACAGCTTGGAATGTTGCCCAATGAAGGGAGGAAACTTGTACCTTTCTTATTAAGATGTGTTACCTTAGGTTGCGTTAAGAGATAGGTTATCCTAGGGAGTAGCTTTCCCTTGGAGAGGGATTTCCTAGGCATAGATATAATGGCCTCAACTCAAAATGATATTTCCATAGTGTAGGTGAATGGTAGACCTTCGCTCGATTATACTAAGTGAGAACACTTTGGCCAAAGTAATGAGATTGTCTCATGACTCCATTGTAGATAGTGTGAATGTCGAGAATACACTGTCAATTCACCATGTACTTAATGTAGGTTATAAATCCTATTCATGTAGGTCACAACACTAAGCTCATAACGGTATATCGTACGAGGTTATCCAACCAATATCTTTGTCAAAGGGAAGGGTCATGGTGCAGGGGCACCATGATAGATCAAATTTACAAGTTTGTAAATAAGGTCTTGTAGTGGAATTTTTGGTGTGTTAAGTATTTTTTCAAGCAAATAAGGTCATTTTAGACCATTTGTAATGCTGAAGTCATCTAGGGGGCAGTTTGAGTTCATATTATGATATTTTGCAAAATTGTTAAAAATGTTGTCATGAAAAGATTTAAAAATACAAAATACGAATGCCAATGGTCAAGTAGATTCAAATGGTCATTTGAGTTAGTTTAGGTAGCTTGTTTTTGGTGGGATAAATTAATAAATGCTTTAGGAACTCGATGTAATCTGGCTGTTGAAATTTTGTTGAAGAAAATAATAGACTCCAATTTTTTTGTATTTACTAATCAAGTTTGCTATTTCATATCTATATACTTGCTCGTACAGTTTGATTTGGATCCCTGGTGCATTGAAATTGATGGAAAGGTGAAGTGACTTCAATTTAGTCTTGGTTTGAAGGGTTTTCATAGCATTTAAATAATTTTATTGCCATTTCTCTAAGAGTGGGTGTGTATAGTCAAGTTTGAGGGTTTGTAAACATTTAAAAAATGCATTAACACCCATTCCACTATTGGTTTTGTCTGTGACTTGGTGGAATGGGTGATCTAGGGTAGATTTAGGTGTCTATGGATTTTATTTGAGTAGTGGAGGTCATTTAAGGGGTTTTGGGTGATGCCCTAATTGGCAATTTTATGTGTTTTTGGTGAAATTTGGTGGTAAAAGGTTAAGAATGGTTGCAAACCCTTGGGGAAGCAATTTGTAAAGGTATATTAAGTATATGCAGACATTTTTAGATGTGGTTGAAGTGTTTTTAGTGTTGGAATATGGCTTGAGGATAATTTTTATGGCTACTAGTGTTGTCATTGATAGCAACTAAAGTCATTATCTCAGTTTGTAGATTAGGACCTACTTATACCAGCAGGAATTGTAGAAGGCCGTATGTTACCGATAGAAAGCATGAAGAACATGGTATCCAGTTAGCTAGTTGATTTGTATGCTTCACCAGATCATCATTTTGTGTTTCGGATCTCCAAGAGAGTTTGTTAAGCATCGATACTATCTTTGTGTTAAGTTTTGTATTATTGCATTAATTGGTGTATGAGTTAGGAGATTTGGAAGAATGATTTTCTATTTATTAGCTCATTGTGGCTGACTCAATAAATGTAGCATGTCGTGAATGTATAAGGAATAATTGGTTAATTATTTCTTGTGTTGGTTTTTTTTTGGGTCCCAACTATAGTCTAGCCGACTTTGATGGGTACACATTAAATATAACTTGTGATTTGAGTCGACTGTTGGAGAATATTTCATATTTTGTTAAAGCCGACTTGAAGTGGTTAAATATTTGTTAGCGGATATATATATAAGATCAGTAATTCATTTTGGAAGAGAGTGAAGTGTGGATAAATGATGTACAAAGTGTAAGTGTGAAAAAAGAAGAGAAAATGTGTGTGAATGAATATCAAAAGATCTGTTGAGTGAATTTTTGTTGTGCAGTAGAAGATTTTTTGTGTAGTAGAGTATAGAAAAAGTGAAAATTGGACAACAGGTCCAAAATCTGTTTAATGTGCCTAATTGGAACTGATCTCAGGCATTTGTAGATGTTATCTTCTTAGTTCAACTTCTTGTTGTAATCCAAACTTTTTTTAATGCAGTGAGCCTTCCTTATTTTGAGCAATGAGCTCTAGGAAGTGTGCCTGAATGCACGTGCATTCCCTTTTGTTCATAATTTTAATAGAGTATAAATTGTGGATTAATCTCCACCGTGGTTTTTCCCCTAATAGGGTTTCCACATAAAAAAATTGGTGTTATGGTGCTTTGATTATCTTTTTTTGTGTGCTTGCATCTTTCTTTCTGTTTATGTATTGCAAATGGTTTATGATCAGAATTAAAAGTTTGAATATTACTGAACACTAATTCACCCCCCCTCTCAGTGTTCCCTGAGTCCAATAGTTAGAGTGATAAAATATTGGTAAGGCATATTTTCAATAAACCCCTTTGGAATGGCTTGAAATGAGGGTTTTATGTTTTGATGCAATAGGGAGTGCTTCTTTGAATAAAATTTGTAGACTTTATGGTTTTGGAGTCTGGTAAGGGACTGTCAATAGGAATTTAGGGTTGGAAATGTGTTTGAGTGGAGGTTTCTTTGGAAAAGAGGGCTGATTGTGCCCATGTTTAGTGTACATTTCCTCTTTAGGACATGAAGTTTTGAAACAATCCTATGTGTAAGTTAGATATGTTGAAGAAATCCTAAATGGGTATCTAGAATTCCAATTGAGAAGTGGGTTTGTGGAGTATTTTGCAAGTTGTGGGAGAAAAACACTGTATGTAGTACTACAAAGAAAAGAGTGGTGAATGGTGAATGGGACAATAGTTTGGGGTTTTGTGATTAGAGATTGTTTGAACCTGATTAATTTGTGATTATTGGAAGGTTTTCCTCCCTGATCTGCATCAAGTGGTATCAAAGCATAGTTAGTAGATATCTTGAAGGTGAGAAGTTTCAAATTGAAGAGTGAAAGGTTGGAAGTTGAAGAGACAAGATGCCTCCAAAAGGGAAAAATATGGCTAGACAAATGAGTGAATTGAAGGACAAGCATGCTAGGGAGATGAGAGAGTTAAAGGAAAGGCTTGATGCTCTGGAGACAAGGTAGAAAAGAGATGTGGATATGAGTGATGAGAGTGACTCCGATGAAGAAGAGTAAATTGATAGTGAAGAGGAAGAGGAATTGGATCCTAATGATTAGAGGATGGCTAAGTTGTTGAGAGCAGTCAAGGATGATAGACACAAGGTGAAGATTGATGTGCCTAAATATGGAGGTAATCTGAATGATGAAGAATTGTTGGATTGGATTGCAGCCTTGGAAAATTGCTTTGAGTATGAAGATGTTCCTAGAGAGAAAAGGGTGAAGATTGCAAAGACAAAGTTGAAGGGCCATAGACTATTGTGGTGGGATTATGAGAAAACTAACATAAGGAAGAAAGGTAAATCAAAGATTATGTCTTGGGACAGAATGGTGGCTAAGATGAAAGGTAATTTTATGCCTTCTGGTTATGCTATTCAAATGTTTAGAAAACTTCAAGGTTTAAAACAAAAAAAATGGATGTTAAAACATATATTGAAGAATTTTAAAAGTTGAGTATAAGGGTAGGTCACAATGAGGATGAAGTGGAAAAGATTGCCAGTTATTTGAGTGGATTGAGATTCAATATTCAAGATGAATTAACCTTGAAAAATCCAAGAACAGTTGATGAATGCTATCAAATAGAAATAAGGGCTGAAGAAAAGGTCAAAAGAAAGAAATAAAAACAAACCAAGGGTAGAGGCAGCACTTCAAGAGGAAGAGGATCATTTTCTACTTCAATACAATTCAATGAAAGCCAAGAAGATGCAAGAAAAAGAAAGGAACAAGTTGTTGATCAAAGAGGAGATTTCAGAGGAAGATTTGGTGGTGGTAGAAGTTTAAATACATTTTCAGGTAGATGTTATCATTGTAATTAGTTTGGGCATCCAGTATTTAAGTTTCCTAAAAAAAAAGGCTCTACTTCAAGTGGTGGTGACAAAAGAGTGCAATTGGTGCAAGAAGACAAAGATGAGAGTGTAAACTCTCCAATGCAATATGTTGCTCTAGAAGTGGGAGAATCTTTGATGGTGAGAAGAAAACTCCTAAAAGAATCCAAGGATAAGGAGATGACTCAAAGAAGGACATTATTCAAGACCACCTGTAAATGCAAAGATAAGGTATGCAAAGTTGTAGTAGATTCAGGAAGCACTGACAATATGGTGTCTAATGAAATGGTAGATAAACTGAAATTGGAAAAAATTCCTCATGAAACACCATATAGAGTAGGTTGGTTGAATGATGATCAGTCCATTTTGGTTAGTGAACAAGCTTTAGTTGAGTTTCAAATTGGTGGCTATAAGGACAAGGTTCTTTGTGATGTTTTACCAATGAATTGTTGTCATTTATTACTTGGGAGACCATGGTAGTTTGATAGACATGGCATTTATGATGGAAGAGACAATATATATCAAACTAAGAAGGATGGGAATGCTTTTACATTGACTCCATTGCAGGAAGATGTGAGGGAACAAAGCAAGACAACTAGGGTGATTATGTTTGGAAAGGATTATATAAATGTTAAGGAAGAAAAAAGAAAAGAGTGTGTAGCCATTGCAAAGGAAGAAGATGCTGAGACAACAAGTGTAAAGAATGATTCAAAGTTTAAAGGAAAAGATGATATGTTGGTGTCAAGGTCTAAGACAGAGAAGGTCAAGGATGAATTCCTTATGCAAAATCAAAATGGGTTAGGAAAGTGTGATGAAATTGTGATAGGGATAGTGATTTGTCCATTGGAAGAAAAAGAGGTCAATGGGCAGTTAATTTTTGTCAAGACAGAGGTTTCTAAACCTAAGGATATAGGGGTTTGTAAGTCTGATAAGATAGAGGTCTTAAGGGAAGTGAATTTGATGACAGAGACAAGAGGAAAAGATGAAATGAGAAAAATTGTTTGGTAAGAACAAGTGAAAGGATTCAAGTATGCTTTAGGGGTGAAGGAGAGGAAAATGAAAGAAAAGGTCGATAGAGGTGTGTTTGTAGGTTTGAAAGTAGGTTCAATCTCATTTCTAGGTGAAGGGAAAGTGAAACAACAATCAACAGGTGGACACTCTTTTCAAAGAAGGAATTGATTAAAGGGAAAATATAGTGCAAGTTTCCAATTTTTGACCCATTGGAAAGGGTCACCAGATGAAGATGCAAGATGGAGAGCATTAAAGGATATGGTTCAACATGTTTTTGATGTTCCTCAAGGGACTTGAGCTCTTCTTTTAGGCTAGGTGTATGGTGCAGGAGTACCATGATAGATCAAATTTGCAAGTTTGTAAATAAGGTCTTGTGGTGGAATTTTGGGTGTGTTAAGTCTTTTTTCAAGCAAATAAGGTCATTGTAGACCATTTATAATGTTGAAGTCATTTAGGGGGTCAGTTTGAGTTCATATTATGATATTTTGCAAAATTGTCAAAAATGTTATCATGAAAAGATGCAAAAATGCAAAATAGGAATGCCAATGGTCAAGCGGATTCAAATGGTAATTTGAGTTAGTTTAGGTAGTTTTTTTTGGTGGGATAAGTTAATAAATGCTTCAGGAACTTGATGTAATTTGGTTGTTGAATTTTTATTGAAGAAAATAATAGACTCTAATTTTTTTGTATTTACCAGTCAAGTTTTCTATTTCAAATCTATATACTTTCTCGTACAATTTGTTTTGGATCCCTAGTTCATTGAAATTGATCGAAAGGTGAAGTGACTTCAATTTAGTCTTGATTTTAAGGGTTTTCATAGCATTTAAAGAATTTTATTGCCATTTCTCTTAGAGTGGGTTTGTACAGTCAAGTTTGAGGGTTTGTAGACATTTAAAAAATGCATTAACACCCATTCCACCATTGGTTTTGTTTGTAACTTGGTGGAATGGGTGCTCTAGGGTAGTTTTAGGTGTCTATGGAGTTTATTTGAGCAGGGGAGGCCATTAAGGGGTTTTGGGTGATGCCCTAGTTGGCAACTTTATGTGTTTATTATGAAAATTGGTGGTAAAAGGTCAAGAATGGTTGCAAACCCTTGGGGGAGCAATTTGTAAAGCTCTATTAAGCGTATGCAAAAAAAATAAGATGTGTTTGAAGTGTTGTTAGAGTAAGAAAATATTGGAAAGGCATATTTTCAATAAACCCCCTTTGGAATGGCTTAAAATGATGGTTTCATGTTTTGATGCAATAGAGAGTGCTTCTTTGAGTAAAATTTGTAGATTTTGTGGTTTTGGAGTTTGGTAAGGGACATTCAATAGGAATTTAGGGTTGTGTTGATAACTTTTTTTGCACAACAACAACTTAGACAAAATATAATATCCTATCTCTCTTGAAAGGTAAATCTCTATCAGCAAGCCTCAAGAGATAACCCCAAGGTCTCTAATGTAAGGTCTTGACAATGCATAAACAACTCAGTGACAAATGTGAAAATGCTGGTAATCACAAAGGGACCTTACTACAAGAAAATATTGAATCTTGAACTTATCAGATCTAGCAATGTAATGATACTTCAATCCTAAATCTAATCCAAATAATAAAGAAATAACAAAAGCTTAGGGTTTCAAAGAGATATCTAAATTTAACTACTCCTAAGATTAATAATGCAAATGAAGAAATACTTGAAATGGACCAATCCCTCATAAACTAATTCTTGCTTGACCAAGATAAATCTACAATCTTATAGAAACAGTGCAATCATCTAAGGTTTTAAAGATTTTCATATCATGAACATTCATCCAAGACAACCCAATTGCAATTGAAATGAATAAATCGCCACAATTGAACTAAGCACAATGACCATAAAGGTCCAGGCTAACTTTACAAAGCAACTAACAATCAGCTAGTTGCGAAAAGTATGGACCAGGCATTGTTGTAAACACATCAAGCATTAAATCATGAACACCATTGAATCAGATCTAAATCTAAATCTAACATATATTTAATAACCTTGAGCAATTTGAAAGATAGAATCATAAGAACCATGCAAGATAAGTCAACTCAAAAGAGATCACCAGAAAATAACAATGCCCTTCAATTGTATTGAATCACCCAATTTCAACAACAATTCCAATGTTTTGTTATAGCACTTGCTCAGAAATTGACTAACTTCTAATTCTGCTCTACTACCTAATTCACTTTTGTAGAAAAATTATCTCTATTTGTGTATCTATCTATGTCTCTCCTATATTCATGTATGTTACAAATGAGGTGAAATGCCAAATTTATAGAGAACCCCAAAGCATTTCGGCCCAATAAGGGTTTACAATAATAAAATAGCCACAAACAGGTCGGCCCAAGGAGAATTCAAAATAGAACAAATTAGCATTTAATGCATGAACTCAATCCAAGTCGGCCTAGGATCCTTAATGCAATTTGAACCAAGGCACAAGTTTTAATGCAATCCAATATTAACTGCCTCCTTAAATTCTTACCCTAAACGTACCTCACCAAGTCGGCCAAGGGGTGGAGTAACAGTATTTCAAATTTCCTTTCATAGATTCAATTTCATCTCCAGAATTTTCTTGATGACTCAACAAATTTTAGCCTGCACTCAGCAAAACCACCATTAATATCCATTATAACACTATTATAACATGAAGATCAAGATTATCCCATCACAAATAACATATTCATCATCCAAAAAAATCTAAGAAAAGATCGAAATCAACCCAAAAACTTCGTTCAATCACAAACAACATAGTTTAGGATTTCAAGCCAACCACAGAATCTGGGCCAGAAGGGAAATTCTGGAAAAATCCAAGCTAGGTGGATTCCGGTGAAGAAGGCACAAAATCAACCATAGATCATCAAAAATGCAGAAAATATGCAGATAACAGTGCAATTTATCAATTTAAAGCATGGAATAATAAGAATTTATCATTAAAACCATCCAATTCATCCAATTTTCAAGTTTCACCAAGCTTCCCAGAAAATCCAAAAAAATTCGGCCAGACCGGATTTCTACGAAAATGACAACATTGCATGAATTTCGGGAAAATGAGGGGAAGAAGGAGAAACCGGGAAAATATAACTAGACAGGAAAATCCTGAACCCGAAAAAAAACCTGAACATCGGCAATCTAACACGATTTTGCTCAAATTGATCGAAGATCACAAATTTGAGGACCTTGGGCATGAAAATTGTTTAACCTGAACCTCCTATAGATCTTCTTTCAATTCTAGGTTAGTTCGAAATCAAATCAAGATGAAATGGTGACGCCCTAGGCATGAAACCCTAGATTTTAACCATGAATGTATAGAGCAAGCTTGGACACAAAAATTCAGACTCAAAGCACAACTAAAATGCCAAAGCATGACTTACATTCATCAATCAAAACAAGGCAACATGTACATACCATGAAGAATGCCAGTCAACTCCAGCAAAGACAAACAACAATTTGAATGCCCAAGCAAGCAAACACTGAGGGGATCATCACCAAATCAATAATTCATGGATTCAATATGCCACAGCATGCCAAGTACCCTAGGATCAAATATCACAACTCATCAGGATGCCAACAATAAAGCATAAAGGCACAAAACTCCAAAAAATCAACCAAGTTTGGAAACCTAATGGCAAGACGAAAATTCCATAAAATTCGGCCCTAGCAGAATTTTGCAAAGACCCAATTCTTTGAACTGCAATGTAAAACAGGTTGAGCCAACATTTAAGCGGGATCCCAAAAAATCCAGACGAGGCAGAAAATCTTGAAACAGAGCCAAAACCTAAACTTTGCCTAAAGCTTAAGATTTTCAATATGTAACTTAGGGAAAACACTAGGCAAGCAAGATAAACACTTTAGCTCATGCCAAGGCAATGCAAATCCTCAAAATCGAAGGAGGCAAAAAAACAAAAGTGAAAGCAAAAGAGGGTCCCTGCTTTAGCAGGGCGTGTGTGCAAAAAATGCACAACAAATGGTGACTCTACTTGGGAAATGCTCCAGAGCATTTGATGATGGACAAGAATCATGAACCCAAAATCTCTAGTTTCGACCTCACTATCAAACAAACAAATAAAAATTCAAGATCAAAGAATCAAAACCAAAGGTGGATTGAACCTTCCATAGACTGAAAATCCAAGTGTGTGCACATGAGTTCATTTCCCTCCTTGAGCTACTGCAGAAACCAAGTTCAATCAGGTCAGGCTACGTAAAAATTCTAACTCCAAAAGCAACCTGGATAGAGCCTCGCTTCCAGTCAGGTGTCCATAGCCCCGACGAGGTTATCACTATGACTCTCTCGAACATAGCTTTATTGCCAGCCAGACATCCATAGCCCCGGTAGAGATATTCGGATACCCCTGATAAGTTGAATTCATTCTTTTGATTTTCAATATTTCACTTTTCTTTTCTTTTGATATTCTTTTATTCTCACCTTTTCTTTTCAACTTGTGAACAATGAAGTTCACACTCAGGGCTAAGAACCACAGTGGCACTGAAGTAGAAATAAGATTTTTCACCTGACAAGACCTCATAAGGACCCTACCACAACCTCAAGATTTTTAAGATGTATAAAAGATATAAGATTTTAGAATACTTCAAATTCAAATCAAACCAGTGACCCATCCTCTTTAAATCAAACATTTAGACTGCATGACGATAACAAAGACCTTAACCATCCTTTCAAGACACAGGATTAAAGTCCATCAATGAAATACTTAGAATAGTCCCAGATAATGAAATGGTTATTTGCAAGTAGGAAACCTCCCCAACCAGAAAGCAGAAAACCCAAGCCAGAGAAGCAAAGCAACCACCAAACCGAAACCCAAAGAAAACTAATTCTAAAGCAATCTATCCTAAAGAAAACCAAAACAGACTAAAGCAAAAGAAAATCAGAACAAGCTACATTTATTCAAATCAGTAGTATGTACAAAAATACTCATAACAACTCATTACTAGATAGGGTGAACTGAGACCCACCCCCATATGGTTCATCAATTCATGGAAAAGCAACAAGGTAATGGTAACAGTCCTCAAAAATGCAAATTTATCTTTATACTCAGCAAAATAAACCTCAAGAATGTAGCATTCAAACTCAACCTCATAATCAGGAATAATCAATAACTGAGGTGACTCATTAGGACCATGATTAATCCATATGCAAGTTTCCTTTCCCAAATTCCCATAATCAAATTGATAAGATTCAGAATTCATAGCAAGGAGAGAAACAACCTAATTTTGTACTGATGTAGACTGAATGTTGTGTTCATCATCCTACGCCTATGAAGAGCTAATATCTATGTCATCACGAGGTCTCAATTGATGATGCAATATCCCTCTTGCATTCGGAACATGCAAAACAGAAACGAATAATTCAGGGTGAAAATCAGATTGGAAAGATTCAAAAGTATAAACATGGAACTTTTCACCTATGTGCACTTCTTCATGAGGGATCAATGTTGAAAATGTAAAAGCCTCATCATGCATAGTAACTTCCCCATCATGATGCTTGTCAGGAGGCCTCACTGACAGATCTTTAAGCACATTTTTACCTAAAGTAGGATGATCAAGCTCATTAGTGATGGCTGCAACATTGTTATTCTCAACACCATTCAGATTTTCCTACACATCCATATGAACCACATTAGCTATCTCATCATTGATGCATAAAGTTTTTAAATGTTCAGTGCTTAATTCAACAACAGACAGAGGAAAAGTAGAATTTGATAAATGAGAGAACTCCCTAAATTCTTCCTCTGTTGGCATTGGTTTGGACTCTTGATCACAGTCATCAGGAATGTTGACTGCCCTATCAAGTGCTTCCTCATGTTCTTCAATACATCCATTAGCAACTTGTTGACATTCTCCCATTGGAGCCTTTTGTGTATCCCTCGCATGTTGTGGTAATTGCATTTGTTCTTCCACCTCTTTTATGCCTGCTTGACACTAGAAGCATGCGAATTTTGAATGCTCTTCCTCATGTATCCTACACCAAGATGGTAACAACAACTCCTCTAGGAAAACACCATAACCTAGGTTTGACCAATCTCTCTTAATTCTGAAAATAAACTCTTCAAATCTAGCCTGTATTAGATCCTTATTTTTGAAGGGAGGAGCTTGTATGGTAACTCCTTGTAGCTCATCCTCCACTATATTTGTAGGAATCTAACTAACCTCTTCAAGAACATCCTCCTTGATCTCCATAGGTAACTCTTCACTTAAATGTTCCTTTGTTAACTCTAATGCCTCATATTTACATTCCTTACATTCAGTCCCTTCAAGAGCTACCTCAACATCAACTGCAACATCATCTATGGATTCAGAATTTGTTGGTCTCTCTATAGTGCATTCTTTGTCTAACTTTTCTTTCCACTCCAGGTATCTTCCAACTTTAATTATGGCATCCACACATGAGCGGCAAGTGAACTCTGAATGGGCCGCATTATGAACTCTGCACCATTTAGATGAGGTGAAATCTTGTAAACACTTACCACCAACAAGTTGATCTTCAACTATCCACATAAATGCCTCAACTGCAACATCAATAAACCCTAAATCTATAGAGGCTAATGGTTCAGGTAAGTTTTGCATGAAAATACCCCTTTGCAACATCTTCTCAATTTAATCCAATAAATCTAAGCATTCGAACTCACTATGCCTACAAGTATTATGAATTATGCACTTGTCTGAAAATGCATAGTGATGCAAACCCCCACTATTCCAAAGATCCAATCTCTTATTCAAAGACTCACAAAGTTGAGGAAAACCAATCTAAAGACCATTTCCATCATGAAAAACATAAGACTGCTTCTCCATCTTGACTCAGAATATGTACTTTCAGATCTAGAGATCTATCATATCTCAGATTTTCAACATAAAGGCTCATTCAACTTCCAACAATGTCACCTTCGTTCTGCCCTCCTTGACCTAATAGGAGCTTGTAACTCTTGAAATTCCTTCATAGTAGATCTGGTTCTTTTATGAATCTTTTAGGAGAGATGGCAAACAAAAATCGATCCAGCTTGCTTATTCATTTCCTCCTTCTAGCTCCAATCTATTGATGATGTTTTCTACACAACAACAACTCAGACAGAATATAATATCCTATCTCTCTTGAAAGGTAAATCTCTATCAGCAAGCCTCAAGAGATAACCCCGAGGTCTCTAATGTCAGGTCTTGACAATGCATAAACAACTCAATGATAAATGTGAAAATGTTGGTAATCACAAAGGGACCTTACTACAAGAAAATATTGAATCTTGAACTTATTAGATCTAGTAATGTACTGATACTTCAATCCTAAATCTAATCCAAATAATAAAGAAATAACAAAAGCTTAGGGTTTCAAGGAGATATCTAAATTTAACTACTCCTAAAATTAATAATGAAAATGATGAAATACTTGAAATGGACCAATCCCTCATAAACTAATTCTTGCTTGACCAAGATAAATCTACAATCTTACAGAAACAGTGCAATCTTCTAAGGTTTTAAAGATTTTTAGATCATGAACATTCATCCAAGACAACCCAATTGCAATTGAAATGAATAAATCACCACAATTGAACTAAGCACAATGAATATAAAGGTCCAAGCTAACTTTGCAAAGCAACTAACAATCAGCTGGTTGCAAAAAGTATGGACCAGGGATTGCTACAAACACTTCAAGCATTAAAGCATGAACACCATTGAATCAGATCTAAACCTAAATCTAACATATATCTAATAACCTTGAGCAATTTGAAAGATAGAATCATAAGAACCATGCAAGATAAGTCAACACAAAAGAGATCACCAGAAAATCACAATGCCCTTCAATTGTATTGAATCACACAATTTCAGCAACAATTCCAATGTTCTGTTACAGGACATGCTTAGAAATTGACTAACTTCTAATTCTGCTCTACTACCTAATTCTCTCTTGTAGCAAAATTATCTCTATCTATGTATCTATCTATGTCTATCTCTTATATTCATGTATGTTACAAATGAGGCGAAATGCCAAATTTATAGAGAACCCCAAAAAATGTCTGCCCAATAAGGGTTTACAATAATAAAATAGCCACAAACAGGTCAGCCCAAGGAGAATTCAAAATAGAACAAATTAGCATTTAATGCATGAACTCAATCCAGGTCGGCATGGTATCCTCAATACAATTCGAACCAAGGCACAAGTTTCAATGCAGCCCAATCTTAACTACCTCCTTCCATTCTTATCCTAAACGCACCTCACTAAGTCGACAAAGGGGTGGAGTAACAGTATTTTGAATTTCCTTTCATAGATTCAATTTCATCTCGATAATTTCCTTGACAACTTAACAAATTTCAGCCTACACTCAGCAAAACCACCATTAATATCCATTATAACACTATTATAACATGAAGATCAAGATTATCCCATCACAAATAACATTTTGATCATCCAAACAAATCTAAGCAAAGATCAAAATCAACCCAGAAACCTCGTTCAATCGCAAACAACATAGTTCAGGATTTCAAGCCAACCGCAGAATCCAGGCCAGGTGGATTTCAGTGAAGAAGGAACAAAATCAACCATAGATCATCAAAAATGTAGAAAATATGCAGATAATAGTGCAATTTATCAATTTAAAGCATGGAATAATAAGAATTTATCTTTAAAACCATCCAATTCATCCAATTTTCAAGTTTCACCAAGCTTCCCAGAAAATCCAAAAAAATTCGGTCGGACTGGATTTCCACGAAAATGACAACATTGCATGAATTTCAGGAAAACAAGGGGAAGAAGGAGAAACCAGGAAAATCCGACCAGACAGGAAAATCCTGAACTCGGCAGAAAACCCGAACATTGGCAATCTAACATGATTTTGCTCAAATTGATCGAAGATCATAAATTTGAGGACCTTGGGCACATAAATCATTTAAACTGAACCTCCTATAGATCTTCTTTGAATTCTAGGTTCATTCAAAAGAAAATCAAGATGAAATGGCGACACCCTAAGCATGAAACCCTAGATTTTAACCATGAACGTACAGAACAAGCTTGGACACAAAAATTCAGACTCAAAGCACAACTAAAATTCCAAAGCACGACTTACATTCATCAATCAAAACAAGGCAATATGTACATACCATGAAGAATGCCAGTCAACTCTAGCAAAGACAAACAACAATTTGAACGCCCAAGCAAGAAAATGCCGAGGGGATCATCACCAAATCAATAATTCATGGATTCAGTATGCCACAACACACCAAGTACCCCATGATCAAATATCACAACTCATCAAGATGCCAACGATAAAGCATAAAGGCACAAAACTCCAAAAAATCAACCAAGTTTGGAAACTCGACAGCAAGACAGAAATTTGGGAAAATCCGGCCCAGGTGGAATTCCGCAAAGACCCAAATTCTTCAAACTACAGTGTAAAATAGGCCGAGCTAGAATTTAAGCAGGATCCCGTAAAATCCGGACGGGGCGAAAAATCTCGAAATAGAGCCAAAACCTAAAATTTTCCTAAAGCTTAAGATTTTCAATATGTAACTTAGGGAAAACACCTAGGCAAGCAAGATGAACACTTTAGCTCATTCCAAGGCAATGCAAATCCTCAAAATCAAATGGGGAAAAACAACAAAAGTGAAAGCAAAAGAGGGTCCCTGCTTTAGCGGGGCATGTGTGTAAAAACTACACAACAGGTTGGAAAGGTGTTTGAGTGGAGGTTGCTTTGGAAAAGAGGGATAATTATGCCCGTGTTCAACGTATGAGTCCTTTTTAGGACATGAAATTCTGAAACAATCCTATGTGTAAGTTAGATATGTTGAAGGACTCCTAAATGGGTATTTGGATTGCCAATTAAGAAGTGGGTTTGTGGAGTATTTTGAAAGTTGGGCAAGAAAAACATTGTATGGAGTACTACAAGGAAAAGAGTGGTGAATGGTGAATGGGACAACAATTTGGGGTTTTGTGATTGGAGATTGTTTGAACCTGATTAATTTGTGATTATTGGAAGGTTTGCCTCCCTACTCTACATCAGGTCATCTATCATTGATAGATGTGTAGGGGACCACATAGAGTCTATGGTTGGTGGAAAAGCGCTTGATTGATGCTTCTCCTCCTCAACAGGTGACAGAGAACCAAGGTTTTGAAAGGCTGATTCCTAGACCATCTATATCTTATGCTATGAAGATCGAAGGAGCTATGTATGTAGTTTGTATTTTCTTGGAATTTTGTACTTGTAAATTTTTGTAATGGAATGGAAATCCTCTTGTACACTGTTATAGCATCTTTGTTCATATAAATTTTCAATAAATAAAGGAAATTTTTTTATTGCAATGGCTTGTACATATTTTATTTTTACTTGCACAATAAAACTTAGGAAATTTACTACAAAGAATGTTCAGCATGTTAAAAATATTATAAATAAAGGAAGAATAATCCTATTTTTTTTGTAAATAAAAATGGTTTTATTTTTCAAGTTAAGATAAATTTAATATTCATTAAGTATTAAATGTTATTTGTTGATAATTCAAAATGGTTGGAACATGAAATCCTTGAGGAAGAAAACTAAACACAAAAACCAAACTTGGGCTCCAACTAATAATGGAAATACCTCAAAGGAAATTATTAATCTTCTTACAAAACAAATGGATAAGGTAAATAATTTAGAATAAATTGTAAATGATCTCAAGATGAGACAAGGTAATATAAAGAATATATTGGATGTAGTACAAGAATCCCTAGTCCTAGACAATATTCCTCAATATAATGGGCCACAAATGAATAATCCAAATTATGAGATATACATTCTAGGCATTGTAGGAGTTTATGGTGAACTCCTCAACACCCTAGGATCACCTACAAGAAAAAATAACTTCCACAAGAGAGAAATAGTAGAAATATCATGCTATGATTAAGGATGCAAGAATGCTGAAATGGAAGCCACTAAATATGTGACAACCACTGAATATGGAAAATTACATATGATTCCTTTCTTATATAGGCAAGGTGAGAAATAGGATTAGAAAATATCATGACAAGTGTCTTAATACTATCACATGAGACAACTAAATCCTAGGATAAAAGATAAGATCTAGAACTAACAACTCATCCTTCTAGAAGGAATCTTAGAGACTAAGTAAACTTAACATGTGAATATGTCCCCTAATTACCTAGTGAGTGAATTAACTAGGTACAAGACATTTATCCACACCAAAACCCCCCTTTAAGTACAACTTAGGGAGAATATTATTATGCAAATGATGAAAAGATGCAATGATGGGTCTCGACTACTAGGCCATGTTAGGTACCCATGTACAAATCAAAATGAAATATCTCAAAAATGGAGAAAATGAGAAAGTCCAGTGGGACAAAACTCCTCCCACAAAGAGAGATAAATAAATAAAAATATCCATCACAAATACAATCAATCTCCATCCACACAAGGGATGACAAGAGAGATCATACAACCCCCCCATAATGAGATAACTTGCTACAAAAAGAAGCACTGGAAGCACACTTGTGGAGTAACAATAGAATCCTTAATCTAGCAAGCAAGGAAAGATAATTTTGTTTACTAGAAACCATATTAGATTCACTCAAGGACTCAGGTTGAAATTTGTTGGAAGTTTGGGGAGATTGAGGAACAAGAAAAGTTAAATAACAATGTGTTGCAGTTTTGTCATTGATGTCAACATTGTAACTTATGTGAATATTTTAGTTTCAAATCATTTTGATTAATTCTCATAGGTTTTAATGTTGTTGAGGAAGACATCTTTGGAAGATGGTTTGATCTGAAAAAGTAAGTTGTGTGGGAAACTGACTAAGTGCCAATTTGGCTAATTTAGGGTAATAGTGCATCTATTTTTGGGTCCGCACCACTCTGCAAATGAAGGTTTCACTCTGTGCTTCTAATATTATTTTATTGGATGTTAGATGTATCTAATTCCAATATTTCATCATGTTTTGACAAGTAGATTGAGAGATATGAGTAACATCGTTTGGCTTGGAAAATTATAGTTATTCTTTGTGTAGTGCACATATGTGGGATATTCTGCACTTCTTCGTGGATGAGTTTTTGGCTTTGCACTTTTGAGGATAAGTTCCCAAATGGTAGTAGAGTATGGATTCTAGTTGGAATTTATATTTGAGGTCCACATGTCGAGATGTGGATACACAGTTGAAGGATTTTTCTATTAGGTCTTATGTCATGCCAAGTTTGAAGGTATGAGGAGGATAAATAAGTGTTGTAGTCTTATGTGAGATCTAATATAGGTTCATTCCAACCTATTTCAAGTTTCTTTGTTTTTAATTGTGGTGCATAGTTTGGATGAAAATTTTTGTAGCCGATAAGTCATATTTTGAGTGTTACATCTAATTAGGCCAACCTAATTGATGTTAGAGTTGATGTGGATATATATGTTAGATATTTTCAATGTTTTGTGTATATGGAATGAATATGTGATGTGTTATGTGAAGATTCTACATGCGAATATTATCAGAGCAGTGTGAATTTAAGTTGTGAATGTTGAGTAGAAGGTTGAAGTGATGTGAATGCAGAGGAAAGTAGAGAGTTGAATCTGAATCAAATGAAGTGTGTAAAGTTGGTTTTTTGAGCTTCATTGGAACCGTATCTCATCCATATGAAAAATGCAATTGTAAAATTTCAAAATAGTTTGTGAGCCACCATCTCTCTTCTATCTTTTTCTTTGTCGGTAGTGAGTCCACTTGGATAGTGAGTCCACCTACAGTGAACACTTTTGTAAATATATTATAATCAATTATAATATATTGTGAGCTAATCCTCACTATAGCTTTTCCCATTTTGGTTTTTCCAAGTAAAAATCCTAGTGTTCATGTGTTATGTGGTGTTGTTAATGTTTCATCCTTTATTTATTATAATTGAATATGCTTTGGTGATTAGATGTTTAATGTATGAATGGTTTAAGAGAATGTTGATTCACCCCCCCTCTCAGTATTCTAGGTGTTCAACAATTGGTATAAGAGATTGATTCCTTGAAAGGAGCTTAACAACTTTGGGAAGGTCTTGGAGGTTGAACACATGGATGATAGAAAGTTTCCTACTCCTTTGGAAGAAATTCCTACAATTGGAATCATAGAAAAAGATTGCATGCTTGAAAAATATGGAGAACTCAAAGTTTCTCTTGAAGATCTTGAAAATACTAAAGATGAAAATAGAGATCTAAAAGAAAATATCAAAGAAATAAATGAATGCATCATAAAATTGAGAGATAAAATCAAGGGATTCAAAGAAATGCATAAGGAAGTTAGTGAGAAATTGAAGCAAGCAAATGAATTCATCACTGGTCTGAAAGTGAAAGTTGAAGAAAAGAAAAGAATTTTAGAATGCTTAAATGCAATGGTGAAAATCAAATTAGAGGAATGTACAAGGCTTGGGCAAGAAGTGGTAAATTTGTGATCAAATTTGGAGAAAGAAAGAAGTCATGAAGAAAATTTCAAAAGGAGTGCTACAAAGATTGATGAGATGATTACAAATCAAAAAGGATCTAAAGACAAAGGTGGATTAGGGTTTGAGATAGGAGAAAGTTCAAAGTTAGATTAAACATAAAATACTAAAAAGAAGATTGAAGATAAGAAGAACAATGGCCAGATCCAAAATTAAGAAATGAAGTTAGAATACCACCGGTAAGACAACCAAATGCACAAAGGTACCCATATTTCAATGGATTTTTCTATTCTTGTAATAAATTTGGACATAAGGCAATGGAATGTAGAAGCAAAATGAATCAAAATGCTCCATCCTTTTCTAGTCAAAGTTTTATGTGCAATAGATTTGGTCATAAAGCTAGTGAATGCAGAAGTCAAATGATGAATGGCTATAACAATGGTAGAATAATTCAATATTTCAATGAATGGAAGGAACATTATTTAGAATAATGTAACATGTTACAACTAAAATAGGCCTGGACATATTGCTAAATATTGTAGAAGCAGAAATATACAAGGAAAGATAATCCAATAAAAAAGGAATGAACCAGTAAAAAAGATTGATCATGAAGAAACAAAGAAGGAAATAGAAAATATTTGGAGAAAGAAGGAAGTGATAGAAGTCAAGGAAGAATCTGTACCATCCTCTAGTGCAGATGTTTCCCCAGAAACTAAGCTAAGAGTTATGGCTTAGGGGGAGCTTTAATAAAAATATTTTGTCCCCCTCCAGGGAAGAGGTTTTGATGCCTCAACGCAAAGATATGTGATGTAGAATAACATGCTTGATCTATTGGTGAAGATTTTGGAAGAAAATATAATGATAAAAAAGTTTGTGGAGCTTCAGAAGTTGACTATGCACACAGATAAAGGATTGCTAGCTTTATTGTTTGGAGCAATCAATACAAAATTAGGTTAAAATGAAGTATTATAAGTGATTTCACTAAGGAAAATTCATTTCACAAAGGAATTCAAGAAGGAGAAAAGCAACAAGGAAAGAATTCAAAGTGTTCAAGGTGAATTGAGATTCATTCCATCAAAACCCTAGTTCGACAAGCAAACAAAAAGGTATTTATAAATATTTTTTACCCTAGTTTTCAAATAACTTTGTTGGAAAAGAAGTTTAAATCTATTTTGTAATGGCTACACTAAGGTTTGTTGAGGTAACAAAGAAACCACAACCTAAATTCAAGAATTATCTTGCAAAATCCATAGAATACGACCCGTTGGGTGCATTTTCTCATATTCCTTATGGGGTTTTTCCAACTGAAGATATTACCTAGGATCTATATTCATGGGGAAATGGATAAATACTATCACATTAATCTAGGAGATTTGTGGGAAAATGAGCTAAATAGAGAATATTTTACCCTAAAACCAGAATATAAAAACCTAGTTGCTAAGAAACTGGATATATGATAATGGTTTTTGAATGTTTTCTATGAGAGAAATTGGGTTAGAATAGACCTTAGAAAAATTCTTGATTAGTTTGTTTGGACTCATATGCTTGGCATGATAACTAAGGAAGTGAGAAGAGAGGTTACTAGTCTATGCTCCAGTAAACCCATTCCTATTTTGAAATCTATAAAAAATGAAGTAGTTATGGAACTTATTGGTGCTACTTATGACAAGAGAGACCTAACCATCAATACTATTAGAAATAATATTGTTAGGTATGATGCAATGGTTATTGGATACAAGATCTATTTTACCAACAAGGAAAATTCAGTGTCTGCCACCGCAATTAATGTGGCATATGAAATGGTTGAAAAGGGTGTAGATTATTATATTTACGAGTTTCTTAGGAAATAATTGATGAATATTTTGAAGAAAACAAAGGAGAAGAAGTATGCATTTAAATATGACACTTTGTTTATGTGTTTTTTTAATTTCTTGAAGGATCTTCCAAAAATTGGAAGTGCAACCTAGTTGAAATGAAGACCAGTTGCCCACTAGATTGTAGATTTCATGAGAAGTCTTGGAGATGTTAAAGCACAAGATGAGGCTATTGTTGTTTTCTTTGTTGTTTTTCAAAAGAGAATGCATGAAAGGGATAGGATACCTAAAAATTAGTTGGAAAATCTTAGAATGACATCACTTTCCTAATATCAATAGATGAGTATATGATGGAAGCAGTGGAATCAAGGAAATTGTGGATCCCTACACTAGGATATGAGATCAATGAACAGGAAATTACTAGTTATGTTGAAATTTTACTGAGAATTCCTATGGACACATCAAAGGAAATATATGGCACATATGAGGAAAAATCCATCGACGTGCACATGGAAAAAAGAAACTAGTAATTCACAAAAAGGTCAAGAAGATGGTGGAAGAGATTGCAAAGGAAATGGGTGTATCAAAGGAAAAAATCCAACATTTCAAAGAAGAAAAAGCTAAGGCATAAGTGCTATAGTAGGATCCAAAAGCACAAGAATATTTCGTAGGATAGCTACCACTCCTCCTTATGTTCAAAAGTCCTCCGAGACTAGGAAACCTATTGGAGAAAAGAGGAAAACAACTGCTAGCCCTCTGGTAAGGGAGAAATCTTCTTTGGTTGTGTAGACTACAAGAGTTGAGAAGAAGAAAAGTGCCACTGTTGCACCACCTACTACCCTTTCCAAAAGAAGAGTTAAGAAAAAAGCAATGAGAGAGAAGGGTATAGGAATCAATGTAGCAAAAGAAGAAGAAGAAATGGAAGAATAAGGACCACATTTGGTCAATAGAAGAAGCGATTCTTCACAAGGTGAAGTTGGTGCAAAAAGAAGAAAACTTGATATAATTGACACAGACAACAAAGAGGAGATAGAAAAATAAAAGGAAGCATTTGTTATTTATATGAGAGAAAAGAAGAAATAATCCACCAAAAGACTTCTCTGAAGAATAAGAAAGGAAAAGAAACAATTCAAAAGAAGACTCTAGGTGAAAGCAAAGGACAAAAATAAACATAACCGGTAAGGCCACACTCACTTATGAAATTAGAGGCATTGTCTAATAGCATTTTGTAGTTCATGAAATGTTGGGAGAGATTTTAGCTCTCTACAAAGAAGCATATGAGGTGGATAAGGCCACCATTATTGAAGCTATTATCAAATATATTGTTGTCCTTGAGGTTGATATGAGGAACATCAAGAAACATATTCCTAAAGACTTATGGAATATTTTGTTGGAAAGAATAAAATGAGTTGTAGAAAAAGAAGCAAGGCTTAAGGAAGAAGCATTGGAAAGAGTAAGTGGTCCTCTCTCTGAGGATGACAGGGCCATATTGGCTATAGTATTCAACAAGAAGCTAAGGAAAAAATAAAGGGTGACTACCCTTATTGGAAAATATCAAAGTGATCTTGAAAGGCTTAGGAAGGAAAGCAATGAAAAAACTAAGGAGATTGCACAGAATTTGGGGATGATACTAGAAGATGGAGAAGAAGTGAATGTTGAAACCCTTGCTCCAAAACAAGACATTGAAGAATATGTGCAGATAGATGATGCTCAACATGAGCATGATGCAAATGAATAATTTTCATTGCACAACACTCCTCTAGAAGTGGAGGAAATGACAAAAATAAATGTTGAGGATGCAGTGATCAAAGAAGACATTGCAAAGGAAAATGTCACTCTTCCTCCATTACAAGAAGTTACTCCTCTAGTTAACACTAAAAACACTATAGAGGAAGAAAACAGGATAATGACAATGATAATGTTGATGCAGAGAAAGAAGGAGATCAAGAAGAAAAATAAAATAATGAGGATGCATCCAAAGATACACAAACAATAATAGAAAATCCAATAAGTTCTCGAATTGCTAAGAAATCAAAGGGAAAGGTTGCAAAGTTAACAAAGGTTTTTGGTGAATCCTATGTATCCTTCTAAGATTCCCTAAAAAATATATTGAGTATGCATCCCAAGTTCCAACTTGTTGTATCATCACAACTATTGTAATTGACGATGCAACAAGGTAGTGTTGACTTGGA
Source organism: Sequoia sempervirens (assembly GCA_007258455.2). Taxonomy (NCBI): domain Eukaryota; kingdom Viridiplantae; phylum Streptophyta; class Pinopsida; order Cupressales; family Cupressaceae; genus Sequoia; species Sequoia sempervirens. The sequence goes on along the minus strand of VDFB02075321.1, from coordinate 413,813,148 downwards.
TAAGATCTATCCCCTTTATAAGTTATAATTGGGAGATGTGTTTCACTCATCTGCAAGAAAAGAGATCATTGAGAAACACCAAAAAAGTGGAGAACTTATGGAAGAAGTGGTGAAGGCATTTCAAGAGACCATTCCCAATGAAAATATTGACACATCATTATCTGATATGGAAAATCTGAAACTACTAATTGATTATTTTAAGGTTTATTTATTCAAATTGAAAGAAGTAGAGAAAGAAGTGGAAAAGAGAATCAATGATAAGAAATGTTAGAAATAACTGAGAAATGTGTCATTTCACATAAAAAAATTTCAGAGTTGTTGAAGGATGCCCAAGGGTGTGTGGATGAGGCAAATGCTTTATATCAATATGGCACAAAGTGGTGTGAAGTCACACAACATAAGGAAGGAGATGGACTCTATTGAGTCTCAAATTAATACTACCTCAAGTGCCTATGATCCAACACTTGACCTAACTAGAGAGACAATAGATGCAATAGAATACTTACATAAGAAATTATTTCAGCTGAAAACCCACAAAGAAAACATCATCCTATAGTTTGGAGAAATAAGGGACCTTGTCAATCCCAAACTCCTACTTGTTTCAAAAGCTATTTTGAGTGCATACAAATCCAAGCAAATGAATACAATTCTTGGCACTCTAGAAGAGAGTGAAGAGCTGCTTATGGAATTTGAAACATAGTGTAGATTGATTGTGGTAGCTAAGAAAGATTGGGAAGAAGGTAGGCCAGCATGGTAGACCAATTTGCAAAAGTTGCAGGCGTCAACCACCTTTGGTTGACATATTTATCATTTTTTATGCATTTTAGTGCTTATGTTTAGATTCCTTGTACATATCCAGACTATATAGTGATGTTTCCAATACAATTTTTGGTTTTTTCTCTTGTACATGACTCAAGGGGAGTCAATCCATCCTTTTTAGTTTCTATATATGCACATATTTTTCAAAGGGAGTTCCAATGAAATTCATAACTATTGTATAGGCGCCCTTTGCCCTTGATGTCAAAGGGATAGAATGTTTTGGAGATTTTTGCATGTTTCCATCAATGAAAAAGTGGGAGATTGTTATAAGTTTGGGGAGATTCCTAGAAGTTGGCAACATGAGAATGAGGAATAGGCAAAGGTAAATAGCAATGTGTTGCATTGTTGTCATTGATGTCAACATTGTAACTTATGTGAAAATTTTACTTTCAGATCATTTTGATTAGTTCTCACAGGTTTTTGAGTTATTGAGGAAGACATATTTGCAATATGGTTTGATTCAAAAAATTAAGTTGTGTGGGAAATTGACTATGTGTCAATTTGGCTAATTCAGGGTAACAGTGCATCTACTTTTGGGTCTGCACCACTCTATGCTTTTAACTTTATTTTATTGGATGTTAGATGCATCTAATTCCAATATTTCATCATTTTTTGACAAGTGGATTGAGAGATATCAGTAACAAAGTTAAACCTAGCAAATTACAGTTATTCTCTATGCAGTGCACATGTGTGGGAGATTTCGCACTTATCCGTGGATGAGTTTTTGGCTTTGCACTTTTGAGGATAAGTTTCATATGGTATTAGAGTATGGATTCTAGATGGCATTATTTTTGAGGTCCATATGTCGAGATGTGGATACACAGTTGAAGGATTTTTCTATTAGGTCTTAAGTCATTCTGACCTAACAAGTTTGAAGGTATGAGAAGGATAAATAAGTGCTATAGTCTTATGTGAGATATAATATAGGTTCATGCCAACCTATTTCAAGTTGTGTTGAATTTTGAATTGTGGCACATAGTGTGGATGAATTTTTTTAGAGCTGACAAGTCATATTTTGAGTGTTACATCTAATTAGGCCAGCCTAATTGATGTTAGAGTTTATGCAAATATATGTTAGATATTTTTTGTGTTTTGTGTATATGGTATGAATATGTGATGTGTGATGCAAAGATTCTACATGTGAATATTATTAGAGCAGTGTGAATTTAAGTTGTGAATGTTGAGTAGAAGATTGAAGTGATCTGAATGTAGAGGAAAGCAAAGTGTTGAATTTGAATTAGATGAAGTGTGTAAATTTAGTTTTTTGAGCTTCATTGGAACTATATCTCATGCATATGAAAGATGTAATTGTAATAGTTCAAAATAGGTTGTGAGCCACCATCTCTCTTCTATCTTTTTCTTTGTGGGTAGTGAGTCCACTTGGATAGTGAGTCCACCTACAGTGAGCACTTTTGTAAATATATTATAACTAGTTACAATATATTATGAGCTAATCCTCACCATGGTTTTTAGGTTTTCCCCTTAAAATATCGGTTCATGTGTTATGTGGTGTTGTTAATGTTTCATACTTTTTTTCTTTATATTACAATTGAATATACTTTGGTGATTGGACATTTAATGTATGAATGGTTTAAGAGAATACTGATTCACCCCCCTCTTAGTATTCTGGGTGTTCAACAAAATCATGATAAAGCAAAAAAAGACCTAATGCCAAGGAACACTGCAAAACTCACAAAATAGCACAACTCTGAAATCTATAAAGCAATAATTGATTGAAAAATGATTTGGAACTGAAATGAAGTGCATAGATCAAAATTGCACCCTCCCAACTATCAAAACATCCAAGTAATCTCTAGAACACCCTTTGGGGGAAAACTGAAATAATGATCAACTTGGGATAGATACAAAAAAAAGTGCATAGATGAAATGTAGAGCTCCTCAATACCTTTCCAATGCTGCAAGAATCATGAAAATTGGAGATCATTCCAAAAATTTATGAGCTCAGGAGCCATACAATGAGATTTGACTTCAACCAACAATTAATGCTACTAAACAAAAAAAACTATTGAAAATAAATTGCACCACTACAAAATACACATCACCAACTTTTCAACGATATCTTGTTTTAAATAAAATTCCTCCTACGTGGCAAGTTATGAAAAAAAAGGCCTAGAAGAGGACCTTTCAACACTAAATAGGTGCAAAATTTCAGCCCCCTAAGGGCTGCCAACTAGTCTTCCATATGACCACAGGGTCAAAACTTAGAAAATGAAAACCCACCACCCGAGCAGGCGACAGGGTGGTGGGCCACTGGTGGCGGCTTCATGTGCAACCTGGCACTAGCCCCCACATATTAGTCATTTTTCATGGATAAAACCCTCGAAAAAGATTAAAAACTTTGGTTGGCTCAGTGAAATAAAAGATAGGTATGCACTAGCAGATTTTATAATTAAACCAAAAACTTTTATAGGTATTAGACCTTGTCTAATATAATGTCAATGTACCATATGACGGATAAATGTTGTCAAATCCATAAGGTTGGGTTAGCAGACCAACAATAAAATGTAGGTTTAATATTATTAAAACCACCGAATAAAATATACCAACCAAAAGAAAATCATACCTTGCAATAGTGACAACAACCAAGTATGAAGCAATGTAGAGATGATGTAGACATAGGTACGAAGATGGCAAGAATATTTTTTAGAAAACCATAGACCAACAATCAACATTGACATAGATCCATACGTCTATAGGCCAAGTATGGATCCATATGGTCGTATGGCCTAAAAAAAATTGCCTCAACCCCTAACTAAAGGTGTCAAAAATCAATAATTTTTAGTTAATTTTAGGGTTCTTGATCCTTTCAAACACAATGGCGAGATCATTTTTTCCCAAACAACTTTGAAATATTAGCTACCCTTTGAATCCAACAATTGAAACCCTTCCTTCAAACCCTTGTAGATCTGAATGCTTCCTTCAATGGTGAGGTTCTCAAGACCCCAACTCACACCCAACAAAACTTTCATGCCAAGATTAGTCCCTCAGATCTGGGAAGAATTCTACAACATTGAAGCTCTAATACCATATAGGAGTTTATGGTGAACTCCTCAACACCCAAGATCACCTACAAGACAAAATAACTTCCACAAGAGAGAAATGGTATAAATATCATGCTATGATTAAGGATGCAAGAATTCAAAAATGGAATCCATTGAATATGTGACATCCACTGAATATGGCGAAGTACATATGATGCCTTGCTTATATATGTAAGGTGAGAAATGAGATTAGACAAGATCATGAAAAGTGTCTTATCCTATCACATGTGAAAACTAAATCCTAGGATAAGATAAGATCTAGAAATTAAAATCCATCCTTCTAGAAGGAATCTTAGAGCCTAAGTAAACTTAACATGTGAATATGTCCCCTAATTACCTAGTGAGTGAGTTAACTAGGTACAAGACAATTATTCATACCAATAGGCATATCCAAGGACCTTACCAAGATTGTCCCCCAAATTTTGATGGTAATTTACAAGTGGGAAATGCTATAGAAAATTGGCTTAAAGAAATTTATAAATATTTTTATATGAGAAACTCCTCTAAAAACATGAAAGAAATGTGGGGTACATATTAATTGATCAACATTTGGCTATGAGTTGGGATAATTGTAAAGGAACAACAAAATTAAAAACAAAGAAAATCTGTCCTAGAAATAATTTATCATTCAGTTCTATAAACAATGGCTTCCTCAACTATTTTATAATGAGAAGACAATGAATTTCCTTAATCTCAAGCAAGGGACCTTATTAGTACAATAATATTGGAATCTTTTTTTCTAAATTATTAACATATGTTCCTTTTTATCGATAGGATGAAAGATCCCAAGCTAGGAAATTTATTTTGGGGTTGAATACTAATATTGGGTTTGATGTGGATATACATGATCATGATAACATGAATCAAGTTCTAGAAAAGTATCTTAAGAAAAAAAAAAGCTTTGAGCATTGACATTGGCAAGACAAAGTTTTAAAAGTAAGAAATTTTCTTTCAAAATACAACCAAAATTTAGGAGGAAGGAGGAAGCACAGTGAAATAAGAGAAGAGACCCTCCAAGATAGAAATCAATCAAAAAATATTACCAAAGTGAATCATATAATGGGAATAAAGGGAGGAACAAATGGATTGTACCACCTAGAAATAACAAGGTACCCCTTGGAGGATGTTTTATATGTAAAGAAAAACATTTTTAAGAGAATTACCAAGGAGGTATGACTCACGTCCACCACAATAGCCTCATTAGTGCTATTTTCATGTAGCAATAGAGAATCAATAGACCCACCATAAAAATGTTCCAATTGATGAAAATGTATTCTCCTTAGTAGACCAATCTCTATTCTCATAGATACTATATTTTCAAGAAAGAAAAAAAATTCATTAGAATTAGTTAATAGATTATATTTATAAGCAAGGGATATGTAATCATCATGGTTAGTTCAAAATGGAGATAAGGTGGCAAAAAAGGAAGAAACACCTAAAGCATTTCATCATTGGTTTTTGAAAAAAGAAAAAGAAATTTATTTATTGCACCCTTAGGAGTTTATCATGTTATAATTGGGGTGAGTTGTACCCAATGATCATTTCGATAAAATTTGCAATACCTTCCAATTTAAAATATTTCTTTCTTCACAATTTCTATTACCATTAGATCCACCCTACATCTTCACCTCCCATCATTATCTGACTAATTCTAATATCCTCTAAAATTCAAAGAGAGTTACATATTCTTTAAAACTCAACCACCCTTCCCAATATTCACCTCTAACCAAGCACTATTTACATGCAAGGTAAAATCAAAATAAACTATAATAAAATTATGTCATACTCACATCCAAAATAGCATGAGACCTATACTCCTATAAAAAAATATTATTATAAATATCTCTAATCTAACAAGGGTGAATATAACAACATTCCACATGCATTCCTTGTTGTTAATTTCTTGTCATCTTTTCCTCACCAACTTATGGAAAAATAAACCAATGATTCTCATAAACAAAGTATAGTGTTGAAAATTGTCACCCTTAACAATTTTACACTATGTTTTTCCCCCCTTAATTTATTGAGCCAAATTGAGTACCTAATTTCCTTAAATTATGCATTATATAGCCCATTTGTACCACTTTTTGATAAATTTCAAGAATTGAACAAATTCAAGTAATTAATGTTTTTCCCCTAATACATTGTGTCCTAGAAAATAGGGTCGGGACCCATACACCCATGGGAGTATGGGTCCCCCTATTCTATCGAGGACCAATTTTCGGTAGGTTAGTTTTGACATTTTAACATTTAAAATTTAAATTTCAAATGTCAGCTTTTGGGATTTAATTTTTTGGGAGATTAGCACAATTGCATATAAATGCCTAGTTATTGCATCATTTGAAATCTAAAACACACTATCTATCACTAATAATTCTTCATGGGAAAATACTACTGTCAAGAGCATGTCAAGAGTAGATTTTCAGAGATTTATTGCAGCAATTCAAGATCCAGTTCATCAAGTCAAATCTTATGTGATTTTGTGTTTGTTCATGTTATCATTGTTTTGTGAAGGCTAACACTTTTGTAGGTCTCCAAAGCATTCAATTATTCAAGCAAGCAAGATCCAAGACCTTGAGGAAATGTATGACTTCAGTCCTTCAAGGAAGCCATTGAAGGGTGGTGAGTTGCAACACTTTGTGATTTCATCATTCCTTCCTATCCATTATCATTTAATCATTGACATTGCCATTGTGGAACTGGAAACACTTAAATGGGCTTTTATTGAGGTAATCCCCTAAATGGCCCAACATTTTTCCTTTTTTTGAATGTGTAGCTATAGGTTTAAAGAATATTGAAGAAATATTAAAGACGAGTTGTTCATTGTTGCATTCAAATCCCTAAATCTTGTCGAGCCACAGAAACTCACCTATAGAATTATCCAATAGCATTCTTACAACTTTAAAAACATAAATTAGAAGCTCAGACTTGTCACTATAGGATCCCAAAAGAAGAGCAAGACACCATATCAAAGACCCATACACCCCTAGGCATCCCAGTCCTCCTATTCATCTCAAAACCAACTTTTCAAGATAGGTACACAATCTCCTATACTTTCCCTATCTACCTGCAAATTATTGTTTTAGGATGTTATTTATCGAGATATTGCTTTTTATGTATTAGGTCATATAGTCTAATTAGGTTAAGCAATCTCAAATCATTCCAATCCATTTACATTCCCTTAAAGGAAATTTGGGTTTAATTGGCTCACCTTCATGGTTGATAGTCAATATATTCACCTTATTGATATCCTTCTTTAATGAAATAAAGGAAAAGGGCCCCTTGGAATCCTAGGTTATATGCATTTAGGACCTAGGAATCTTCCACCCATTTTTCATCATTTCATTTATCATTTTTTTACTTTAATTTCTCACAGCATGGTGTTTAGTGATTTCTTTAAAGTGGGGGCATACATTGGCATTATTTTGCTTCACTTTGTTCACAAGCATTGGAATTAGTGACATGTTGACATTGGAATTATTTTTCTCTACTTTGTTCACAAGAGTTTAACCTAGTGTGGCATTGAGATAGAATTTTAATCATTTTGTAGGACCTTATCATATTTATCAGGGATTATAACTCTTGGTATGGTTGTCATGGGTAGATAGTGAAAAGTGGTCTTCACTAGACCTAGTGTGTTTCTCATTTTTCTACCTTATCTTAGCATCTAACCTAGTGAAAAATGGTCCTCACTAGCCCGTGTGCCTTGCTATTTATGATTCACCTAGCAAATATAGGACTTTTCTATTGTTTGAGTCATGAATGTCTTTGGTGTGGATCCTAATATAATGCAACTTGATAGTTTATACCCTCCTTTTTCATTTCATGTTGACATTGTATGTTTTTGTATATTATCTTCTTGCATATCATACATTTGTGTGTTCCTTTGTTCTTATGTTGTCTTTCCATAGGATCTTGGGGCTTGATCGCCTCCCTAGATTTTTAGTCATCCTATCTCTTCAACATTTGGACAATCAAACCCCTCTTAGCATAGGTTTTCTACTTTAGTTTGATTATAAGCGTAAGTTCACATTCTCACTTAAGTGGGGGCTAAATGTAGTGTCAAAAATTATCACCCTTAATTTATTGAGCCTAATTGAGTCCCTAATTTCCTAAAATTGTGCATTATATAACCCATTTATACCATTTCTAATAAATTGCAAGCATTGAACAAATGTAAGTAATTAATGTTTTCCCCTGATGCATTGTGTCCTAGAAAATAGGGCCAGGACCCATATGCCCATGGCCGTATGGGTTCCCCTATTCTATGAGAGACCAATTTTTAGTATGTTGGTGACGACATTTTAACATTCAAATGTTGTATTTTGAGATTTAATTTTTAGGAAATTAGCACAATTGCATATAAATACCTAGTTATTACATCATTTTAAATCTAACACACACTATCTAGCACTAACTAGCATTCATGAGAAAATATTATTCTCAAGAGCAAGTCAAGAGAAACTTTTTAGAGACTTATTATAGCAATTCAAGATCAAACATCATGTCAAATCTTATGTGAGTTTATGTGTGTTCTTGTTATCATTGTGTTGTGAAGGCTAACACTTTTGTAGGTCTCCAAAGAATTCAAGTATTCAAGAAAACAAGATACAAGCCCTTAAGGAGATGTGTATGACTTCAATCCTTCAAGGAATTTCATCATTCCTTCCTATCCATTATCATTTGATAATTGGCATTACCATTATGGAAGTGGAAACACTTATGCAAGGTTTTACTAAGGAAATCCCCTAAATGGCCCAATATTTTCCCTTTTTGAGTGTGCAAGTTATAAGTTTAAAGAATATTGAAGAAATATTGAAGACAAGTTGTTCTTTGTTGCATTGAAAGCCCTAAATCTTGTCAAGCCATATAAACTCACCTATAGAATTATCTAGCAACTTTGTAGATGGAAATCAAAAGCTTAGACTTGTCACCAGAGGACCCCAAAAGCAAAGCAGGACACCCTAGCAAAGACCCATATGTCCCTAGGTGTCGTATTCCTCATATTCAACTTAGAACCAACTTTTTAGGATAGGTAAATTATCTCTTGTACTTTCTAGATCTGCCTACAAATTGTTGTTTTAGTCTGTTATTTGTTAGGATTTGAAATTTTATGTGTAGACACCTAAAAATGGTCCGGAGAATCTAATTAATTAAATATGATTTATTTGATTAATTAATCCTAAATTCATCTACTTAGTAAATAAATAGAAATATTTATTTATATTAAGTTCACTATTATTTCTTCTATTATTTCCCTCTTGTTTAAATAAACAAAATTAAATACATTGTTTTATTTAAATATTATCATTATTATTTCTTCTATACTTTATCCATTAATTCTATCTTAAATTAAATACACAACTTCAATAATTTTTGTTATTTAATTATCTTATCATATTCTTCTCTATTAAATGGGAAAATATCAAATATTTGTTTAATTTAATTAAATATTCCTAATTTTCTAATTTGAATAAATCAAATATATTCAAATAAATTCATAAATCAAATCCATCTATTCACTCACCAATAAAATTAGATTTTTCAAATCTAATTAATGCAACTATCATTCACGGGAAAAACCTTGGGGACAAGCCTGCAGGAAATCCTCTCAATCTTCTACCTCAAATCTTTCCTCTCATCTTGCCTAGTGTTTTCATGGGAAGGAACAATCCTCCATGATCAGCTCCACCTTCTCATCTCATACCATTCAAAATCCCCAAATTTAATCCTAGCCTCTGTTGTGTTACCCCTGTGCAAAACTGTTGCCGAAAATCTATATATACAGCCTTCTGAAGCATCAAAATGATCCGAGAATTATCATCTTTTATGAAAACTTACTCTGCAGGAATTAGTACTCAAGCAACCAAGCAAGCATTAGCATTAGCATTTTAGTATCATCATAGCATCATGGCATCAGTAGATTCCATATCACAGCAGCATCATTAGTTTTTACTGTAGCTTCCTTTTATCAGTTTTCATCAGGATAATTTACTGTAGCATCATTATCATTAGAAATCATTCTTAATAATCACATCATTGCATTTAGCACCCATTCCATTCTCTAGATAGGCATTTTAAATAGTTACAGTGCTTACAAATCTGAGAGCTTTTGTAATTTGATAAATCTTTGGAGATAGGAGACAATGAGACACTTTCAGGCTTTTTAGTATTTTAAATTAGTTTAATTGTTGATTAATCTTGATACAATGTTTCATTAAGAGGTGTATTTAATTGTATTTAGTTTACATTTTCCACACTTACATTCTGGCGCCCACCGTGGGATCATACCCCATGTTTTTAACAATTTTTTTCTGGAAAGTTTTTGTAGAGGAATCTGGTGTAATCTATTTTAGCACGATTGGAAGATTCTATAGCGCTTCTGAGGAAAAGTATAGTGCTTTGAAGGACTTTTCTAGTGCTTCTGAGGAAAAGCATAGCGCTTAGAAGGGCTATTTTAGTGCTTCAATCCTACAATTAGTACAGACTGACATTAATATTTAGCATCTATTTTAGCGCTTTTCTAAAAACCTATAGCACTTTTGTCTATTTCTATAGCGCTTCCAGTTATTTCTATAGCGCTTCAGATAAATTCTATAGCACTTTTGAACACTGTCATAGCGCTTCTATGTAATTCATTTTCTGGATTTGATGTGTCCACGACCAGTAAATTTCATTTCTTCAGTTGGATTAAAAAGAATCAATCTAGGATAGACACTTCTTCAGTTGGTTTTAAAATGAATCAATCCTAGGATAGTCACATTTTCCTTTGGATTAAAAATTTACCAATTTAGGGTAGTCACTAGATTTTTCAATTTTGCATTTAAAAATGAACACCATGTCTTTTTGTGAAGCAACATCTTCACATAGATTAGAAAAAATTTTGTTTGGGCTCTAAAATTTGAACAAGTGGTTTCTGTGTTTGAATGGTTGATAGGCATATGCTCTCCCCTTAACTAGGGGATCCAAAAATCCAAACTCATCCTTTTTATGCATTCTTCAAGTTTTATTACATCCTTTAGAAGGCCTACCATAGTGGGAAAAAGTACTCACCCTATAGGAATGACCTAAGTGGGTTCAAACCAAAGCTAGGTTTTTCCACCCCACTATAAAATTTAAAGCTAATCTAGGGAAACCCACTTTTTCTGGAAGTGTGTAAGATAACCATCCCTAAAACCTTTGTTCTGAAGGTTGGGAGGTCTCCTGAGGGAGTCTATTATTGCCGCTCTAAATGGAAACCCTTTCTAAGAACCTAGTGTAGTATCCAGTCGAGTCAGTAACCAGACATTGTAATACTCGCAGTGCAAGGGGAGGGAAGAATTTACCCCCAAGACACTCACCATATAATTTCCAAGGACCGTTTGCTCAAGGGATCGAGAAATCTAACCTTGAGCACGCACCTGGAAAAGACAAAAACACGAGCGCCCTCTAGGGGGTGACACGGCTGTGTGAGTCGACGTAATTTTAAGATGTGGGTTGTTGAGTATAACAATGACCTTTTGACTATTAAGAGTGAGTCTATCTAAAGTGCTTTATTTTTATCAGATCGGTGAAAATAGGACCATGTGTGGTTCTTTTGAACATACACTATTTGTTTAGATTACAAACTCTTAAAAATAATTGTCTTCATTTGAGTGTTGTGTATTCCAAAAATCATTAAAATTCAAATAAAAGATCATCCTGAAAAATACAAAATCAAAACTGAGAATACATGATTAGAGATTGGAAAACCACTAAGTTTGTCAAAAAATCTCTTGCTAAAAGAATTAGAAAACCAAAAACTACACTTAGTTACAAACATCTTTTGCAAAGATGACATTTCTTGTATCAGAATAGGAAGACTTTGCTTCATCATAGAACATTCCTTCATAGGTTTCATAATTTTGATAGGGGTTACGCTGATGATTATGCTATAGAACCATTGACTTCACAAGCCTATATTCAAAGAAGCACTCTTTCACAAGCACCTAACCATAGTCAACGTATTTGTCAATCCTCCATTCCACAACCCACCATAGAATACTCCACTAGACCTAATCAGTTCTTATGATAGACAAAACTTTGGAAATCTTAGGTTGACATCCAAAATCCAAGAGTTACCACCTTATGACCATTTGGAGACCTACAACTCCCATTCAACAACTAGGGCTAACCCCACCAATATTTCAACCTGGTAACATACACATTGAAGGCACTCAAACTGACATCATCAGTAGTTTGAGGACATTTATTTTTGAAAAGAACAAAACACCCCATCAATTCCTCACATCATCCATAATCTTGGACGAAGAAGAAAAGAAAGCAGACATAGCAGCTGAGAGACCCATATTGCCACCCCCTACTTGGCATTAAAAAGAAAATTATAGTACTTCTGAGACAAACTATAGCACATTTGACCTCTGCTCTAGCACTTCTGAGGAAAATTATAGCACTTATACCCTCTATTTTAGCACTTCTGAACAATCTTGTAGTGCTTCTATCACAACAAAACCAAACTGCTAGGAAATTCCAGTGTCAACATTCTAGCGCTTCCAGAGAAAAACATAGTGCTTCTGAACTCTATTCTAGTGCGTCATCTCTTTGTTTTAGCACTTCTCCGCTTTGTTTTAGCACTTTTGAGTTATGTTCTAACGCTTACACACTATTTTACAGTGCATTTACGAGAAATTATAGCACTTCTATGTTTTGTTTTAGCGCTTTTATCTTCTGTATTAGCACGTCCATAGAAATAGAAAGACAGAGAATATTCCAAAAACAACTATCAGATAGATTGACATCAGAAACATAGATTTTACCACTCAGAAAGATTTTATAGATCAGAAAGTGTCATAAAAACCTGAAACAAAGTAGGTTCTTACAAGTAAAAAAAATCACACAAAACATCAGATCTTGCCAAATACAAAGCGCCCAAATTATCAAAACAAAACCTGGATTAGTGAGCCAAGTTTCCTCATTAGGATTTTTGACATCCTACCATCACGAGACAAAAACTCAGTAATCGGAAATTTTAAATTAGCCTTGTCAATAGAATACATCATTCTATTAGGCTTCTTTAAAAAAAAAATTGACGCTAACACCACATAGAAGATCTTAGTTTAGTGAAGGAAAACAACCAAAACTTGTATGCCAATCTTAACAAGGTTACAAAGGAAAAAACTCATAGAGAAAGAAATTGAAAATCTAAACATGACTGAAGAAAACCCTTTTTTCTGACACCAACAACATGAAAGCAACAAGATAACACAAGAGGATATACAACACGCACAACAAGACCCAAATTTTCATAAATTTATGAAAAGGGTCTTAGAACAAGACATGGAGAAATACCTCTTAATGTTATCAAAGTTAGGTGCCAAACTTCTAAAATATTTTGACATCAATCGGTTGAAGGAAACATCTAGAACTAATGAGACGGAACCAAACCACACCCAGGATACAAATCAATTAGTTGCTTTCACAGCTCAAATGAAAATCCTACAACAACAGGTTCAAAACATGCAAACAGGAACCAAAAAAATGTATTTATTAAAGGACATTTGTCCTTACCCTTTTCATCCATGTGTGGATATGATACCCTTTCTAAGACATTGTGAGTTTCCTAAATACGAAAAATATAATGGAAAATCAGACCCAATTGACCATGTACGAGAATTTAGAACAATGAGCCTCGAATTTGCACAAGAAGATACATACCTCATGAGGTTATTTCCTAGGAGTTTGGAAGCCCATTGTATGGAATGGTTCTCAAAATTACAACCAGGGATCAGATCCTTTGAAGAATTGGTTAACAAATTCATCTCTCAATTCTCTTTCAACATAACACATGATGTAACCATAAAGGATCTCTATAATCTGAAACAGAAAAATGGTGAGACATTTTTATCATTATTACAACAATGGAGAAAGTTGTTCGCTAGGTATCCTCGATCTATACCTAAAGAGGAGAAGATTGAATTATTTATAGACAACTTAAATGATCAGATGAGTTATAGACTTGAATTACAATGTCCCCCAACATTTGAAAAAGTAATTGAGAATGGGCTCAAAATCAAAGAAGCCCTAGTCAAATGAGGAGTGATTAAGCACTATAGTGAAACATCCAACAACGCAAATCACTATGGAAACAATGACAAGCCAAAATTTTGGCAGAAAAATAGAAATACTGGAAGCAATGAGCCTACAACTGACAATGTAAACTAGTATTCAATTTGACAGCATCAACTACCAAAGCAAATCAAAATGAAAACCAAAACAACAACCAGGGCACTATTCAAAACAACAACACCAACAATGGAGAACCATGAGCGTCATACCAAAGACAATCAAATCGACGAAAATTCACTCCATTAGGACAAACATTGGAATCAGCAATGAGAGAACTCATTGTGAACAAAGTTCTTTTTTTACCAAAAGCTCAAAATTGGGAACCAAAGGTAAAACAATCATGGTGGAATGATGCAGATTATTGTAATTCCATAAGAATAAAGGACATAATACAAATGATTGTATGCAACTGAAACACCTAATACAAGACTTGATCAAAGCCAAGAAGGTGTTTGTTGAAGGGCATCAGACAAACAATGATCACACTGCATTTATCAATCCATTACCCAACTATGAAAAAGGAGAGTCTTCTTCTAGTGGTAAGGGAAAAAGTATAAACTATTTCTATGACACCACCATTCTTTTCCTTTCTGAGGTAGAGAAAAATGACATTGACACTTAAAAAGATAACACAAACAACAATGACATTGAATCCCTAAACATGAGGACAAGTGTAGGAACATTTGATAATCAAATCAATGTTTTAAAAATAAGGGAAACACAAGATCATCCACAAGTCAATATAATGACAAGGGGGAAGTCTAGAGTAATATTGAAAGGAATTTCCTCCAAAAACAATGCTCCCCCATCACATCAATACAATATCATAGATCAATTACAAAAGATACCTGCGCAAATATCCATTTTAGAACTTCTCAAAATTTCACCATCACACAAGGAAGTTTTAGAACAAGCTCTAGTAGCTACAACGGTCCCTAATAATTTGGATTTTTGTCAATTCCAAGCCATGGTGAGACATCTCACCACACCTCATTGTCTTTCATTCTCTGAACAAGATGATGTATCTTTAAATCACCCACACAATGCAGCCTTGCATATAGAAGTTCTCATCCATAAACACCATGTTAAACGTGTTCTGATAGATGGAGGAGCTGGTTTAAATATTTGTACCTTGAAATTGATTCATGCACTAGGCTATTCTGACAACGCCACTGACACCAAGAGAAAAATAACAATAAAGGCATATTATGAAGAGGAAAGGTCTTCCAGAGGGCTTATTATACTTCCAATTCAGGTAGGGCCGATTTTCAAAAACAAATTTTGTCAAGTGTTAGACAAAGATCTAACATACAACATACTATTGGGTCATCCATGGATCCATGACTTGTAAGTGGTACCTTCAACATACCATCAATGTCTAAAATTTCCAGTAAATGGACAGGAAGTCACCATATCAGCTGACAACAACAATCCATAGACTTGCAGCATGTTGAAAGCAACTCAAGACACTCTGATACCTCATAACAAAGAAGTCAATACTTCTAATTCATCCACTATGGATAGCCAACCTAATTTTATATATAAATGGGTTGAGAAAGAAATAATTGTCACAGACATATCAAACACCGAAGTTCCTATAAATGAATTATCACAACTTTCAGAAAAGGTTTAGATAAAGGAAAAGGGTGTAGGAGAATATTCTCTTGAGAAATATTTGTGCCTATCACAATTGCTACCATCACCAAAAACATATGGATAGCCCATATTAAAATCTCCAAGATCATCAAAACCCATCACAGCTCTAAATGAAAGGTTTATAAAAGTAGGTACACTCAAAGATGAGTCAGAAGACAAAGCCATTCTCAATTGGCTATAACAAGACAAGGAAGCATCAACATCAGCAAACATCAGCATCAAAATAGATCAGTATGGAAAAGGGAAGGCCATCTTAGAGAAAATGGGTTACAAAGTTTAAGGACCAATTGGAAAGAGAAAGGATGGTATTATTGAACCCATTCAACCTCTAACATTATAGCCTAAAGACAAAATGGGATTAGGCTACATAACTGAACAAAAAGAAGAAGAAACCCAAAAAGAAGTGGAAAGGATACTACAAATGAGAGATGGATCTAACACAAACTCCAACGAATATGAATGGGATCATCTATCTACTACATCTTATACTAATAAAGAGGTTGATATTATCCAAGTATATACACCCTTACGAGAGGAGGGAAAAGGTTCAGGAAATAGAACATTTGTTATGGGATCAACAAATATTGATGACTCAAGCGAGCATGATCAGACATCGAGTGAGTCAGAAAACTTGGAGGTGAGTACTATCATAGACCTCAAAAATCCTACAAATAACTTTGACCACCTAGCTATCATGACACTCACAACAGTTGACCTTATTCAATCTGATGACTTGTTACCTTTAATGCACCCCAAACTTATTGACTGGGAACCCATCGAACCTAGTATTATACTAGTCTTTTCAAATGATGACACCATCATGAATTATCTCTGCAGTGACAAAATTGATACAAGTACTATCCATAACACTCATATCGATACTTTACAATAGGAGGGTGCCAAATCTTTCAGTTGCAAAAATGATAACAAGAAAAATAAATCTAATGATGAAAACCTCTCTAAGGTGGCATTAGACTTTGAAAAGAGAAAAATAAAGTATCCAACAGTGAAAACCTTTCTAAGGCACTGAAGGATGAAAGATTTGACACTCTCCCAGAACATTACCATGACAGATCATCAGTACTGGTAGAGCCAACACAGTCTATAAATCTAGGAACATCTGAAGAGGCAAATATCATACATCTAGCAGCATCCATGACAGAACAGGAGAAGCCAACATTCACTAGATTCTTTGAGCAGTGACACATAAATTTTGCATGGTCTTATTTTGACATGCCAGGATTGGATCCACAACTCCTAATGCATCATCTATCACTACCAAAGGGAATCAAACCAGTCAAACAAAAATTTAGAAAGATGCATCCCCACATCGCCCTTATGGTTAAAGTTGAACTAAAAAATTATTAGATGTAGGTTTTATCAGGTCCATAGATTATGCGGAATGGATCTCAAACATTGTGCCAATATCCAAACCTAATAATAGCATCAGAATATGCACAAATTTTAGGGATTTAAACAAGGCATGCCCAAAGGGTGATTTTCCTTTGCCCAGCATTGACATAATTGTTGATCTAACAGTAGGACATGCCACGTTATCTATAATGGATGGATTCTCAGGATACAATCAAATAAAAATAGCACCTAAGGATCAAGAAAAGACAGCATTCACTTGCCCTTGGGGAACATTCTGTTGGAATGTCATTCCTTTTGGATTGAAAAATGCAGGTGCAACATATCAACGGGCAATGACCACAATTTTTCACAATATGATGCATACTTTCATGGAAGATTATGTGGATGACATCTTAGGAAAATCACACACTAGGGAAGGACATCTGGAAATACTTGATAAGATCTTCACTAGACTGGAGAAAATCAGTGTAAGGTTGAACCTAAAGAAATGTATCTTCGGGGTGACTTCAACAAAACTTCTTGGTTACATAGTGTCAGAAAAAGGTATTGAAGTGGATCTAGCTAAGGCTAAGGAAATAATAGAGATGCCACTACCTAAAAAAATTAGTCAATTACGGTCCCTACAAGGTAGGTTACAATCCATCAAGAGATTTATCTCCCAGCTAGCAGATAAGAGTCATCCATTTAATCATCTACTTCATAAAAATGTTTCATTCAAATGGGATCATAACTGTGAAACAACTTTTGGTTAGATAAAGCAGTATTTGGTGACACCTCCAATACTCATGCCACCCATAGCAAAAAGACCACTATTACTGTATATTGCAACAACTGAAATATATTTAGGAGCTCTATTAGCACAAGAGGATTCTAAAGGAAAAGAACAAGCAATTTACTACATTAGCATGACTCTCAATGGATATGAAATAAACTATACATTCATAGAAAAGGCTTGTTTAGCAGTGGTATTTGCAACCCAGCAATTGTGACACTACATGTTGACTCACACAGTCAAGCTCATAGCAAAAATAGACCCATTAAAATATTGGAGTTAAAATGACACTGAGAGGGGGGGTGAATCAGTGTCTTAACATATTTGACCAATTTTTTGAAAATTCAAAAACATAGCTCGGATTTGATCTCAATATTACTCTGATTAAAACATTCATGAGTTGAATGTAATCATTCATAAATAGAATTGAGAAAAGAAATAATCCCAACAGTGAACAAAAACAACATTAACACTATAAAGTAGAGAGCACACAGAAGAAAAAAGAGACAAAAGATTTTGCTGAGTGGAAAACCATCCTGGGGTATAAAAACCACTCCCGAAATGCCTTGCAGGCTTAATCTTTTTAAACAACTATTCACAATGCCTTATAGGCTGATTTTTGAACACCCACTCAAGGAGTACCAACCCCTCAAATTATGTTTTGAACAATAAAAATGACTCAGAGGATTTCTCTGTTTTCTAGTCTACAGAATACCTTAAAGATTCAATAATTGAATCCCTAAAATACTTCATAGAGAAGAAATTTACAATCTCTGCATCTTGTTATTCAGATTTTATTGCAGAGTTTTATCCATATATTTTCATACAAAAAAAGAATGATAATCTCATAATTACAACAACAATAGCATAAAAGAGTTTTCTACTTCTATTTAAACATCTGCCAGAAAGGTAACTGCCTTCATGAGTAATGGCAGAACAACCAATCCAGCTAAGAGCCATTCTCCACAAATCTGTAACGTATGAGTTCATTTTACAGCATAGAAAGCACAACTATCCACCACAGAAAATCATAACCTCCAATGCATGAATGACAATACTCAGTCAAGGCATCATTTGCCACATTCGTAACTGAAATGTAGAGAGCCTTAAAATGGTGAATAGAAACCAGTAAGTGTAGTATGAAACGCATGAATATCAGACAAAATTTGTTGCTGCCATGATTTCCTTCAACCACTGTCGAGCTTCCAGCCAGTGTGGTGCACCAATCATTAGAAACCATACCATTCATTATAGAAATAATAATGAATTTCATCTTTTCCCTAATCTCTCCTTTTCCATCACTGTAATGTTATGCCGAAGGCAACTTTAACACCAAACAATCCCCTTAGTTATCGCTTTCGCTGTGACACATCAGAGTCGGGGAGAAGACATAACGAATGCATCATGTTTCATCGATGGGCTTCCTTAGAGTATTATTCATTCGCTAAGACATAAGGAAACTTCTCACCGAGATTTACTTTTGTTTCAATCACTATCACTGTGACCAAACGATATCGGAGAGACCTCTTGTAGACTTCATAATGTTTTGCCGAGAATCACTTGAAACACATTATCGCCGTAACATATGGTTTTTCTTGCTAATGAGCCTTCTATCTTATGAGTGTTGGTGTAACTTCAAACCATCGAGAAGACATCTTTTAGATCATTTCATGTCATACTGAAACACCCCGAATTCACCTCAGATTGCCAAGAGAGAAAAAATCTCACACCAATAAAGTCCTTTTGAATTCCATCGGCGAGACATATCAAAGTCGGGGAGACCTCTTGTAGAGCATACCATGTCTTTCCGAAATTATTCATCCACTTGTGTGTTGCTAAGACAATCCAGATCTTATGCTGATGAAGTCCCTTTATGTTCCATCAGCGAGACCAAAGGTCACTCGCCGAGACCTCTCACCGAAAACCCTAGCTCTTATCGAAGAGACTACCATTATGTTTTCAGTCGGTATAACAAATCAAATTTTCCAAGACCTTTCTTCAATGCACAAACTCTTACTAAGAAGCATACCTTTACGTTGTCAGTTCGCAAAACAAGAAAACCTCGCCAAGACATTATATCGATAGCCATTAGTTTTACCGATAAGTCTCCATATGCATACGATCAGTGAGACACACTTGAATTCACTGAGATACTAAATTGAATACTCCAAGTCTGGCTGAAGTGAATCTTTTAAAGTGCATGTTGGTGAGACCAAAACAGTTTGCTATGACCATATAATGATGCCACAACTCTCGCCGATTGACTTCCACATGCACTAGTCGGGGAGACATTTCAAGTTCGATGAGACACTACCCCGATAACAAAACTCCTGCCGATAAGTTCATCTTCCTTCAGTCGGTGTGACATTGCAAATTTGTTATAACCTCACGCCGAAGCCTTAAGCTTTTTCCAAAGTTTCCATTTAATCTCTGATCGATGTGACATACCAATATCACTACGACCACATACCGACGGAATAACATATGCCGATAGAGATTTCCACTATCGCCAAGACAACAGGAACGTCACGCCAAAAGTAGTATGAATGTTAAACTCAATCGACATGACATCAGAAATGTCTTGCCGATAAGAAACACAGACATTTCAAAGTGGATCGGGGAGACCCTGCCATACTCATGTCGATATGTGTAAGCCTGAAAGAGAAACAACCAATACTAGTGATATGCAAAAAAGAACCATCTTGACAAGGAAACCAACTGTGATATCTTTCTGTAATAGCCAAGAGACACCAAAGAAGTGTCATAATAAATCATAAGGATCCAAACAGAGATTGATCATCAAAGAGAACCAACTGAAAGGTATTTTGACATCAAGGACAAACTATAAACACAACTGAGATCCAACATAAAATACCTACTTGGTAAAGTTTCTCTAACAGGAAGACTTGCAAAATGGGTCATGATATTGATTGAGTTTGATATCCAATATGTTGATAGGAGAGACATCAAAGGATAGGTAATAGTAGATCAACTAGCTGAAGCTCCATTACAAGATCATCATCCAATGCACATTGAATTTCCAGATGCCAACATCATGAATATTACAACTCAACAATGGAGACTGTATTTTGATGGATCATATACAGAAAGAGGAGCGGGTGCAGGAATTCTATTTGCCACACCTCAAGGACACACCATTCCAAGATCTTATAGGTTAATGTTTCCATGCACAAACAATATAGTTGAGTATGAATCATTGATTATTGGCATTAAAATAGCTATTGAATGGAAAATCACATAAATGTAAGTGTATGGGGACTCACAGCTTGTCATTTATCAAGTAAATAATGAGTATCAAACAAAGGATGAGAAGATCATGCCTTATAAACAAATGATAGATGATCTTAAAAAATACTTCATGGATATCAAGTTTCACCAAATACCAAGGGTAGAAAACAAAGTTGTAGATCTCATGGCAACAATTGCATCCCTTTTGCAATTATCAAAAAAGAAAGGTCAATACGAGTTTGTGTTTGAAAATGTATCTAACCCTACATACGATAACCCTAATTCATAGACCATATGCCACATAACCAACATTCAACCCTCACAATATGGAGAGATCTATACTTACCTCAAAGACAACATTCTTCCTCTTGACCTCTCTACAAACCAAAAACGTAACTTTATCCATCAATTGGCATGACATACATTAATTCCTGACATCCTTTACCGTCAAGGTTTAGATGGTACTCTTCTCCGGTGTCTGGAGCATCACTAATCTGAAACATCCTTACAAGAGGTCCATGAAGGTATTTGTGGGACTCATTCAAGTGGGCTAACCCTAGCTAAGAATCTCCTCCATTTAGGGTATTACTAGCTGAACATGGAGAGGGAAGCATATCAATATGTTAAAATATGTCAGAAATGTCAGATTCATGGTAATCTAATTCATGTGCCAGTGCAAGAGTTACAACCATTCACATCCACATGGCCCTTTTTTCAATGGGGACTGGACCTGGTGGGGAAAATACATCCTTCTTCGTCTAATGGACACAAGTTCATCATCACAGCAACAAAGTATTTTACAAAATGGATAGAAGCAGTTCCTTTGACAACTGTCACTGGAAAACATATTTCATCTTTCATACTCAACTATCTCATCTGTCGATACGGGGTACCTCAATCCATTATTTCAGACAATGGAAGGCCTTTTAAAAATTAGGACATCTAGGAATTATGTGAACAATTCCATATTCAACATCATTTTTCAACACCGTACTATCCACAGGGAAATGGACAAGCAGAAGCCTCAAACAAGACAATCCTAAAAATACTCAAGAAGATGGTAGACGATGGTGGACATGATTGGCATGTTCAGTTAAATCCTACACTATAGGCCTACAAAACCAACATCAGAACACCAATAGGAGCTACACCATATGCCTTGGTGTATGGATCAAAGGCCATTCTACTAATTGAGGTAGAAATACCATCACTCTGTGTATCACTGAAGGGTCTCATAGCAGATGAAGATTATAGAGTTTCAAGGCTATAGGAACTGGAATTGTTGGATGAACGTCGTCAACAAGCAGTCAATCATTTGAAAGCCTACCAACAAAGAATGTCAAGGAGTTACAATCATAGGGTAAAACCTAGAGTCTTTCAAGTTGGCGACTTGGTCCTAAAGGAAAACCCTAGAAATTAGCAAGATAGAGAAAAGAAAGGGAAGTTTGAACCTAACTAGTTAGGTCCCTTTATTATCATATTAGTGTATGGATCAGGATCATATCAATTGTCTACACCAGAAGGGGATCTGTTTGATGAACCTATCAATAGTATCCATCTCAGAAAATTCTATACCTGACTCACTTAGTGCATGAATTAGTTTCTAAAAAATAGTTACCTTGATGAAAACCTGGCAAACAGGCATCCTGGTGATAGAAAAATACAAAAAAATATAAAAAAGACAAAAAATACAAAAAAATCAAAAACAGACAAAAAAATACAAAAAAAAATTTAAAAAAATAATAAAATACAATAAAATCAAAAAAATGAAAAAGTGCATTAAAAACATATAGTGAAAACTTGGAAACAGACGTTATTTGTGATTTGAATCAACTCGCCTATCTATTTGGACATATGTCATGGTCGTTACTTCCACCATCATTTTACATCTATTATCATATCATATCACGTGGTCATGTCTCACCCTAGCTTGGGGGCAACATAAACATGGAGCTTACTCAAATGGACAAACAACAGTTGGACAAAAACAACGATCAAAACACAACCCAACATGGAATATCAATCACCATCGAAAAAGCATCAAACATCCATATCACAATAGAAAATCCAAAAAAAAAAGTCAAAAAGTCAGTATCAAAAAATCCAAAAACATGAGTCGGTGTCCATCGAATTACGTGGTCTCTGCATGAATAACGTATGCAATGCTAATCTTTGATCAGCCTCGAGGCCCCTACGATAGGTCTTTAAGTTAGTTTGATCCAAAATCTCAAAAACACAAAAACATCACAAAATTAGGATGGATGATCTAATCTAAATAAATGATTGAATACTATAAGCAAATGTAAGATATGTTGTACTTTTGATCATTGTTATCATTTCTTTGGAGCAACTCAATGATGTATTGAACTAGAGAAGCCAGGAAGAAGAAATGGCATTTTCTTTGTCTGTTGTCTATGAATAAATCATAATTACTGTGTGAATCATCGTGGGAAATGCTCTACAAAGTATCATGGATGACATTCCAATTCACATAGGAAAGTGGTTAAGTCTTGTCTGTTTTACGCAAGAAATTCTCAAGTCATCTCTGTTTAATAGTACCTCGATGCTTGTGTTTGCTTGCACTATCAAAAATCATGAAAGTAGTACTCAGGTCATCATCAGTTTACATTATACCATTGATGCTTGTACTCACTTTCAACATTTTAAAGTTCAATGATGATACAAAAGCACAAAAGTATTGTTAAAATTCCTATGTTTGCATGTAGATTTGCATAATAAAGTAGACTGCATCCATAATAGTGTCAGAGTATTTGTTACAAAAATTGGTGAATTATTCCTTAAATAATTATCTTTTTTCATAATAGACTGAGTATACTTGACAATTACAAAAACAACATCATGATCATATGGTTACATCATCATAATCATTTACATATATTCAAAACATTTGCATCATCATTTCATCATTCATACATTTCAACATACATATATCTATATCATTCAATTATCCTTAAAGTACATCATCATCATAACTCATTACATTCATGCATTTATTATATCACATATTCACATGTAATCCATCCATTTGATAATAATATCCATCAATTTATTTCATCATGTATCATTCCACATTTTCATCCATATATTTACATTTACATCACATATAGTATATCATTTAAACACATCAATCCATAATCATAAATCCATATACATCATGTATCCATATAAGATGCATCCATACATTACCATTAGTTGCATCATAGATAGAACAACATTATATCAAAGCATACCATCATGACAATAAAACCATCACATATCATATAGAACATCAAAATAAAATGCATCCATCGGAGAATCAAATAAAACACATAATGGACCATAGAATCTACTGTATCTCATATATATCAAAATCACAATGTCAAGTATACAATGATGTCTAAAATGAAGAGAGATAACACATCAATAATTATTCTATATCAAAATAATCAAAGTACATCACAAACACAATCATGTGTTGTTGGCTCCAGATGGTGTAGGCATAGTAGGATTGGGACTTCTACCACCAGAGGAACTGAGATCCCTGGGATCTCTAGGTAGAGGTTGGGTAACACTTGCACTGATAGTCCTGGATCGTAACCTAGCAGAATGGGACCTCACATAGCTCACTCTCTGCTCAGAAGGCACTACATCATAATATCTTGCTCTATAAAACTCAATCTCCTCACCAATGCGAGCGACCTCTCACATGTAATCTGCCAAGGAGGTACCATCTGCTAGTCTCTGTAATCTATCGGCAGAAGCCTGAGCACCCTCTGCTGCAAACCTAGCCGCATCTCTCTTTGTTGTAAATGTTGCAATCTGTGACTAAGTTGTGACTAACTGAGCCTACACAGCTGAAAGAGTCTCTGCATGCAACTCAGCTTGTACCTGCATCTACGCCTGAGTCTGCTCTAATAAACCCTGAGTATGAAGAAGTTGCTCCTGAACAGTCTTTAGCTGCACCTGAAGATCTGCTATCCCCAACTGCTCTGAAACATCTCCCACCGCCTGCCTCTTACGAGGCATGGTCTCACTAGGTAAATCTAAGGCAGGGCCCGACCCAATTACAGCCTATCCACTATCAAATCTATCACCTCCACTACTCTCATCTTTGTTGCTCTCATCTCCACTGCTCTCTACCCCAACATTGTCCTTGCCACCAACATCCTCCTCTACCCCAATATACTCCTCTACCCCAACATCCTCCTCGGGCTCGACATCTACCTCACCAACCATATCAACATCCTCTACCTCAACTCCTCCAACATCCTCTCTCCTCCATCTCTGACCATGAGTGATAGGAACATCCTCCTCTGTAGGTAATGGGGCAGGCTCATCTAGAATGGTAAGGTGTGGAAATGGATGCAAAGCACAATACTCAGCATAATCTACTGTAAGAGGAGCCTCGATAATATCTGGCCAAATGTCCCACACAAATGGCTATAAAGCTTGAAACTCCTAAACTGCCACAGCATATGACAAACAAGGCCCCCAATCTGTTGTATCTGACTGCCAACGAGCATAGCGAGCAACACCCTAGGGCATACCCTGTACCATCCCATACTGTCTGTAGACACATCTGATCAAGAATTTCTCTAAAACCTGACAAGCACGACCAATCAGGATCATCGACTGACAAAGAAATGGTAGCTAAACATCATCATCATCTCAATGATCACAATCTAGGTAGGGAAGCCATGTCATAGACTCTATGTTGTAAATGACTCTCCTCCAATACTCTAACTTACCCAATTTAGATTGGGTAAGTCGGCCAGCATATCTGAATACATAAGGTCTCATAGGTGGCCTCTATCCAATTGGAACTGGATGTGTGACAGCTATGTGTTCCCATGCCCATACCTAAAGCAAAGTAACACCGACCGATAAACTCTGACCATTGAGATACACAACTGAGTGTAAATCATGATATAACTGGGCAAGCAAACACGTGCCCCAAGCAAATCAGGTGCCATGAACAACCATGCTCTCCAAAACTCAGCCCCAACCAACTAAGAATCCCTTAGACCTACGATTAGGACTAAGGAATCTGCCAATGAAACCAGCAAGTACTGATGGAAAAGTGGCATAGACATCAACCATATCATGCCATGGAATCCACTCTCCCGCAATATGATCATCCTGAAACACTCTACGAAGAGCATCAATCTCACCCTTCTCTCTCAAATCATATATGGCAACATCTCCAACAATTAGAAGCTACAGAATCTGCCAAACATCCTCTGGGGTGACTGTCATTTCGCCAGTAGGAAGGTGAAAGGTGTTGTGCTCGCTATGCCACCTCTCAGCTAAAGTTGGCAACAAACCTCGATTAATCCTAATATGGGGAATATAAAGAAGAGACAATCCAAAATGTGTGATGATAGTTGTCTCAAGCTGTGCCAACCTAGGAATGAGATCAAATATCCAGGGGAAATTCTCTTGAATCTGGAGGTTCCCCAGTCGCTCCTATTATCACAACAAGATCAAAGTCAATAAATTCATGTCAATCATCAAATAACATCAAAATACCATATCAAATCAAATCAGCTCTTGGTGAGAATTATAATCAAATCTCATGAGCACACATCATTGAACCTCACCTATCATGAGGTCATCATCAATGCATCAAATCAACCTCACCTATCATGAGGTCATCATCAAGACATCAAATCAACCTCGCTTATCATGAGGTATGTCAATTTTAATTATTCCTCAATTATCATGAGGATAATTATCATCAAAACAAACATCAGACCTCACCTATCATGAGATCAAAAAATCATCTATTTGATTAGATAAATCATTCATATCAAACCAACAGCTAATACGATCAGAAATTGAGAAAATCAATAACAAATTGATGAAAATCACAACACTTTGATTTAAATGTGCTTAAAAGGACATTAAAAGTGCTAAAACAAAGACATGCACCATTTCATTAGATAAAAGCGCTATTACATCTAAACAAAGTGCCATTTTATCAAAAGTGTCATTTTATTTGGTCAACACGCTAATATTTTTCATAAAAGCGCTAAAACAGGGAGTAAAAGTGCTACAGAATCCAATCAAAGCACTAAAAATCTGAAAGCGCTAATACATTTTACGAAAGCGCTACAGCGGCTAACCTAAGTGCTAAACTTTGAAAAGTGCTAACCTAACCTATAGACGTGCTAAAATAGACCTTGGAAGGGCTAAAAGTCTAGAAGCGCTAAAACCAACCCTAAAAGCACTACAACGGGATTGAAAAGCACTACAATGGAAAATAAAAGTGCCAAAACAAGTTTAAATTGAAAAATTCAAAAAAATACACAAAAAACAAGAAAATGCTCAAAAACTAAGGTAAAATAATGGACATACCGAAGGTCCAAACACAGTCAGCCACTGATGTCGTCGAACACGCTCAAAACAGTGAGTGTGATATGGAATCAACATCTTGCTCCACGTAGCACAAGTATCTCTCTCACAAGCTTTCACAGGTCACAATCTACAAATGATTTTGAAAAAGGCCTTTTTAACCTTTTATAGGTTATTTGAAAAGAGATTTGTATGGGATTGATTTAATTTTTTAAAGGGGAGATTAATTGAAATTCATCCAAGACCACTTTCTACCTCAATTATCAGGAGATAAATTATTTCATTATCAAATTTTCATCAAATCTACATCAAATCATCAAAAAATCATAAAAATTTGAAATATTCTAAAAAATTCCAAAAAATCAAAAATTCATTAATTTATCTCCCGAGGGGGCATATATCCATCAATCACCTAAAAACATGTCTAGGGCATTCTGAAAAATTTCTCATCAATACTAGCAGCAGCAGCACAAAATTTTCTTTGAAGCAATGCGTAAACACATCACTTCAAAGAGGGGAAAAATGTAGACACCTAAAAATGGTCTGGAGAATCTAATTAATTAAATATGATTTATTTGATTAATTAATCCTAAATTCATCTACTTAGTAAATAAATAGAAATATTTATTTATATTAAGTTCACTATTAATTCTTCTATTATTTCCCTCTTGTTTAAATAAACAAAATTAAATACTTTGTTTTATTTAAATATTATCATTATTATTTCTTCTATACTTTATCCATTAATTATATCTTAAATTAAATACACAACATCAATAATTTGTGTTATTTAATTATCTTATCACATTCTTCTTTATTAAATGGGAAAATATCAAATATTTGTTTTATTTAATTAAATATTCCTAATTTTCTAATTTGAATAAATCAAATATATTCAAATAAATGCATAAATCAAATCCCTCTATTCACTCACCAATAAAATTAGATTTTTCAAATATAATTAATGCAACTATCATTCACGAGAAAAACCTCGGGGACAAACCTGCAGGCAATCCTCTCAATCTTTTGCCTCAAATCTTTCCTCTCATCTTGCCTGGTGTTTTCATGGGGAGGAACAATCCTCCATGATCAGCTCCACCTTCTCATCTCATACCATTCAAAATCCCTAGATTTAATCTCATCCTCTGTTGTGTTACCCCTATGCAAACTTGTTGCCAGAAATCTATATATACAACTTTCTGAAACATCAAAATGATCTAAGAATTATCATATTTTATGCAAACTTACTCTGCAGGAATTAGTACTCAAGCAACCAAGCAAGCATTAGCATTAGCATTTTAGTATCATCATAGCATCATGGCATCAGTAGATTCCATATCACGATAGCATCATTAGTTTTTACTGTAGCTTCCTTTTATCAGTTTTCATCAGGATAATTTATTGTAGCATCATTATCATTAGAAATCATTCTTAATCATCACATCATTTCATTTAGCATCCATTTCGTTCTCTAGATAGGCATTTTAAACAGTTACAGTGCTTACAAATCTAAGAGCTTCTGTAATTTGATAAATCTTTGGAGATAGGAGACAATGAGACGCTTTCAGGCTTTTTAGTATTTTAAATTAGTTTAATTGTTGATTAATCTTGATACAATGTTTCATTAAGAGGTGTATTTAATTGTATTTAGTTTACATTTTCCACACTTGCATTATGTATTAGGTCACATAGTGTAATTAGGTTAATCAAGTAAAATCAATTCTAATCCATTTCTAGTCCTTCAAAGAAGGAGATCCAAGTTTGATTGGCTCACTTTCATGGTTGATAGTCAATCTATTCACCTTGTTGATCTCCCTCTTTAATGGAATAGATGAAAAGGGCCCCTTGCAATCCTAGGTGCTTTGTATTTAGAACCTAGGACCCTTCCACCAATTTTCTTTGTTTCACAAAGAAAAATATTATTCTTTACTAAATTCTTGATGCCAAAGTGGGTTATTAGATGAGCCTATCCTCCAAGGGTGGAAACAATTAAATAAAAATCATTTGTCAACTTCTTCATTGATCAAACTAGTTACATCCTTTGGGAGGTCATAGTAAGAAAATGATTTTTCAAAGTCTATTATAGACTCTCCTTTGTTAGAAAACCAAACTGTACACTTACTTACCTCTCTATACACATGATTTATAGTTAGTGCTTCAAAATATTGGATTATTCTTAAAGCATTGTCCATCAAATTTTTAATGGACCAAGATGGGGAAATTTTTCTTACAAGATAGTTGTTGACATTTAAGGAGTCCCCTTGGATGGAAAGAGAGTAATACTCGTCTCTTTATCCACTTATCATACCCACCATAAGACTTTGGCCTCCATCAAATGATTCATTTGTACCCTAGGTTCCCTACATAGGTTTTTTATGAGAGCATAGTTAAAGTCTCTAAGAATCCCTCTCCTATTGAAAAGACTAGGATTTTGTTTGGATGCTCCATATAGATTTAATTTTAACCACATATAAGGGTAGGATATATCCATTTGACCTCTTCCTATCTATCTTGATTTTCCTTGTACATGACTAATTTTAAAATCTAGTGTTAGAGTAATAAGTTATTATGCTTAATTAATTACATCACATTGTTTAATTAATTAAGTCACTTATTCCTCTTTATTACTTAAGCTAAACTTAGGCACATTAATAATTAATTATTAATTATTAAGTGTGCACACTAGGGTTTCATTTAGGGTTTCCCTTTTAGGGTTTCCCTTTTAGGGTTTCTTGATCTCCTTCATAAGGATTGATCACATTGTAATAATTGATTCTCTTAATGCATTTTTACTGAGAGGTTTGAGAGAACATCTTTTTTGGTTCTTCATATCTTTTGCATGTGACAGGTATTCATCTTGCATGCAGGTGATCTTGGATTCTAACATGGTATCAGAGCTCCAGACCTGCAGCTGCTTGTTCGTGATCTGAAGATATGGCCTCTTCATGAGTTTCGGGTGCAAGGGTTTCCACATGCAATTTTTTGATTGAATTTGGGGGTAGCCTAATTTTCTGTGCATTTTGGGACAAAACGGACCTCGCCATTGAGTCCGCAACGCCCAAAAACCCCCATTTTCATATAAAATTTGTCTATTTTGGTGCAAGTTGGTCGAGAAGGCAAATTTTTTTTGTCTGGGGGCCGTACGGCCTCCCCAGCACGCAGATCGAGGCTCGAAAAATGAAAAAAATTCAAAAAAAAGGGGTTTTTGGGGATTCAGGCTGGCGCCTGAGTAGAAAAGGGGTCCGCCGCCCGGCGGCCACCAGCAGCCACCCATCCGCCACCACCACCCGCTGCTCGCCACCAGCACCCGCCGCCGCTCTGCCTCAGCCCCCACGGGCCCTTTCCTGAAGGTTGCGGTCATATTGGGGACCGATCCCTCTCTCCAGCCCCCGTGGGCTTATGTGCTCTACAGTCGGTCCTATGGAGAACCAGATCTGCCAGATCCGAAGCCCCCAACACAAGCTCGCTAGCCCCTGGTCGCCCACAGGACCAGGGGCCCAAATTTTTTCATTTCTGCAGGGGGGCCGAATTTTTGCGCCGACGGCCAGACGGCCGTCAAATTTAATCGTGAACTGATGACATCAGCATGACGTCAGCGTACGGCCGGCCCTCATATGCCCCCTCCTAACCCTAGTTTGCCCTAAAGAAGCAGTTTTTTTCTTTTGGCCATAACTTGGGCATACGGTATCGAAATCGGGCAAACGAGATATCGTCGGAAAGCTGGTTCCGAGCACTTTCATTTGGTGCAGTTTATTTTATAGTATTTTTCTGTTTTACTGCATTTATTTCTGTTTGAATTCAGATGTACTTTTTATGCTTCCGAGCTCATAACTTTTTGCCACGATCTCCATTTTTCACCTCGTTTGAAGCATCGGAAAGGTATTGAGGAGCTCTAGGTTGCTGTCCATGCACTTTTTTTGTATCTATCCTAGGTTTATCACTTAGTCCAAATTTGGCTCGATGGGTTGTTTGGTGATTACTTGGATGTTTTGGCCGTTGGGAAAGTGCATCTTGCATCTTTGCACTTCATTTTCAGTAATACATCATTCAATAATTGCTTGCTGCTTCATAGATTCCAGAGTTGTTCCAATTTGGAGTTTTTGAGTGTTCCATGGCATCGGGTTTTCTGTTGCTTTATCATGATTCCTTGAGTCAATCAGTGACTCTCATCCGGTTTCAGTAGTATACAGAAGAATATTTCCTTGCTTGCCTATATCAAGTTCCAGTGTTACTCTACAGAGTTCTTCCAGTGCTTCTTTGTAGCATGTTATCTCATTGTAAGGGGGGTTTTGTCCCACTGGGTTTTTCCTTCTCTTACTTCTTTCTTGCATTTGTAAATGGGTACCTGATCAGGCCTAGTTGCCGGGACCCATCTTTGCTTTCATGCATCTTATTCTAGTGTTTTAGCTTCTTCCTAAGTTCATCTTAAGGGGGGGTGTTAGAGTAATAAGTTATTATGCTTAATTAATTACATCACATTGTTAATTAATTAAGTCACTTATTCCTCTTTATTACTAAGCTAAACTTAGGCACATTAATAATTAATTATTAATTATTAAGTGTGCACACTAGGGTTTCATTTAGGGTTTCTTGATCTCCTTCATAAGGATTGATCACATTGTAATAATTGATTCTCTTAATGCATTTTTACTGAGAGGTTTACAGAGAACATCTTTTTTGGTTCTTCATATCTTTTGCATGTGACAGGTATTCATCTTGCATGCAGGTGATCTTGGATTCTAACACATTTGTACCCTAGGTTCCCTACATAGGTTTTTTATGAGAGCATAGTTAAAGTCTCTAAGAATCCCTCTCCTATTGAAAAGACTAGGATTTTGCTTGGATGCTCCATATAGATTTAATTTTAACCACATATAAGGGTGGGATATATCCATTTGACCTCTTCCTATCTATCTTGATTTTCCTCGTACATGACTAATTTTAAAATCTAGAATGTTCTAGCTAGCTACAAAATTTAATTCCCTCTCACATATCTTAACATTTTAAATTAGTTCATGCAAATAAAAAATAACTAGGTGAAAATGTATTAAAGATGACAAATTATAGTTTTTATATACCACAATTTAATTACAAATTTATTCTAATTTACATAAATAATATTTTTTATAGAAAAATAAAATTAAACATAAAATTTATATAAATTTCCCCACATTTAATAGTATAATAAAATTCAAAAATTTGTACAAATAAATCTATAGAGTGATATGCAAAATAACTAAACTATCCAATACAAAACTTAGAGATGTGCCTTGTTTTGCACTCTAATATTTTTTCATTTCTTTGCATATTGAATTCAAATTATTTTTCTATAGGGCATGATCACTAGGTTACTTCATCTATTGGTTTTGTTTCCCATCTCTTGCACTCTTTTTATTGTTGACCTCTTTCTTTAAAGTGAATATAAGGTATTATTTGTGATTTTATAGGATTAAACACTTGAAGTTTGATCTAAGGGTGAACAATCAACACCCTTTCAATCAAACATGTCTATGCGACATTTGTATATCATCCTCTTCCACTCTTAACTATGTGAAACAGATTTATGCAAATCAATATAATTAAAGACATTATTTTAAATATTAATAGTTAAATGAATAATGAATTCAAAATTCAAGATTTAGATTAATTATTCAAATTTGAGCATCACCTTTCACTTTAAATCCCATAATATCATATGACAACAAATGTAATATTACAAAGTTGCACCAACTTTAAATCCCTTCCACAAGAAGAAATTATTGTCCAACTCACTTAAGTAATGATGACCTAAATTTTATTTTAGTTTTATTTTTTTTAAATGATGACCTAAATTTATAGTTCGCATCCTTAGATGATGATATTTACTCGTAAGAAGTGATTGATTTCACACATATAAATTATGAAGCAATTATTTCTTACTCTAGTGTCACACACTATTGTTAGCTTAGAAAATAATATAAGTAACAATTGAAAGGAGAAGAAAATGTTTGAAACATAAATTCTCCTTATTAGTACTTGCCTTAGCATAGTACTATTGTAATGAGCTTGGCTTTTTTTAGTTAACTAGTTATTAATAATTTAGTTTTCAACCAATCAAAAACAATATTTAAACAAAAAATAAAATAAAATTCAATTTTGTAAAGTTGACTTGTAAAATATTTAACTTTACAAATTATAAAAAATATTTTTTGTGCATATGATTGGTTAAAAAAGTTATGTGTGTTATTGACGGATAAAGCAAACTAAACATTTTTTAAGGAATGATTTTTCATTTTTTTCTTTATAAAATCATTTCATTAAATATTTCTAAAATAAATAAATGTTACTTATTTTGACATTTTTTAAGAATTATTTATATATATATAATTATTATTTTATTATTAAAGAAAATCTTACAAAAATCAATTAACTATTTTATAGAGATTTGGATTCACACTATTAAAATAAATAAATAAATTGTATTATTCTTTCCATTAAACTAATATATTTATCTATGTTTTTATTAATATTTTATGGTATAATTTGATTATATATGTTCTCCTTCTTCTTTTCATTAATTTTTTTTTTCATCGTGTATATTTTTATATTAATATATATATAGTTTCTTCAAAAAAAATATAACCTATAATATATAGCTATATAAGATAATGTCTTTATTGTATATAATATATAACTTAATGTAGGTTATATATATATATATATATATATATATATATATATATATATATATCTTATATTATTACAGGTAATGATTTGTAGGTAAATAAGTTAATCTATATTATGTAGGTAATATATTAATTTATATTATATAATAGTTTATATTAATTTATATTATATGTAATATTTATAGGTTATTTTATTTTGGTTCTCCTTTCATATATATTTATATATATTAATAAACTATCTTAATATAATAGTAATATTATTATATTATTGTTTGTAATATAATTAATATAATAGTAAATCACTATATTAATAATTATAACAATATTTGAAAATATATTAATATTATTATATTACCTATTTACTTATAGTTTATATAATATAATTTATAAATTATTAATATTAAATTAGAATATAATAACCCATTCATTAAGAGAAGGAAGTAGTTCATGAATTATTTGTACTAGACATAACTATGACTAATAAATTTTAAGTTGAGTTTGTTATTTAGAATAAATATTTGCTAAACATTAAATAATCAAATGATTTATTTTATTTTCAAATATTTAACATCAAACAAGATATTTACATTATATAACCAAAACATATTAAAAAACCAACCCCATTAATCAAACAAAACACAAAAGTCAAAACTAAAATACAACAATTAAAAAAATTACATTTAACTTTATTCACATTAATTAAACTTACATTTATTTTTATTCCAACTCTACAAATCTCTAATTAGAATACTACAAAGGCAAGTACTACGTGGCACTTGTTTACACTTATTTTAGAATGTCAAAACCATTATGATTTCCATATTAAGTCAATTTGGATTTTAAAATCCCAAATTTAATTAAAACAAATAAAACATTATAAAAATCTATAAAACTTCTATAAATTATATTTATATATAATTTTTTTAATCAATATTTTATATCATATATTTTGTAATTCATTATTAAGATGAGACAAATAAACAAGATTTAAATAGTAGCAAATACTCATAATTAAATAAATAGTATAATATATATTTTTGTGTTTGTGTGTGAGAATGAATCTTTGTTTCGAAACTAATCATGTATTTAGTTAGTTTTATGAAAAATTTATTGATATGTTTTAAAGATTTTATATATGATATTGTTAATATCTTGATAGAAATAAAGGAATTAGATTATGAATTGACTAATATGTTCTAATATTTCTTGTTAATTTAGTTTAAAATATTAAAACAATATTCTTTAAATTTTTGATAAAAGTGGGATGTTGGCTCTACTAGATTTAAAGTTCAATTAGGGTTTTGAACTTGGCTTGGTTCATATGTACTTGGTTTTTCCATTCACCATTCTATGTCATATTTCTTGAGTTTCTTGTTTAATCAAGAGTGGTTAAATTTCTTTTGTAGTTATTATTAAAATTATATATTTTATCACCTCTAAGTTGTTTTTTTTCCCTTTTAAATGGCTTCCAATGTTAGGAACTCAATAGTTGATGATGAGTTTTCTCTAAGCTTGAAAGTGAGAGAGAATGCCACCTCCTCCAAAGAAACTAAATAAATTCATAGCAAACGTGTTTCACAAGGTAAGTCTTCAAAATATCTAGTTGATGTGATTTTTTTCATTCTCATATTTGATAGTGTTTGTAAATGGCTTAATTTTTTTTAATTTTTCTTACCTTTTTTTTTTGTTTCCCCTCTAAAAGTATGCTTTTTTGGGTGTTTCAACACTACGTAGGTAGGTCCCTCATGACGACTAACTGGACGCTCTCCAAAACCTCAAAAAATGAGTTTTTTTTTTTTTTTTGCTTGGTGGAAGCAAACCACATAGATGCCATTGTTAAGCATGATCCATAGTATATTCATAGCTCTATGTTGGTTTTAGTCCCTAGACCCAAGACTTAATTATCTTCAAAGAATAAGTTTTCTAAGTCCAAGTCTAGATCAAGTTTCCTATATTATATTTATCTTGTTGATTGTTCTTAAATCATATTACTACCTCTTTAAGGAATGCCATCTATTTTGAGTTGGATAGGTTTTTCTATTTTCCCTCAAAAGTATGCTTGTGTTGAGGTTGATATTTCAAAATACTTCAAGGACATTGTTGACATTTAAATCAACCAAATGTTCCATATCCAAAGAGTCAATATCTTAACCTCCTAAATACTTGTTATAGGTGTCAATCATCTAAACAAAAAATTAGAGATTTTCCCTTGGTTATGTCAAGAGCCAAGCCCACTCCACAACTTGTTAGCAACGTAACTCAACAAAAAGTGAGTAATGTTGCACTATAGTGGGAAACTACAAAATAACCAAACTAATGGGATGAAAGGTCCATCTATTGATGGTGGTTTGGAACAAAAGAATATTGATTCTATAGTTTCAAATCCTCTTAATAAGGTAACGAAGATTATTGTCTCTCAACAATATAGGGAATGATCCAAGGAAGTCTCACTTGCATATATTTTGCTAAAAGTGTTTTATCTTCTCAAATAGAAAATTTCTCTTTGACTTCTCCTACCTCTCCTTGAGTGAATTCTATGTAGTCTTCTATCTTGAATTAAGACTTGGAGGATGGGGAGTATGTCTCAAACAAGTGACAAAATTGTAAACCAACTTTTCAAATATGAAATTATAAGCCAATGATGAGAAATGAGTTTTTCTAAAATATCTATAAATCTCTTTAAGAGATTGATAGGAATGATATGGCTCTAGGTTCCCATATTCCATGAATTTTCACAATGAATAGAATGTTTGAGGTTTGAAAAACCTCGAAATAAAGTATATTATGCAAAATACTCAACAAATGTTTACACACCTTTACATTCTTTATTTGTAAGAGGTTAAAATTTTAGGCCTTTTCTTTCTAGATTCTAATATGTCATATGATCAAAGAGTCACTTTTTGTGTAGCAATGATGAAGTATAAAAAGGAAAATTTGTTACTATTTTATTTCTCCAAAAAGGGAACCACACATGGTGTACTAAGGATGTGACCCCACTTGAAGGGATATATAGTCCATCTTTAATATTAATAATCCTTCTTGGGATTATTAATATTTATGGTTCCAATGATGTTGAAAGATCTAATATGTGGTATTGGATTTCTAACTTAGTTCTTATTGTAACTCAAGTTTTTTGGTGACCTTAATAAGGTGGAAGTGGAAATATCCCTGTGCATTATATAGTTGAAAATTTGGAAGCTTGGTCTTACAACATGCACAATAAATTAGGGCTCTTTAATCACAGTCTTGGTCATTGTCACTATCGATCTCCTTGATAAAAGTAGTTTTATCTTCCCAAATATATATTTTTCTTTGTCTTCTCCTAGCTCTCCTTGAATTTTATATGAACTATTCCATCCTAACTTGAGACTTGGATTATCAAAAGTATATTCTAAAAATAGAATAAAATTTTGTACCAAATTTTCAACTAAGAAATTCTAAACTAGTTATGAAAAGTGAGTTCTTAATAAAACAACTATAAATCTCTTCAAGATATTGATAGCAATGATATGCCTTTGGAATCTCATATTCCATAAATTTTCTCCCATGGAATGTTTGAGGTCTAAAATATCTCAAAAGAAAGTATAATGTGCATGATATTCAACATAGATTCACAAACTTTGACTTTATTTGAGGTTAATATTTTAGGATTTTTTCTTTCTACAATCCAATTTTCCATATGGCCAAGCAATCATTTTTTGTGTAATAACCACAAATAAAGGAATACACATTTTTTAACTATTATTTTTCTAAAATAAAAACCACACAGTGGCTTAGGAATGGGATCCCACTTGTAAGGCTCTATGATCCCTCTTTAATATTGTAATCCTTCCTTTGAAATTATTTATACTTCCAATGATTTTATTGAAAGAGATAACCTTTGGTGTTGGATTTCTAACTCAGTTCCTACTACAACTCAACTTGTGTGGTGGCAATGATAATAGATAAATGCGGTGATCTCCCTATATACTAGATAATTGACAAGAAGAAATCTTGGTATTACATGCACTATAAATTGAGGATTTTTGATCCTAGTATTATTCATCCTCATGTAAAACCTCCATGATAAACATGGAAAATTATCCACTTTGAATATAAACGGGTTCTCAAATACCTTTAAAAATCCATATTTTAGCTCAATATTTAGTTTCTTCTTCCAACTAGTTTTCTTTACTAGTTAAGCATTTTTGTAGAAATTATCTTCATTGATCATCTTCCAATAAAATTTCACATTTAGTGGAAAAATTTTAAGTCCAAGGTGGATATTTTTTTCTTCAAGATGTCTTTGTTGATTCATCAACCAACCCTTGTCCACATCTAACATGTTTGGAATGTGGAAGTATACCCTTGGCATCAAATTAGCTAGATAAAATGGTAGAATAGTATTCTCAAGTGTACCTCCAATATTTTATGTATTTATAGTCATTGGCTAATGATTTTTCACCACTTATCATGTGATTCCACCACCATGGAGCTCCATCGTTCTAGTATTGAGTAAGAGAAGAAAATTTTTACACCTTCTCTATATCTATGAGTGATCAACTTTATCAAAAAAAGAAAATATTTGATAACCAATATACTAGGAGAGGTTAAATCAAACCCCATCTTCACTAGCTTAATATTGAGGATCAATTTTCCAAAGAAAATATTCTAGTCCTTGAGAGCTTGTTACGATTCTTAGCCTATCAAATGCATGAAATAATACCATTTTTTTTAAACAAAGCTTCATGGTATTCTTCAACCTTTTGTCTACTATTATTAATAGTTTTTCAACACTAAAAAATTGTCTCATAAGGGAGATGATTCCCTTTAGTAATGAATTAATCTCATTCAATTTCATCTCTCTACTTTACAATGTACCCTATTCATCCATCTTCTTAGTAAGAAGACCTATATTAGGAAATGCTTACCATGGACAATGAAAAATATCTAGGATGTGTTTCCTTTTGAACTCTATAAAAACTTATGGGATACAATTGGAAATAATCTTGTTGATTTATCCAAGCTAACACACTTGGCTAGGAAAGTTATAAATGTTAGATTTAGGGTCAAGCAATAAGGGATTCTTGAATATATAGCTTAAAAAATATAAAAAACCTCTAGAGAATGTTGGTTTCATATATAGACTAAAAAACAATATAGCTTTGATAGAGGAAAGACTAAAAAGAAATCAAGGTGTAGATAAATAAAACAAAAATGGGAGATGTCTCAAAAATGGTGATAAATCAACTATCTCTTGAGCATTCAATAAATTTATCAAACATAAAAACATAAAAAATTATGATCAAATATCACTAAACCAACTTTCATTAGAGAACTAGAAGTAGGAATCTATTACTGTTTATGATTACAGTTAGTTCAACTACCTCCCACTTGAGGGCCATAAGAAATAAACAAAATATACATGAAATATAAACAAATGGAAACTCTATATCTCAAGATAGAAATAACAAAGACTTGAATTGTGTGATGAAAAAGGAGGCTCTGCGGGGGAAAGACAGAGGGAGGCGCTTTTTGAAAATTTTGAAGGGTGGCAATGAGGAAGACGAAGATGAGGATGGAGATCTTGTCGCTTACGAAGATTCAAATCAAGATCTTGTCGCTTCTGCAGATGACGATGGACCTATTGTAGCGAATCCTCTAGTCCCCACTCATGTTACTTCTACGAGCCCTGGTCTAGTGGGCTCCCCTGACTCCCCTATTGTTGACCTGTGGGCTCTAGAGGAAGCCGAGGATGATTTTCTGTTCTCAAGCTTTGAAGATCTCATTGATGGTTCTTTCGTTGTTGCTTCTAGTGGGCTTGAGGATGGGCTATGTGATAGATTGATTGAGGAGGATGAGCTTCTTCTTGACATCCTTCTGGAGGCCTGTCTGAAGACCCAAAAGAAATTGATTGCTAGTGAGGATGAGAATACTAGTGACAAAGCTCTATTTTTTGGTCTCAAAAAAGGGTTCCTTATCCCTGATGTTGTTGTGGAGATCACTCCTGTCTCTATTACTTCCCCTCTGCCCTCTATAGTTACTAAGCTTGATGGGTTGGACTGTAGGGTTGAGGGTTTGATTCATTCTTCACTTCCTTCATTCCTTGTGGCTGCCTCAAAGGATGGTGATTTCTCTACTAGTAGCTCCATTGTTGTGGAGGAAGGAAAAGTTGAATTTGATGTTCCTGATTCTACCATTTCAGAGACCTTGGATTGGCTTAAATTCTCCTTGGTTGAGAGATTATGTGGTATTCATCCCAACATAGATGCTATTAGAAGATGGGTTTGTCATCTCTGGAAGTTCCACGATCAGGTCAAGGTAACTACTATGATAAATGGTTTCTTCCTCTTTTCCTTTCGTTGTGAAGAAATTTTCTCTAAGGCCTTTCTTGATGGGCCTTGGTTTTTTGGTCAAAATGGCCTCTGTCTTCAAAGGTGGTCTCTTGGTTTCAACCCTATGACAAACACTCTTATGTTTCCTATTTGGGTCTGTTTGCCAAAGCTTCCTTTGGAGTTTTGGTATGAAAAGGTTTTTATCGGTATTGTTAATTCTTTTGGGAAGTTTTGTTGTACGGATAAGATCATGAAATCGATGAAGAGATTCTTGTCTACTAGGTTTTGTGTGTTAGTGGAGAATAACCTTATTCTCCCTACTCAGATTACCTTATCTTCAAAATTTGGAAAATGGGTGCAGTAGATTGAATATGAAAATTCTCCCATTATTTTCCATTCTTGCGAAAAAGTTGGTCATGCCTCCTCTACATGTCGAAGGAGAAAGAAGCAACACTATGTTTGGAAGAAAAAAGAGAAGATGCCTGTTGATACGAAAAAATCGCAGTACGCTCTTTCAAAAGCCTAAGAAGATGTTTGTTGTTGTGAAAGATCACACCTCGCTCCTTCAAATTCCTCAGGTTGAAGATTTTAAGAGTCCCTCAGTTGATACTTTTGGTTTTTTTGATCCCATGAGTGGTTCTATTTCTTATCCTTGCAATAAAAAGATGAAAAGATTTGTGGAAAAGAACCCTTGTATAATGGTTCAGTAAAAATCTTTGGAACAATTTTTTAAACCACTTTGAGCTAGGTGTGTTATTTTTCTGCTCCATTTTGATGGAGCTGCAGTGGTTCCATTTGGTTGTTGTTTTGCATTGTCTTGTTGTTCTTTGTTGGTTTTGCTATTTTGCTGAGCTGAACGTTCTATCTTTCAATTTTTAAAAGGGTTTAGGGCCCTTTCAAAAACCCTTCTTATCTAATAAAAAACAATTCCATTCATAGAATACCAAAAAGAAAGAAAAAATATTAACAATAAAAAGTAATATCAAGTTCATATCTAACCCTAGATATTTAGATGATATTTGCAACTAGAGTCCAAGAACTTTTCTCAATATTCCCTACAAAACCATTGTGAAAGTTGTTATGTCTTATTTTAATTTAATTTAAATCCATAAATATTAGGTATGTTCCTTATCTCTTGTGTCTCTCATAGTCCTTTGTTGCTATTTATTTTCCCCTTCTAAGTATCACTTTCCTTCCAACTCTATTTTTCCTTTATTCTTGTCTGAGTTAACTTATCCATCTTATAGTGCTTTCCATCCTTCCACGACTCTTTCCTTTATATTTGTTAGACTTACAGACCTATATTTATTGGCATTCCTATTGCTAGAACCTTAATTTCCCAACCTATGGTATGAGTATTGTGGTATTTCTAACCCTTAAATACTAATATTTCAACCACTGATTCTATTATCTTTCTAACTTCCCATCATGTGTTGTAATTTAGTTTAGTGGTCTCTTTTGGTGTCATAAATTTCAATGGTAGGATCTTTCCCTCTCATAATCATCGTTTGAATTGGAAGATTTGGATTCACATTGTGGCCAACATTTTATTATTATAATGGATATATAAGGGTGAACACATCTATTTAGGGATCATAATCTATTGTAGCATTGAAAATTGTTAACTTTGATAATTTTACATTATGTTTAGCTCCCCCTTATGTGTTTGAACCTAATTATGATAATAATTTTCCTATTTTATTATCGTTTTCAAAAAGTCGATATAAATATTAATTATTTATTTAATAACAATAATAAAATCCCCAAAATAGGTTTTTTCTAAGGTGTCACCTCCCTTGACCAACCTATTTCAACCCAATTTGAATATATTATATCAAAAAAATTATATTTACAAATTC
This sequence comes from Sequoia sempervirens, assembly GCA_007258455.2. Lineage (NCBI taxonomy): Eukaryota > Viridiplantae > Streptophyta > Pinopsida > Cupressales > Cupressaceae > Sequoia > Sequoia sempervirens. The sequence continues at coordinate 413,770,920 of VDFB02075321.1, read as the reverse complement.
AAATTCATTTGTTAGCTTTTCACAATTAATTTTCTGGGAAATCAAGAAATACATATAAATACAAATATTTTTTACCATTTGAACATCTAATAAAATTTGGAGCAAGCAAGTATCTTGAAAAGTAGTCAAGAGTAGAATAAGTATCATAAATAACAACTTTTTTTCATCATTCAAGATTTGTGTTAACAATGCATCAAGTTTATAAGTAATGGTGCTCATGTTTTGTGTTCATTTGTTTTGTGAATACTAACACTTGCATGACTTCCTATCAACAAGATAATATTCCTTTCATGATATGTGCATCATGACTTCAATCCATCAAGGAGATCAAATTTTAGTGGTAAGTTTCAACACTTGTCATTTATCACTTGTTTCTATCCATTTTCCTTTGCCTGGAGAAGGGTAAGCACTCTTTACATCATCATAGCCATTGTGGAGGTGGAAACACCAAAATTGGGTTTGTCTTAGGAAAGCCCCTATATGTAACAATCATCTCTCCCCTCTCTTGTTTACAGGTGACAAATATGAAGTGGATTTGGGAGAAGATTGAAGACCTATTAGCAAGATGAAACATTCAAGCCTTCTATTTCAACAAATTAGGGCAAGAAGGATTATTCATCAACAGAAAAATTTCAAGAGTTGAGTCTAAGAGGAAAGAGGCTATAGACTATGACCTACCTATACCTATTCATAGATTTTATAAAGAAGCATCTTCTAGTCTTGGGTGCCACTACCTCTAACCAAACAATTTCAACCCTAATTTGTATACCAGGTTCCTCTATTTTTTACATTCTTCTATTTTGTTTATCAGTTTATGTTTTAGTCTTACAATTTTTGTATTCAAATTAGTTGGTTGTAGTATCATAGTTAACCTAATTCACTTGCACATCACACACACACACACACACACATACTATATCAAATCAATCAACCCACACAAAAAGAGGACCAAAACCTTGATCGGCCATTCTAGCTCTTCCATTGTGGATGGTAGCCAAGTGGTCTTATGTGATCAATTTTGGTTTATCTCTTATATAATATCAGGAAAGGTATGATTTAGACCCTAGATTCCTTTTCCCACATAACATATATTAATTTACACAAACCTCTATTTGAAAATTTATTGAGAAACTATGTTCAAGCATGTAGATCAAAGGAAAAAATCCTTTGATTTTACAGAGTGATCTCATTTAGAGGTTGCATTGGAGATTCATTGATCGTGGATTTTATTTGCATTGTGTTGGTCTAATATGTTTTTATAAGTATGAAAATTTATAATTTATAATGTTGCAAACTATTTGAATATAATTCGATATTTATTTGTAATAAGAGAAAGATCATGAGTTATATATGTCATTTTGTTGTTTCTTCGTTAAAATTTTTTGATAATCATAATGTAAAAATAATGAATTAAATATGAGTTATTTAATATTTTATTTAAATAAAAGAAACTAATGTCATTGTTTCAAATAATAAACATTTGTAGAAGGTCAAAATTTATTTATTTGTGTTTTGGCCAAGGATATTATAATAGTATTAGAGCTAGTGATTTTTCTAGCCTATTTTTTCATAGTTAAACTTCACATGTTGAGTTTTGGATACAATATGGTAATATATAAACTAGATGCCATATAAGAGAAATTAGAAAACAAAGTCAATTTATAGAGAATCCAAAGATAAATTATCTTCTTTTAAAATTTATTGTAGAGCATAATAGTATGTTAGAAAGGGAAATAAGAATGATTTTGGATGGAAACTCTAATGCTTAGGCTGAATAAAGTTTGATTTGATGCTTGATATGATAGATGAGATATAATAATTGCTTCACAAGATAGATAATAATATTAATGTTCATAAACATCAAGTTGGTGAAGAAATCACTTATAATGCTAATAATATTTATGCCACTCAATGGTGCAGGAGCACCTTGACACAAAATGTCCTAAAAAGGGAAAAATCACAAAATTTGAATTTTCAATTGTAAATCCATGTAAAGGGGTCATATAAAATTCATATTTAATGTATTAGAGTCCTCAAATAGGTCTTTAGTTGGTCAAGAAAAAAAAGTTTGCAAAAATGTACAAAAGTGCAAAAAAAAATGTAAAAGTTGCCAAACTAGAAAAATGCCAAAAAAAAAAAGAAGATCAAGATTCATATGTGGGAAAAGAAAGGATTGGTCAATGAAGTTGACAAGGCAGTTGCAAAACTGATTTGGAAACATCTATAAAAGCTTGTAAAGTCTAAACAAGTGGTTATTCTTGTATTTTTGAAGTTTACTATCAATAAAAAGCACCCCTGTTGAATTTTGGTTTTTGGTAGATGCCCTTGCATCAATTAGTATCAGAGCTAGAAGGCTCTAGGAAAATAGGAAGTTTGTGGTTTTTTTGTTGTGGTGGGTTTCAGGTGCTTGATCCATCTAAGCTACAAAGAGGAAGAGTTTTGAGTTGTGTGTTGGCAGACAAGCTAAGGTCTATGGTCACCATCCTCCAATGGAGATTAAGCTGGGTAGAAGGTGTAAGGAAAGAGAATGAGGCATCTTCCAGGATCTGTTGTTGGGTAAGATGGATGGTTTGTTGAGTTGGTGTTGACAAGCAGTGAAGAAGGTGGATATTTGTCTGAGGAAGCACTTCGGGTTGCATCCATGTTGAAGAGTACTCTAGTGATGGGAGTAGTTGGGATGATGAAGAAAATAAGTCAAAGAAGGTCAAGGATGATTGTTGAAGAGAAGCAGAGTGGAAGGACAGTCGTGTGTCCTTTTGAAAGAGAAACAGTGTTTGTGAACCTGATGGCAGAAAAAAAGAAAGGAAAAAGCAAGATAAATGAAGAAAAAGTGAAGATGAGAGAAGAGAAAGAGAGAGGAAGTAGTCCAAGGTAGATTTGAAGTTTTTTTGCAGGTACAAGCAAGGTTGATATAACATATTTCCAAGGGACTTGGAAAGTTTTGTTGGTTGGTTGTATGGTGCAGGAGCACCTTGACACAAAATGTCCTAAAAAGGGAAAAATTGCAAAATTTGAATTTTCAATTCTAAATCCATGTAAACGGGTCATATAAAATTCATATTTAATGCATTAGAGTCCTCAAATAGGTCTTTAGTTGGTCAAGAAATAAAGTTTGCAAAAATGTACAAAAATGCAAAAAAGATGTAAAAGTTGCCAAACTAGCAAAATGCCAAAATAAAACAAGAATATCAAGAGTCATATGTGGAAAAAGAAAGGATTGATCGATGAATTTGATGGGGCTGTTGCAAAATTGATTTGGAAACATCTATAAAAGCTTGTAAAGGCCAAGCAAGTGGTTATTCTTTTATTCTTGAAGTTTACTATCAATAAAAAGTACCCCTATTGAGTTTTGGTTTTTGGTAGATGCCCTTGCATCACTCAAAGTAACCAAAAGATAATTCTTGTTTTAGTTACAAGACCTACCCAATCTATCTTTCTTAATAAATAAGTAGAGGCTCCAAAAAATGTCTCTCAAAACTAACTAATTGATGATATTAGGGGTTATTATGTAGAGTATAGTTCCCTTCCAAAGGAGGTCCAAAGTAATATGTCATAAAAAAAAATTGAACATGAAGAAGGCCCAAAATAGGCTTAAAATTCATCTTAGACTACAAGAATTTTAGAGAGATGTGTAGCATGCTCTATGGAAGATGTATCTCTCCCTCTATTCCCCTATAATGGATCTAATAGATTCATAGCTCATGTGTGGGTATAGAATATAGGTACATGCCTATTGCTCAAACCTATGACTAAATATGAGGAAACCAAGCTTGCTACCTTACATTTGGAGGGTACTACACATGATTGGTGGTACCATAAATAGATCAATCAAGGTCATGGATCCATCAAATAATATGATTAATTATATAAACTACTAATTAATAGGTGTAGTGCCCTCCGTTTGCAATTGTCATTGATGTCAAGTAAGTTGTTGTTGGTAATGTCATGATGATGTGGTGATTTTATTATTTAATTTAATTTGAAGGTTATGAGATAAAACTAATAATATGTTTGGATTCGATTAATAAAAATTAATTATAAAGTTACTTGTTTTGATTGGAATTAAATAAAGAATTAGATTCAATAATAAACATTAATTTAATTATCTTTGGGAGTTATTTATTTAAAGTAATCAGATTAGATGAGAAATCATTTAATGATTAAAATCAATTAATAAATTTAAAAGTGAGAAAATATTAGAGAGGATTAAATATTAAAATTGTTCTTAAGTTTAAATGAATTAAGGTGAAAGTATTTATTCAAAATAAATATATTCAATTGTAACTAATGGAAGTACAACGGTCTGCTGATGGGAGTGTAAAAGACACCATCAAAGAAATTTTAATAAGTGATGGAAGTCGAACGGTTCCCCGAGGGGAGTGGAAAAGACACCATGAAGAAAATTAAATAAGAAGGACGGGGGTGATGATATTAAGATCCTTAGTTTTCGAACATGAATTGGGTCTACAAGAAAATATTTGTAGAATAATGACATTTCTTGGATCGAATCAAAAATGGGGTTTGCGGGTTCGAAGGGTTGTTCCTTTTGTTATGGATTGTTTGGCACAGGGTTTCGTTCTAGTCAACATTGATTTGCGACGTCCATTGAAATCTCTTGTCAATGCTCTCTGGACCAGAGTACAATCTTCTTTTCCCTTTATACTTTTGATATGTTGTGTGCAAATTGTAAATCATTCTGAAGGTTCAAATTGCATGTGCATGCTGAGAATTTGATTTAGATTTATACGATGTGGTTTTCAATTTATAATCATATGTTGTGGTTTCAATTTATATTCATATTTTATGTGAACCTCAAACACGCACACCAGGTGATCAACCATAGATGTAATGCAACTAAGGTTACTGATGTGTGGAGCTACGCACCCCTCAGCCGCTAAACCATCATGACTGCATGCGCCCAGGACACTAGCAAAGCTTATAATGATAGGATGTGTTCTGGAGCTCTTCATTAATTCAAAGATTTTGAGAGCTTCCTTGCGAAATCCATTTCATTTCCTTCATTCTAATATAGCGCTTCCTGTGGTAGATTTAATTTACATAATTTAAATAAACTCTCTGAATTCTTTGGCAGTTTGTCACAACCGCGCGTCTGAACATATAGGCAGTTTAAAGGTTTAAATAACTTGCTCAATTCTTCTGACAATCTATTGCAGTTGCAGCTCTTGAAAATAAACATTGTCAATGTACTAACATGGTGAAGCTCATCTTCCAGCAGAAACGCGTCCAATTCAGAAAAGAAAAAGTTGTACATTAGTTCTCCATCTCTTAAGTCACGTATTTGCACCTCACCTGTCCCTTTACCTCCTGTCTTGTGAATAACCCTTGAGATTTGATAATAATGCAAGTAGATGGCGATATTTCCAAATTCCAATATTCACTTTCTAATATACTTGGCAATCTGTCTCTGTTACGCCCTTTTAGAGTTGAGGCCTTGTTCAGAATTAAATAGTTTCCCTAAAACCATTGGCAAACCGTCACAGCTGCAACGTTTAGACTTGCAAAGGTGGAGTAAATTTAAATAATCTCACTGATTTCATTGTCAATCTGTTGCAGCAGCGCACTTGAACATGGTAGGGTGCATAGATTTAAATGAACTCTCTCAAGATTTAATTATTGTTTATCCACAAGGCTGAAGGAAAATGGCTTCTCATGTTTTTGCAACCGTAACCATCTCAAACTTGGAGGAAGCTTGGTTTGTGTGTCTTCTCTGATGCCGTCAATGAGCAGATCGTTCAAGTGAAGAAATTGAGGACCAATGAGCAGATTATTTAATTCTCTTGGTCTGCACAATGTTTCAAGCCTTTTCCAATTACCTTCGTTCAGTCGAAGCTGAGAGAAATTGATGTTATTGGATACAGTGTTTAGATGAGCCCCTCGCATAGTCTGGTAATCTAAATTTATATAATCTCTCTGATACCATTGGCAACCTACCACAGCTGCAGCTAGAAAATTAAATAAGCTCTCTGATTTCAGTATTAGCCTGTCTCAACCGTGCACTTTTGAAAACATAATAGGAAGTTTTAATCTCTCCGATTCCATTGTTAATCTATCGCAACAGATGTATTTGATTTTAAGTTGTATTTTTCACATGCTTCTGTATTTATGTAATGTTAGTATTTAAGTCTTTTACTACAAAGGAGAATTAGTTATTAAGCGAATAAATTGGTCTAAGTTGAAAGAAAAAGTTGTCTATATTATTAGGTAATATTATTTTGAGGAAAATTTACTTATCTATCTGATCTTAATAAATAAATATAAGTGTGGAGGCTAAGACTAGGTAATAGGGAAATAAAGTTATGTGTCCTTTCCAATGTAGGTATGTGGATATAGGTAGATCAATGAGTCTTTCTCCTTTTTATTATATAAAGTTTTATCTTAGGTACGCTTATCGTTATGTTATGGTATATTTTAGTTAGGAATGATACCTCTATTAGGATGGAATAAATGAGTTATAATTCAAATGATATAAATGGGGGGGGATCAGTGCTATCATCCACATCTCTTGACCTCAGACTAAAAGAATTGTGGTCATATAAGGGTAGAAGTGTTAATTGATCTTTATGTAGATATTTGTGATAATCGTGGGGTATGGTGATTATACTAGGTAATAACGTTATAGGTGATATTTTATCTAGTTAAGTTAGTTCCATTAGTTTAAAGTATATTTTCATATAATAACATCGCCGTATTCTAATTTTGTGTCATGGAGATTATTACTATTAAGTCAATATTTTGAATAATTTGTGTTGTAGAGAATATGAAATGGGATTTAATTCTATTAGTCCTTAGTAAAACATATACGATGACTTATAATTATTGAATTATGGAGGAAGTATGTATTGGAACTTCTTTTGTTGTATGAACTACATCTTGTTAAGCAAATGTATAAATTGTATTTGAAATTTGACGTTCTTTAGTGAATTAGCATTGAATGTATATGTATGTTTAAGGGTTAATTTGATGTTTCCAATTGGATGTGTCCTCCTTTACATTTGCTTGGTTGTTCAAAAATGATTTTTATTCCATTGGGTTTGTGTCGATTTATGAGTGATTTGATGGACCTTTCATTGTGAAATTTCCTTGAGTTTGCGTGAGTTGGGAATCCTCTTTAATTTAAATTGTATTGTTATTCGTTTAACCCTTCGTGGTGAATTCTTGAGTTGTGGGGGTCTTATTAATTGTTTTTATGATGGAATTTATTGGATACTTATGCGATGCTTGGTTGTGATAAGTTTATGCTTCTTATGGAATGCGGTCTTCCCACTTTTATTATTTTGATTATATTGTTGTCATGGTTGTTAATTTTGACAAAGGTCATTTGTTTACCAACTGTATGGGTATCTTGTTGCATGCTTTTACCTCTATTGTTGAAGGTTTGTTTCTGGATGGTTCCATGTTGGTGTGAATGCCTTTGGAGATTAATTTTGATTCAAGGAATCCTTTGTCATTTAATTTATGTTGCTATTCATTGGGAACCCATATGTTTTCTATTGTTCTTTACCCTAAGTGGTAAATCGGTTAATGTTTTCATTGTCATGATTGATGGTTCTGTTTGAGTTGTTAGTGAGACAAATTGAAAAGTTCTTTGAGTTATGGGTATTCTGAGAGGAGAAAATAGAGGTTTCCCTTGGATTTCCGTATTGAAGTTGTTGGTATTGTTTGAATGGAGTTGTTGATCTTATTTTGATGTATTCTCTCATTATTTTTGTATCGCATATAGTGCTTGTGGCTTTGCAATTATTGTTGTTAGTTCTTTGATGGGGAAACCCTAGTGTAAACTTTTTGAGAATCTTCCAGAGGCTTGAGTTGATTGTCAGTTGATGTTCTCTCTTTATGTGCCCTTGATGTGGCAAGTGTTTTGGTTTCATTATTTTGAAAGGGTTGTACGGAACTTTGTAAGACTCTGATGTTGTACTTGTTAGCGAGATGGGTAATGCCTCGCATGCTTTTATGTTGTGATTCTTTGTTTAGATAATGATGGTACAACCCTTGGTTTTTATGTTGTTGGGTCTCTAGGGAGAGTGGCTCCTCGTGGGGGCCGGCGCCCCGTTTAAGGGGAAGGGCTCAGGATAACCCAGAGTGAGTTAGTAAACAAGTGAAAACCTAATAATTAACTTAGGAGGGTTGGGTAGTAATATCATTATAAGATTAATAAAATGGATGCCTCGTCTTCATTAGTGCTTCCGTAGGCTAATGGAAGGCTGAGAAGGCCGTGGTTGGCAAGGTCATGACCTCGTCTTCACGAGAGGTCTACGGCTCCGCATGAGTCACCCTATGGACCGACACCTCTAGTTTGGGGAGGAAGAGCACAGGACAGCCATAGATGGGACCGGCACCTCCAGTTGGGAGGAAGAGCACAGGACAGCCCATGTAGGACTATGCGATGACACTCTCCCCTAGTTGCCCATGTGTTTTACTTTATTGTATTCCTCTGGAAGTAGGTTGTGGGAGTTGGTTTAGATTGTTGATGTATGGATTTATATTGATTTGTGATTATTGCCTTGATATATATCTTTGGTGTACTTTGTGGTCTTGTATGATCTCATTGATATTTGACTTATGACCTTGTACTCTTTTGGTACTAAGATATGATGTTATTGTTATTCAGTTGATTTGGAAGTGTCTAATGACCATCCTTTGGTTACTTGTTACTAGTTATCGCTTTGATCTATGTGATGGGTTTTATGAATTTAAGTTATTATGTTGACTCTTGGATGTTGTTGATTTTGTCATTGTAATTCTTGAGTTATATAATACTCTTTTATGATGTTGAGTCTTGTGGTTCCCTGTTTGGATGTTCTTGGTTGAGGTCTTTTTCTTGTCAGCTCCTTAGCACGGGGGGTGGGTCTTCAGACTCACATGGTCGGGTGGAACGTGCTAAGCACCCCATTGGGTCCCCAGTCGAGGATTGAGAGGTGCAGATTGGTGCTGTTGCAGCGACTCCAGAGTTGTATCCGTCTTAGAGCCAGTTTTCATCTGTTTATTTGTATCATGTTATCTTATGTATGGTTTCCATTTATGTTTGGAAACACTTTTGTATCATTGTACTTCTTAAACATTGTACTGTAATGTAATGTTAAACTCGGTGTGGTTATTGGCCATGGTAGTTGTTATTCATTATGTGAGTTAATTATTTATATGTTGTACTTACTCAAATGGTTTCTTATCAATGATTATCATGTATGCGTTATATTGTTAATTTTTATTTTGTTATGGATTATATCTTGGGCTTTTATTCTTTATTGTTGTTGTGTGGATCTAAGTCGCGTAATGACTCCTCGTGTACCCCAAGGGATGTATATGTTAATGAATCTGCTTAAATGAAATATATGATATGACTTAATGTGTATTACATGTATGTTATGTTATCTTTAAAATAAATAAATAAATAAATAAAATAAAAAATTGTGCTATAATTATTGTGTAATTATCCTTTGGGGTTCAGCAGTGTTACAATAGGTTTCATTAGAATAATATTGATGTTTACTTTAGATATTTAACTCATCTCATGCAGTATGGTTCAATGGAGAATTAGGTGATAGAGTTTCAAAAGTTGTTCGTAATGGTTCCAAATATTATAAAGAGAAGGTTAACTATGCTCTTCATTGAGGGTTGCCTCAATATCTCAAGAGACTATTCAAAGCATTCAAATAATCTTTATTAAAAGAGGAAATCAAGTGTGATTTGGTATTAGAGACTTCTATGTTAACGAATAAGTTTTAGACCAAAAAATTTCCTCCAAAAAAGCATTTTCATAAAATGTACAATAATTAAATATTTCACTATCAAGGCTATAAATGGTGAGGAATGAGTTGAAAATGAAAAAGCTATGCTTCAACTACAAGGAGCCATGTTCTCCTAAGTATAGATATCTTGGAAAAGGATAGGTACATTATATTAAGGTAAGACCTTAAGATGAATTGGGGTCTAAAGGACCTAAATTGGATATTGAAGGAGAAGAAGAAAAATCTAAATAGGATGGGGAAATTTTAAGAGGCATTCTTGCTACACCCTCTGATAATCAAAGAAACAATTTTTTCACATCTATGGGGTTTTTCAAGGATAAAGAGTTACTACACTAATTGAAATTGGTACTACTAATAATTTTATAATTGAGGGATTGTTGGAAAAGTGAGGTCTCAAAATATAGTATTACAAAGGTTTTAATGTAATGGTGCTTGATGGGTTCACTATCCAACACACTCAAAATATATCTTAGCTAAACCTTAATTTGGGAGGATATGATATGAAGGATAATTTTTATGTTTATAGCACAGGATAGATAGATATAGTGATAGGTATCTAGTGGTTTCATTCATTAGGAAAAATCACACATAACTTCTAGAACATGGAACTAAAGTTTTAGTCTAAAGGGAAAGACATGATACTTTGAAGAATGATGAATATAGAACCTAGGATTGTCTCTACTAAAATAATGGAGATAATCTTTCATCATGGGAAAGAAATGCGGGTAGCTTAGTGCTTGGTGACTATGAGAAAATCCTCCAGAGCTAAGAAAGAATATCATGTGGATGTCTAGAATATTTAACAAGAATAATAAAGTATTTAACAAAATTCATCTATGGAGACTATTGAGTAGAGGCTTTGAGCATATCATTGAGTTAGAGGAGGGTGTTAAGCCCACCATTAATACTCCCTATTTCTATCCTAGGAGGAATAAGGAGGAGATGAAAAATAAGATTAAGAAAATTTTAGATATGGGGCATGTAAAACTGAGTTCAAGTAATTCCACTTCATTTGTAGTCCTAGTGAAGAATAAAGATACCATAATAATAATGTGTATCAAATACAAAAAATTAAATAAGAATAATATCAAAATTGATACCAAATCCCCAATATTGGTAAATTGATAGATGATATTCATGAGAAATATATTTTTTAAAGGTAGATTTTAGATTAGGCTATTGAACATATATTGTCATTAATGTCAAAGGTATTCCAAATTGGATATATATTTACAACAAAAAAGTTTCAGGAGAGGTAGCGTAGATAGTAACTTATACATAAAAGAATAAGGTGATTGATTATTGATTGTTGTTGTTTATGTTGATGATATTATTTTTTGGTGGTAGAAATGATGCTATGTGTAAAGGGTTCTGAGATGCAATACAAAATAAATTCAAAATGTTAATTCTTGGTGAGTTATCTTTCTTTCTTGGTTTAAAAATCTCTCAATCAAACAAAGGTATATTCATTTCTTAGAACAAATACATTAAGGATATATTGACCAAGTTTAAGATGGAAGAATGTAAACTGATGAGTACACCTATGGTGACAGGGTATAAATTGAGTAAGGATAATGAATCTTCTCTAGCAAACCAAAATTTGTAGAGCTCAATGATTGGTAGTTTTTTGTATGTAGATGCATCTAAATCAGATATAATGCAAGTATTTGGGATGGTAGCTAGCTTTCAGGTGGTTCCTAATGAAAATCGTGTCAAAGTTATGAAAAGGATATTCAAATATTTGAAGACTACAATAGATTTTGGTTTGTGGTATCCTAAGAGTAAAAACTTCACACTAACTGCGCATAGATGTAGATTAGGCAAGAAGCATAGATGATCAGAAGAGCACAAGTGATAGATTTTTCTTTCTTGGTAACAATCTTGTATCCTGGTTAAGTAAGAAGCAGATTCAGTATCTTTATCCACAACAAAAGTAGAGTACATTGCATTGGCTTCATGTTGCACTCAAGTATTATAGATGAAGAAGAACCTGAAGGAGATGAAAATAGAGCTTGATGAACCTATTTCCATTCTTAATGACATTACGAGTGCCATAAACATTTCCAAGAATTTGGTAATGCATTCAAGGACAAAGCATATTGCAATTAAGTGTCATTTTATAAGAGATCCAAGGTTATAGACAAAGAGGTGATGTTGGAGTACATTGAAACTAAGGATAAAATAGTATACATTTTCACAAATCCTCTTTCCAAGGAGACCTTTGATTATCTCCACTAGAAGTTGGGAGTTATTGCTCCCTCCTCTTGAATCAAGAGGAAGTACAAAGAAAAGGGGGAGTGTTGACTCACTACCACAAGTGTGTTTGGTGGCTTTGTGGAATAGTTGTCAATTAGGACATGGCACAATTTGAGGGGGAGTGTTGAATCCCTAACACAAGTAGACTTGGTAGTCTTGTAGAGTATTTTTGAACCTAGTTGAGCAGAAGCAGAGTGTTCAAAAGGACTAATTGAAGTATGGACTCAGGAGGAGTCTATCTAGGAGAGAGGTTTCTAGATTGTGTATTAATTAGTTGTCCTTTACCTTTGATTTCAAAGGGAGAGAAACGAAACTCAAAATTCTAAATACTCTAAGGAGAGAAGGAGGAACTCACTGTGAAGTGGTTTCAACTATTTTAGATATTGAGGATTCCCAATCCTGACACATTAGATTTGTCTTTTTGTGCCAACAGTATTTTTTTGTTTGCCATCAATGACAAAGGGGGAGATTGTTGAACATGTTGTCATTTATGTCAAAGGTTCTCACTAATGTTAAAGGAGTGATGTCAAGAAATCGGTGAGAGTTAAATTTTAATTACTTTTGTCATGTATGAGCTTCTAAAATTAGGAGGTATTTATCTCATGATCATGTCATGTCAAAAAATTTAGAATAATGTGCTAGGAAGTACTACACTAGTATGGAGAATACTATGAAATATCATGTGTGTATCCATTCATGTTTCTAGAAGTAGTTTGGAAGTGTGCAAAAGTATTCTATGGATTTCTACTTGTGAACAGTATTACACTATAATAGTGTTTTTGTCCAAATTTTATCATAGTTGAATGCTATGCCCTGTGACTTGAACCTAAAATAAAACTACCCATGTTGTATCAGTTTCCAAAGTTTTAGAGGTGGAGTCATAATAGATAGAAAGAGCTGAAAGTAACAAAGTATTGTCTGTATTGACTAGCTAACTATGGACAACATCTGAGTGTTTATAATAGAGAAGGGATGTGTGTGCCAATTGGAGGAAGCATGTGAAGGTGAAATAGAACTAGGCTAAGATCCCTAAAGGAAATGCACAACATCATATTTTATTGGTAGAAACAAATTTGATTTAGGATCGACCTACTACATGTTTCATACAAATTTGAATTTAGGTCCACCTTGGCTGACCTAGCTAATTGTAGATGGTGTTAAGAGATTCTTGTCTGACATGTAACATTGTTAATGTATTGGGTATGCATATATTTATGACTAGGATTCATTTAATGACTAATAATAATAGTGAATTTGTGAGAAAGTGTGATTTTGGGTTATGTAATGGGAATTGCATCTCAATCATTGTGCACCATTATCAGAAGATCATAAGTTGTGTAGGATGGTTTCTAAGGGAAGATTAGATCAATTTTAAGTTGTGTAATCGACATTAATGATCTTCAAATCATATCTATGTAATTTGGTAGGAATGGTGTCTTACTTATTGGGTTGGTGCTCAAATATTTGTACTAGGGATTAGTGTCTCCAGTAGGTTGGTGTCTCTGGTAGGTTGGTGTCTACTTCATGAATGCAAGTTATTTATTATTTTTTTAGGCTGGATTTGGATAATAATTCCAAGCATCTCTTCTCACTCTTAATTTTCCCATTCTGGGTTTCCACGTATATTTGGTGTTTATTATGTGAATGTGTACATCTGTGTTTTCTTGATTGATACTAGTTGTTTTGATTCATGTTTGGAGAAGTGATTAATGGTAATTCCTATTTAATTAAATATTTTTAAATATATTTGATATACGGATTCACCCCCCCCCCCCCTCTCTTAGTATATTATGTTCCCTTCATAGGCTACCATCAAATATGATTCCATTGGGAGGATATTCGAAAGATTGTTTTTTCATGCCACTACAAGCTCTATGAATTTTATGTGATGTCATTTAGATTAACAAATTCCCAAACAATATTCTAGTTGTACATGAACCAAATATTCTCCAAGAAGTTTAGAAAATTTATCCTTGTATTCTTTGATGATATTATTATCTATAGAAAGGTGTGGGAGGAGCACTTACAACATATTGAGGAGGTGTTAGGAATTATAGAAGAACAAAAAAGATTTCCAAAGGAGTCTAAATTCAAGTTGACCATGATAAATATTATATATTTGGGGCACATCATTAGTGCAAGTGGAGTGTAGGTAAAAGATCAAAGTGGTTCTAGATTACCCTCCCCTTAAGAATTTGACATAATTACATGGATTCTTGAGCTTTTGTAGCTACTATAGAAAATTATTTAAGGGGTTCTCTCAAGTTGTTTCCCCCTCAAATAACCTAGCTAAGAAGGGATATTTGATGTGAATTAAGGTTAATAATTCATTATCTTGTGCCACATGTTAGTTATTGTTAATTTTTCCCTTCCCTTTATTTCGGCATGTGATGCATCAAGAGAAGGATTTGAGTAGTGGTTATGTAGAAAAAACATCCTAATTACATTTAAGAGTTGAAAACACAAAGGTAGAAATTAATTTCATAAATATCACAAGGAAATACTTGTTACTATTCACAAATTAACCAAATTTAGACAATACCTGGTGGGTAGTTTATCTATGGCCAAAATTGGTCACAATAGCTCTAGGTACTTTCTTAGTAAAAAATATATGAATGAATGCCAAAAAATTGGGTAATAATACTTTAAATATAAGAATTTGATTTTGAATGTGTTAAATTAAAGAAAAAATTTGTTGATACATTATCCAAAAGGCCAACTTTGTGTTCAATTTATCGCATCTCTATTTATTAAACAAAGACAAGTCATAGAAAAATATGTTAAGAATAAATTTTCAATTGATATGTTGGACAAGAATTTACTAGATGATAGGTACATAGTATATTAAAAAAAGAATTCTCTATAAGGAATTAATATACTTTGTGCCAAAATTAACAATGAAAGGAAATATTGTAAGAGAATTTCATGATACTCACTTGTTGGGTCACCATAGGTATTTCAACACCTATAAGTAGATCATGAAAAGATTCAAATGAAAAGGATTCAAGGATGGTGTCCTTAGTCATATCAAAGAATATATTATTTATGAAAGGATTGAAATAGAAGAAACATTTTGATCTAATATTTTACAACCCTTACTTATTTAGGAGTAGAAGTGGGAAAGTATTTAAATGGTTTTCATCAATAGACCTCCTAATGTCCAATGTAAGGACTGGGTATATGTTAGAGTCACTCAAGGACTCAAGCCTCCAAGATCGCCTGTGAAAAACAAAAACAACCATCTACAAGAAGGAAAAGCAAGAACATGAAGTTGCAACAATGGATGCAAGATATAGCCAATATGTAATACTCAAGATTGCAATGATATATTGGACTTACACAACTAAAAACTATCTTAGTTGATTGTGTTGAACTATATGTACATATGAAGTCTTGCTTATATAGGTAACGGTGATGATGTACCAACATTAAATGGTTGTGTCATAATTAAATGACATGAGCTAACATTAAATGACCTAATACACAAGCATTAAATAAAATCCAACTAGAAAAGATAAGTGACAACTAATTCTTAACTAGAAATATTCCCTCCTAGGACCTAAGTGGACTTAACAATGTAGATAGGACCTAGATAAGACTAGATAGGGAAAAAACCTATTTACACCAACACACCCCCTTAAGTACAAATTAGGGAGTCATCAATTATTATGCAAATGACACAAAGATGGGTCCCGGCTATGAGGCCATGTTAGGTACCCATCTACATATGCAAATGCAATCTCTCACAAATGGAGAAAGGAGGAAACCTAATGGGATTGTTACCTAATTATTACCCTCAGGCTCAATTAGGCAAGGCATCTATGTTGTGGATGCTCATAAGGGCCAAATGGGATATCTCCATTGAGGGTTATTTCATGTGTCTGATGACATTTCACGGGGAATTCAGTTAAGAGGCCTGCTCTGTTGGAAATATTCCTCAGTAGTTACAGGCTCAGCCTCCATTAGAGCTAGGTCGGCATGACATCTTCACTATCTAGCTAGTTGCTTTGTCACTTTCCATTTTGAACAGGTCATTGTGACCTAGTTTTTGTCCTGCCAAACAAAGCTGCAGAGCCTATCACTGCAACAGGAAGGGTTCGGTATGACCTCTTGTCACGTCGGGATCTTTGGTTGATAGTCCATTCAATCGTCAGTTGGGGAAACTCATGGCGACAACGGGCTTCAGGATAACTTATGACGCTCGGTGAAGGGTCCCAGTGAACAGTCGGAGTCTCCCTGACTTAAAAAATCCTTTGGCATAACAAAGCATTCGGCGGGAGTCTCGGCAACCAATGAAGTCTCCCTGACAACAATAACATTTCAGCGTGAGATGTATTTCAGCATATGCTCTCAGCAAACCGGTGGTGTCTCGCCGAAACAGGGAGCCTTCAGCGTAGCATTCAAGTCGGACAAAGGTCTCCCCGACTCCGATGTCTTGCTGACACCAAAGAGATTTCCAAGAGGAGATGCCTTTGCCATGAAGTCCTGACGACGATTAAAGTCTAACCAAAATCCATCAGTCCCACCAATGAAGTCATATCGATGTGAGGTCTGGCCGATGGAGTGGAGTCTTGGAAAATGGGGAAAGATCTTCGGTGTAACATGAGAGGAAAAGGGAAGTCTACAAGATGTCTCGGTGAAACAAGGTGGTCTCAGCGACGAAACAAGAATCAATATGACCGATGGACTGCGCCATGATGTCTTCCTGACTTACCACGGTCTTGCCGAAGGAAATAAAGAGCTCGAGCAGAATGAGGTATCGACGTAGGTCTCCTTGACTTGCTTGTGGTCTCGGCCAAGGTTAATGCCTTTGTTGTAATGTCTCGGCAAAGACATTTAGTCTTGTCGACTGAGTGGGGGACCTCGATATGTTTTCCTTTGGTAGAAGTCTCGCCAACAACAAAAAGGCCTCGCTGAGAAAAGGACTTCAACAAGCGGTCTTGCCGAAGTAAGGTGGTCTCCTCGACTCTAAAGGTTCTCGAAGTGAGGATTGAGTTCTACAAGATGTCTCGACAACAAGAAGGATGAAGAAGTTTAGGGAGCTCACCAAGATAAAGGGTTTAGCAAAAGGTCTCAGCAACCACGTGGAGCCTCGCCGACAACAGAAAGACCTTGCCGAGAGAGCTCGACATCGGCATAAGGTCTTGCCGATATGAAGAAGTCTCCCCGACAGAAAGAGAAGAGTTCACCAGGAGGTCTTGCTGAAGGAAGCAAAGAGCTTGGTGGAATGGAATACGTTTAGGGTGACATCAAAGGAGTCTCACCGATAGGAGATGAAGGGTCTTGGTGTAGCCTCTTTCTTTCGGTAAAATGTCTCACCGACCGGCGAGAGTCTCAACGAATAGAGGAGAGCTCGGGAAGACAGGAGAAGTTCGGTATGATGTCTTCCCGACCGATGGGAGTCACACCGAAGGAGATCTAGAGCTCGGTAGAATGAAATGTCTCGGGGTGACATCTACGGTGTCTCACCGATAGAAGATGAGGGGTCTCAGGGTAGCCTCTTTCTTTTGGTAAGATCTCTCACCGACACTCAAATGTCTTTCCGAATGGAAATTTGGGGCCCGAGACAAAGCGATGGTTTTGCCAGAAGGTCTCAACGACCCAGTGGGGTCTGGCCGATAAAAGAAACCTCGGTATAACATTCCAAGTCGGGGGAAGGTTTCCCCGACTCGGTGTTGTCTTGCCAACAAGAGAGCAGCTCGGTGGAATGAAAAGACCTCAGCATGAGGTCTGGGTGAAGTTAGGATCTCTCCGAAAGCAGTGTCGCTAAAGAAGGGAGAGCTCAGTGGGAGGTCTCGCCGAATGCAGGGAGGTCTCCCTAACATTTGACATCGATATAGCACCCGATGCTTGGTATGAAGTCTGGCCGACAGGCCAAAGTCTCAGCAAAACAAAAGGGAGCTCGGGGAGAGGGATCCAACATCACCAAGAGGTCTTGCCAAATGCAGTAAGTCCTACTGAAACAGGGTGCCTTCGCTAAAGGGTGGGGTTTTTCGACATGATGTTTTGGCGATAGAATTATGTCTTGTCAATGGCCTCAGTGATATTGATATGAATTCTAAAGCCCACTATGATGTCTCACCAACTGTCATGTGTTGTGCCAATAGCTTCAGAGGGCCATAATTGCATCAGCGAGACACCTCAAGTGTCTCACCGAGATGCGATTCTAACCAAATGAGTTTTGACCGTGGGGGAGTCTGCGTGGAATACGCTCAACCAACGAGGGGGAGTTGAGGTGAGTCGTGGCAGTCTAATCAGAATGAATAATGTCAACAGGATGAATGTAGCACATATCTATTGTGAGCTCAAGGCATTCAAAGCATTTAGCCAAAGTGGTTTGAATAGGACACGATGCTAGGATCAGAATGAGTGCGGTAGCTGTGAAATATCTAAAGAAGGCTTCTCTAGGGTAACTCTTGGCTGTCATGGACACGTAGGGTCTTGCATTTAATTCAATCAAAAAGATCTGAGGAGAGATCTTTTTCGGGGACTTATATTTTGTAAGCCCTAAGGGGCCAACACAGTCTAATATATAAGGCATTTTTTTCCTTTTTGTAAGTAGTTCGGATTGTGCATTCAAAAGAGTTAGTGATTTTTATCTATCCTTTCTTGACTAAATGTATGTTTTGTAACTCAACTGGAATCTGGAATATAACACAGAGTTTACCTAGGAAGCTACTGTTAATGTTTGTATTAGTCTCATTTTTGTATTTTAGACTATGCAAGTTCTTAGTTGTGTTTTTTCTAAAATCTGTATTCATACCTAAGGTTGTGAAATTCATCTTTCCTTCCTAAGATATGCATGTAGAGCAAGCCTGTTAAGAGTAGTGCATGATTTTAAAGGGGTTATGTTAAGTAAGTGAAAATGTTGTCTATTGCTTTCTAGTGTATGTTCTTCCTGTGTTCGTTTCATGATTTCTTATTAACTCAGTGTATCACCATAGGAATAGTTCTATTTAGTTTCATTATTTGTATGCATTCCTTCTCTTTTTACCTTCATAGAATTGCTAGTTTAAGTGATACCCAAAGGAAGCCGGCCTTCTCCGAAGTTTCATTTCAACTTCAGGTGACCCACAGCCTTGAAATTATCCCATGTTTCACCAGAAAGCTTAGTTCTCATAACTTCGCATAGGGTGCATTTCTAGGTGACAATAGTTTCTGGCATGCCCGGTGGGACTAAAATTAGATTCAACTGCTGGTTTAGTATGCAACCAGCTACTCCCAGACTTTATAGAAGTCATTTGGCATACTTGGTGACTCCACAAAGAAGAAGAACTCCAGAAATCAATGCCTTCTATAGTTTATGAGAAAAGTTTAGACAAGAGGCAGCTCAGGTCCCTTCGAATATTTGCAGCTGTCACCACTAAGAAGAAAAGGTAGAGCAAGAGAAAAAAGAGGAACAATAGTTATCTATTCTAGAAGAACTCAGTCTACTCCTCCATCAGTGGGATCTCATTTTGCTATACAAGTAAATCCAATTTAGCTACCTCCAATGGCCACTCCAAGGAATCAACCCTTTGTCGCTTTCAATAGAGGTAGCCCCTTAAATTTGGCACAGCACAACGACATCCCAATGGCAGCCTTGAAGAGTCTACCAATTTTTACAGGGGAAGACCAAACTACTCCGATTGAACACATGAGAGATGTGGCTTCGTTATGCGGAGTCCATCACATAACTCAAGTGGATGTTGCAGTAAGGTTGTTAGCTGCTTCACTAAAAGGAAGAGTTGTGCAATGGTATAGGGGCCTAGTAGTTGGTTCAATTGCAATGTGGGACAAATTTGGAGACAAGTTGCATAAACAGTTTCAAGACAGGCCTGATAACTTGTCTCTATTAGAACAACTGACCACAATTAAGAGAGCCCCTCAAGAGCAGATGAATGACTTCAACTTCATATTTCAAAGGACCTGGGATAGAATCCCTATGACAATAAGACCACCTCCATAGTATGCATTTCTATACTTTTTGAGGGCTCTTAACAACGATATAGCTATTATGATACAATCAATGGGAGGGGTTTCTCTACCAGATACCTTTGAAATAGCCATTAGAGCTGAAAATAGCTTAATACAAGCTAGTAAACTTGCTCCCAGGCCGCCAATGCCTATATTTCTAGAGATACACACAAGTATTCCCTTGCAAATACCTTCTTTTGCACCCTTGCCATCTATTCCAGCTGTTGTAACACAAGAAAATATTGTCTCAAGTTCTCCAAATGAGTTGCAGGAGATCAAAAGTCTACTATAGTCTTTTGGTAATAAACTTGTTAGTTTAGAAAAGCAGCAATCTTATAGTAGGCCTTATCAACCGTAGAATCTAGGTGAGTAACAAGCATATCAAGAAAATAGACAGCAATATCAAGGTAGTTACCAAGGCACCAAACAAAATGTTGCCACAAGGCCCTTTTAGGCCTATAATCTAGCTCCAATTAGTGTTGTCAAGGAGCTGGTTCCTATCCAAAACAACTTAGCAATAGACTATGAGTGGTGCTACCCTTGTAACTAGCCCCACAATCAAGCCACTTGCTCAAATGGGTTGATCAACTAGGCACTTATGGTACAAAATGCTTCAAGTTCGCAGCAGAGAGCGTGCAATGATGCATCTCTACCACACCAAGACCAATTTGTCAATGATGCTACCTTACTTAATTGGCAAGGTGAAGAATTTTATGGTTTGAATGTGGACAATTATCCATTTGTAGCTAATACGAGAGCAAAGAAGAGAGCTTTAGAGCTTGATCAAGCAGTTGATAGAGGAGGTGCAGTGGCTATAGAACCATCTATGTCTCAAGTGACTCCTATTTGGAAAAAGAATCAGCAACTCCCAGTTAAGGAGCAACCACACTTGCAAGCTGATCACACTGGCATAAAGGTACATCATAAAGTAAACCCAGCTGTACCCTTTAATATTCTTGATAGTATGAAAAAGACAAATGTGACGCTGTCTATGTGGGATTCATTAGTCATCCCTGTCAAATCTTAAGGTGTCAGATGAGTCTAAATCCCCAATAGGTCAAGTTAGGACCATGTTGACAAATAATACTCAGGGAAGTGATAAACAACCCAATAAAGAGGTAGGAAAAGAAGTCAAACCACCTCCCTTTTACGTATCAATGATTATTGGTGATAAGTTAGTTCATAACTGTATGGTAGACAGTGGAGCTAGTAGCTCTGTGATGCCAAAGCAAATTGCTGACAAGCTGGGTCTAAAATATCAGCCTTTCGAGAAAGGAGTAATCCAATTGGACGGTACCTCCGTTAATACACTGGGCATCATTAAATATTTGAGTCTTACCCTTCATGCTTGCCCTAATTTTGCAGTTTCCCAAGACGTATGTGTCATTGACCTTCCACCTTTCTTTTCCTTATGTTTATCAAGAGATTTTACAGCCAAGATAGGTGGTTACGTATCAGCTGATTGGTCACACATGCTATTTAGAACCAGATATGGAACTAAGGTTACCATCAAATCTGAAAGGTTAGCTAAGGACCACATTGAACCATATAATTTGAGCCCTATTACTATTGTTCCCATTACGCCAGACACAAATTGTCTTGTTTCAATTGACAGTGAGCTGGTTGCAGTGCAAGAGCTTCAATCAGAAGCTATTCCTGATATACCATTGCATGAGTGGGCAGCTGAGAACATGGTTGATAATCCAAATGAGCTTATTCAGGATGCTGGTCTGGGCAATTATGTATTGCATGAAGTTGGGACAAAAATTCCAAATCTAGTGAGAAGTGCAGAATGTCTGTTTGAGTAGCAAAATGAATTATGGGAGATGTATTTTGATGGTTCAAGAAGCAAAAAATGGTGCTAGAGGAGGTGCAATGTTGATTTCTCCACAAGGAGATAGGTATTACTTTGCATTCCATTTTTCTTTTGTGTTCTCTAATAACACTGCTGAGTATGAAGGCCTTGTTCAAGGTCTTAAATGGGCAAGGAAGAGAAGAATAACCCACTTGAAAGTATATGGGGACAACGAGCTAATTGTTAATCAAGTAAAAGGCTTGAATGTTGCTAAAAATGATGCACTGAAGTCTTATAGAAACAGAGTGTGGAACATGCTTGAGGATTTTGATGCCTTTAACCTAGTGTCTATTCCAAGAAATCAGAACAAGCATGTTGATAGGCTTGCAACCATTGGGGCATAGTTTGATATTCCAGATGACATTAGAAAAGAGAAAGTGCAGCAGTATGTGAAGGTTGTGGTCATACCGTCAATTCCTGATAACCCCATTCACTGGAAAGTCTTTGACAGTGATGAGCAGATCCTTTCTTTCTTGCTCGAAGAAGATCAGTTCTCCATGGTGAATCAAGCAAAACTTAAGCAACAGTATGATGATCAAGTCATACAGCTGAGGATGAATAAGTTTCCCAAAGGCCTTGTTACCTTGGAGTTGATTTTTAGTACTGATGATCAGCTTAAAAAGAGTAAAGCTGGCTTGCAAGTCAAACAAGAGCATTATGAAGAACTGGAGATTTTTAAAGGTAAGCTCCTTAAGATAGGAAAAATTTGTTCACATGAAGACAAACAATCTTTTGTTGCTTTATGTCAAGAATTTTATGATGTCTTTGCTTGGGAATACTCAATTTTGAAAGGATTTGATCCTCATATTTCTCAGCACACAATTGAGTTAGAACCTAATGCTAAGCAAGTAAGGCAGAAACAAAGGCCCTTGAATCCTAAGCTTTAACCCTTAATGATTAGAAAGCTGGCTAAACTAGTTGAAGGGGGTATCATCTTTCCAATTAAACACACCTCTTGGGTTTCTAATCTTTGTTCCGATTAGGAAGAAAAGTGGTGAAATAATACTTTCATAGACTTTATGGATCTTAACCAAGCATCTTTGAAAGATCATTACCCGCTACCTTCCATGGAACAAATCCTACAAGTAGTTGCCGGTTCTGAAATATTTTCCTTGTTAGATGGATTTTTGGGCTATAATCAAGTGCTGGTTAAAGAAGAGGATCAGTTCAAAACCGCTTTCACAACTAAGTGGGGCACCATGGCATACAAAAGGATTCCTTTTGGTTTATCCAATGTTGGTGCCACGTTTCAGAGGACCATGGACATGGCATTTCAAAGTTTGATCAACAAGATTATACGGATTTACCTAGATGATATTACAATTTATTCCAAGAATGTTGATGAACATTTGCTACATCTTAGGCAAGTTTTTGAAAAATGCAGAGAGTTTGGTATCTCTCTCAATCCAAAAAAACTATCTTTGTTGTTCATGAAGGGAAATTATTAGGACACATAGTGTCAAAGCAAGGAATTACTATTGACCCTAAAAGAGTCAGAGCCATACTTGAGTTGCCATTACCAAATCATAAGAAGGGTCTGCAGAGCTTTTTGGGCCAAATTAACTTTTTGAGAAGGTTCGTCCCAGATGTTGCGAACCTGTTACAACCTTTGACAGTTATGTTAAAGAAGAATGCAGTTTTCAGTTGGACAAAAGATGCCAAGAATAGTTTTGAAGAAATTAAGGAGGCCTTAGCATCTTCCCCAATGTGGGTAAATCCATATTTCTCCAAGGATTTCTTTTTGTATGCTATTGGCAGCACTAGTTCAATCTCTACTATGTTGGTATAGAAAAATAGTGACAATTTAGAATAGCCCATAGCTTTCTTTAGCCAAATACTTGCTGATTACGAAGAGAGGTATTCATTTGTTGAGAAGCATGTTCTCTCCGTGATCAGAAGCTTAAAGAAATTCAAGCCTCTAGTTTCAAACAATAAGATTCATATTATGGTAGCACACTCAAGTGTGAAGGATTTTATGTTGAACAAAGACTCGAATGACAAAAGAGCAAGATGGATCACCAAGGTCATGGAGTATTATGTAGATATTAAGATCACCAAACTGGTTAGAGGTAAAGGTATTTGTGAGCAGCTTGCTACAGGGTCAAGTAGTAAAACTGAATTAGAAAAGGATGTTGTGCTTGCTAATACAAGTGAATTTCAAAATGCTCAAGACAATGTGCCTATGGGGATAACTAATTGGGTTCAAAATATGACCCAATTTCTACAAACTGGTGAATTCCCATTAGGATTAAACAGAGCTAAAAGAAGATACTTCAGACTGTAGTCCATACCATATGTACTGATAAACAATGTTCTTTTCAAAAAGGATCTGAATGGTGTCCTGTTAAGATGCATTCACAATCATCAAATTGAGAAGGTACTTCATGAGTTTCATGATGGAGCTGTAGGAGGTCACTTTGCCCAAAGAACTACTACCTAGAAAATCATGAGAGTTGGTTACTACTGGCCCAGCTTGTTCAAAGATACATATTCTTGGTCAAGAAAGTGTATCAGATGTGCTTTATTCGTAGGAAAGGAAAAGTTGCATGCTATGCCTCTGTACCCCATTCAAGTAGAACAACCCTTCATGAGATGGGGCATTGATTTCATTAGACCAATTAACCCACCATCCAGTGCTGGTCAGAAGTGGGTGCTGACTGCTACAGACTATTTCACACTATGGATAGAAGCAATACCTTTGAAAGAAGCAAAAGAGTCTTCAGTGTTGAGCTTCTATGAGGATATAGTCACTAGATTTGGAGTTCCTGACTCTATCATATTTGATAATGCTCTCGCATTTATGGGATTAAGACTAACGGATTGGGCTGTTAAACAGGGTATTCATCTGAATACATCCTCAAATTATTACCCTCAAGGTAATGTCCTAGCTAAAAGCACAAATAAGAATCTCATCAGGATTATCAAGAGAACAATGGAGGATAATTAGAAGACCTGGCACATCAAATTAAAGTATGCACTGTGGGAAAACAGAGTGACTCCTAAGAGGTCTATTGCTAACTCACCCTACTTGTTAGTCTATGGCAAAGAGGCAAGATTGCCCTTATCTGTGGAGCTCCCATCCCTTGACATTATACATCAGTTGGAGATGTTTGAAGAACAAGACCCAATTTCCATGAGATATGCAGAGCTCATGGAACTTGAGGAATTAAGAGACAAAGCAATGAAGGATTTGGAGTATCATCAGCTCCAAACAAAGAAAAAATTTGACAGAAGGGCTGTAGAAAAAAAATTTAGGGTGGGAGACCTCGTACTCAAATGGAACGTTCTGAAAAGTAGGCCAGGCCATCACACCAAGTTTGACAACATGTGGACAGGCCCACTCCTTATCAGACACTATAAGGAGCACAACGCTTATCAACTGGCTACAACAGATGGGGAAGTACTTCCTATCCCAGTCAATGGGATACACCTTAAACTCTATTTTCAAGTCTAATGGATTTCCTCTATTGTACATATTAGTTTAGGTTTATGTTTTCAATAAGTGCTTCTACACTTCAGGTTAGTTATTTTCTATTTCCTAGGTGTTGTGATGGCACAGTTTTTCTCTTTCGTTTTCCCCTATTTTATTTTTTGGCAACCTGTTATGTCCCGTGGATCTCAGGGAGTTGAGGCCATGTGCAAGACTGATATTTTTTTTGTTTTTCGAGCCTTCTAATGACTCCATGCCCAATGGATAAGCCAGACTACTGGTCTTCATGTTTAGCAGGAAAACATCCAGCAAAGGTCGCCAAAAATGTTACCTAATTATTACCCTCAGGCTCAATCAGGCAAGGCATCTATGTTGCAAATGCTCATAAGGGCCAAATGGGATATCTCCATTGAGGGTTATTTCATGTGTCTAATGACATTTCAAGGGGAATTTAGTTAAGAGGCCTTCTCTATTGGAAATATGCCTCAGTAGTTACAGGCTCAACCTCCATTAGAGCCAGGTTGGCATGACATCTTCACTGTCTAGCCGACTGGCTGCTTTGTCACTTTCTGTTTTGAACAAGTCGTTGTGACCTAGTTTTTGTCCTGTCGAACGAAGTTGCAGAGCCTATCACTACAACAGGAAGGGTTCGGTATGACCTCTTGTCATGTCGGGATCTTTGGCCGATAGGCCATTCAATCATCAGTCGAGGAAACTCATGGCGACAACGGGCTTCTGGATAACTTATGATGCTAGGTGAAGGGTCCCAGTGAATAGTCGGAGTCTCCTTGACTTAAAAAATCCTTCAGTGTAATGAAGCATTCGATGGGAGTCTCAGCGACCAGTGAAGTCTCCCCGACAACAATAAGGTTTCGGTGTGAGATGTATTTCGGCATATGGTCTCGGCGAACCAGTGGTGTCTTGCCAAAACAGGGAGCCTTCGGTGTAGCATTCAAGTCGAAGAAAGGTCTCCCCGACTCTGATGTCTCGCCAACAACAAAGAGATCGCCAAGAGGAAATACCTTTTCCATGAAGTCCCGACAATGATTAAAGTCTCACTGAAAGCCAGCGGTCCCGCCAATGAAGTCATAATGCTATGAGGTCTAGCCGACGAAGTGGAGTCTTGGAAAATGGGGAAAGATCTTCGGTGTAACACCAGAGGCAAAGGGAAGTCTACAAGATGTCTCGGTGAATCAAGGTGGTCTCAGCGATGGAACAGGAATTGATATGACCAATGGACTACGCCATGATGTCTTCCCGACTTACCACGGTCTTGCCAAAGGAAATAAAGAGCTCGAGCAGAATGAGGTATCGTCGTAGGTCTCCCTGACTTGCTCGTGGTCTCAACCAAGGTTAATGCCTTCGCCGTAATGTCTCAGACATTTAGTCTCACCAACTAAGTGGGGGGCCTCGATATGTTTGCCTTTGGTGGAAGTCTTGCCGACAACAAAAAGGCCTCGCTGAGAAAAGGACTTCGGCAAGGGGTCTTGCTGAAGTAAGGTGGGCTCCCCGACTATAAAGATTCTCAACATGAGGATTGAGTTCTACAAGATGTCTCGGCAACCCGGGATGTCTTGGCGACAAGAAGGATGAAGAAGTTCAGGGAGCTTGCCAAGACAAAGCATTCGGCAGAAGGTCTCAACGACCGCGTGGAGCCTCGCCAACAACAGAAAGACCTCGTCAAGAGAGCTCAACATCGGCATAAGGTCTTGCCGATATGAAGAAGTCTCCCCGATAGAAAGAGAAGAGTTCGCCAGGAGGTCTTACCGAAGGAAGCAAAGAGCTCGGTGGAATGGAATACGTTTGGGGTGACATCAAAGGAGTCTCGCCGATAGGAGATGAAGGGTCTTGGTGTAGCCTCTTTCTTTTGGTAAAATGTCTCACCGAGCGGCAGGAGTCTCAACGAATAGAGGAGAGCTCGGGCAAATAGGAGAAGTTCGGTATGATGTCTTCCCGACTGATGGGAGTCACACCGAAGGAGATCTAGAGCTCGGTAGAATGAAATGTCTCGGGGTGACATCTATGGTGTCTCACCGATAGAAGATGAGGGGTCTCAGGGTAGCCTCTTGCTTTCGGTAAGATCTCTCACCGACACTCAAATGTCTTGCCGAATGGAATCTTGGGGCCCGAGACAAAGCAATGGTTTCGCCAGAAGGTCTCAGTGACCCAGTGGGGTCTCGCCGATAAAAGAAACCTCGGTATAACATTCCAAGTTGGGGGAAGGTTTCCCCAACTCGGTGTTGTCTTGCTGACAAGAGAGCAGCTCGGTGGAATGAAAAGACCTCGGTGTGAGGTCTACGTGAAGTCAGGATGTCTCGCCGAAGGAAAGTAGTGTCGCTAAAGAAAGGAGAGCTCGGGGGAGGTCTCACCGAACACAAAAGGTCTCCCTGACATTTGATGTCGATATAGCACTCGACACTCAGTATGAAGTCTGGCCGATAGGCCAAAGTCTCAGCAAAACAAAAGGGAGCTCGGGGAGAGGGATCCAACATTGCCAAGAGGTCTTGCCGAATGCAGTAAGTCCTACCGAAATAGGGTGCCTTCGCTAAAGGGTGGGGTTTTTTGACATGATGTTTTGGCGATAGAATTATGTCTTGTCGATGGCCTTAGTGATATCGATATGAATTCTAAAGCCTGCTATAATGTCTCACCAACCATCATGTGTTGTGCCGATAGCTTCAAAGGGCCATAATCGCATCGGCAAGACACCTCAAGTGTCTCATCGAGATGTGATTCTAACCAAATGAGTTTTAACTGTGGGGGAGTCTGCGTGGAATACGCTCAACCAACGAGGGGGAGCTGAGGCGAGCCATGGCAGTCTGATCAGAATGAAGAATTTCAATGAGATGAATGCAGCACATATATGTTGTGAGCTCAGCGCATTCAAAGCGTTCAGCTAAAGTGGTTCGAACAGGACACGATGCCAGGATCAGAATGAATGCGGTAGCTGCGAAATATCTAAAGAAGGCTTCTCTGGGGTGACTCTTGGCTATCATGGACACACAGGGTACTGCATTTAATTCAATCGAAAAGATCTGAGGAGAGATCTTTTCCAGAGATTGATATTTTGTAAGCCCTAAGGGGCTGACACAGTCTGATATATAAGGCATTTTTTGCCTTTCTATAAGTAGTTCGGATTGTGCATTCAAAAGAGTTAGTGATTTTTATCAATCCTTTCTCGACTAAATGTATGTTTTGTAACTCAACTGGAATCTAGAATATAACACAGAGTTTACCTGGGAAGCTATTGTTAATGTTTGTATTACTCTCATTTTTGTATTTTAGACTATGCAAGTTCTTAGCTGTGTTTTTTCTAAAATTTGTATTCATACCTAAGGTTGTGAAATTCATCTTTCCTTCGTAAGATATACATGTAGAGCAAGCCTGTTAAGAGTAGTGCATGAATTTAAAAGGGTTATGTTAAGTAAGTGAAAACATTGTCTGTTGCTTTCCAGTGTATGTTCTTCCTATGTCTGTTTCATGATTTCTTATTAACTCGGTGTATCACCATAGGAATAGTTCAGTTTAGTTTCATTATTTGTATGCATTCCTTCTCTTTTTACCTTCACAGAATTGCTGGTTTAGGTGATACCTAAAGTAAGCCGGCCTTCTCTGGAGGTTCATTTCAACTTCAGGTGACCCATAGCCTTGAAATGAACCCATGTTTCACCAGAAATCTTAGTTCTCATAACTTCGCATAGGGTGCATTTCTAGGTGACAACAGGGACAAAACTCCTTCCCAAAAGAGAGATGAAATACAAACTACTCTCAACGATGCATGAGAGGGAAAAAAACCCCATCTGAGGAAAATGACCCCCCCATAAGATAGAAGAAGAGAGACCATGCATCCCCCCATCAATGGTGAGTCTCCTACATAAATGCTGAAAATGATCCAATCTTGTCAAACAAAATTTCTCCCCTTAGGAAGAAGCAAAACTAGGATGATATGCAAGATGTCCTCCCATGCCAAAAAGGAACGTGTGGGAAGAAGAATGATATGTGATGTCTCTAAATGATTCTCAAGTGTCTCCATGTCAATTTCGAAGGATGAAAAACTCCAAACATAAATTCTAGGCCACATAGTTGAAGATGTCAATGTAGAACCTCCTAGAGATGGATGTAGAACACACTCCAAAGACAAAGATTTATCCTTTGAAGATGGGTCAAGATATCATTTTTCCAGGACTCATAATTATCCTTATCTAGGATTACCACAGAAGGATGAATAGACAAACCCATGATACATCCTCAAATAATAAAATTAGAGACCAATAATTTGAATGCATGTGAATCAATTGAAATGAAATTGTCGAATCCAAGCAAAATATGTTCATGTGTGAAGATGTCCAAGTAATCAACTAGAATGTGAATTAATTAAAAACAAAATAAAAGATACCTAGGGTAAATTATATAAAAAATTGTATGGATAAATAAAACCAACTCTAAAATAGCTTTTCAACAACACAAAAATAATGAAAATAGGATATATAGGAAAAAATTTATGAGATCAAAATCCCAAATGGATAATCTAGCTTTAATAGGTGATAAAACTCACTGATAGTATAATATGATAAAAGTACAAGAAGTATGGGATAGTGCTTGGAAATATCTTCTTAAAAACTATTCATTTTTAAAATATGAATCTATACGTCCAAGTTATGTAAAAAATAAAAAAGAGCTCCTTTATCCATGACAGAGAGGGGCAAGTGGTTGTCTAGTGGTGACAAGGTGGCTATATTGTAACACCACTATGACTTGTAACGCCCTGTCATGCAAACCCCAAAGGAACACTATTAACACAAATTTTTAAAAAAATGTATAAGGTATGTATGTTAAGATTCCAATGCATGAAATTCAACTAAACTATTACAAGTTAATTGCCTAAGTCCTTTGGGGTACACGAGGTAACGTTATGTATTCTAAACCATAACAAAATGATAATAAATGAAATTCTAAAATGTATTAATAGAAACCATCATAACGCTAACATTTAAACATTCACAAGTGATAGACCAGTATGACAAGATTAAATCAATACAATAACCATACACACATATATTATAATCATGGGAATGCAATAAACTTTTTTCAAGAGATACAACATGTTCATATGGCAATAACCACAATCACTGGTCAAGAAGGAAATACAAAGTATACTTATACACTACATCTACTTCCAGTACATCACATTAAATAATTACATGAATTTACATCACAAAATTCACAACACATGTGGGAGTAATACATCAATACAAGAGTATGACTAAAATACATAATATACATCTAGTGACAAAGCAAACTATGATCATGTTGCAACTGAATAGCACTGCACTGTATAGTACTGCACAACTACCGACAAGGAACCAAATAGGGTGTGTAGCACATTCCACCCGACTGCGTGGGTTAGAAAACCCACCCCCCATGCTAGGAGTAGACAAGGAAGGATCCTCGACCAAGATCATCCAAATAGAAAATAACAAGACTCAACTCCAAACAAGAGTAACATGAAAATACAAAGGAAAGAACAACATCAAAAGACCACTTCGAGAGGATTGCAAAGATTACAATCAAGGGGATGCTAGGGGAGAGTGCCATCACACAGTCCTAACATAGGTTATCCTAGCTAGCCTTCTCTAGGCACCGGCCCCCATCTATGGTTATCCCAGCTGCCTCTCTACGTGTCGGCCCCATAGGGTGACTCACGTGGAACCATTAACTTCTCATGGAGATGAGGTAACGACCTTGCCAACCACGACCTTCTAAGCCCACCCATATTCTGTGAAAGCCCTAATGGGCGGATGATGCATCCTTACTTATCTTGTTAATGTTATTCCTACCCAAACCCACTAATACATTTAATTAAGTTATCACTTATTACACTAACTCTTGTGTGGGTTATCCAGGCCGCCCTTTTGTGCATCGGACCCCATGAAGAGCCACTCTCCCTAGAAACCCAAACCACAAAACCCAAGCTCCAAGGGGTTGTACCAACACAAAGAAGTACTAAATATCAAAACTGAAACAAACGCGAGGCACAATCATCTCACCAATAGCCACATGTATAGATACACATGAAAATAGGTAGAACCCAAGCATAAACTCAAATTGAAATTATGATCAGACTTTTGTCAAACACCAAATCAAATAATAAACTTATTAACAACAAATTTACTATTGCCTCTAGAAGCCTAAAGACCAAATAACCACAACTCCTAATGGAGGATAACATGACCTTGAGGGTTCCCACATATCCGTACAACAA
The DNA here is from genome assembly GCA_007258455.2 of Sequoia sempervirens. NCBI lineage: Eukaryota > Viridiplantae > Streptophyta > Pinopsida > Cupressales > Cupressaceae > Sequoia > Sequoia sempervirens. The sequence goes on along the minus strand of VDFB02075321.1, from coordinate 413,739,394 downwards.
CTTAAAGCAAATAGAAAATGACCCATGGGAAAAATAAGAAATAAATCCAATTATAAAACCTCAAGAGACAATTACAAATATGAAATTCTTAAAACCATCAATCACATTTTAACAAAAAAACCATAGTAACATTCTAACTCTACTTTCTAAAAATAACTTATTTTGAGGAAAATTAATATTAAAATCATAACCACTTAACAAATTGTTAATTTCCATAAACATAGTTTTCTAACAATGATATGCATTCATTCATTCATAATCTTAGCCAATTGTATTAAAATCAAATTTCCCAAATTCTAGGATTACTTCTTAAATTTGCAAATCAGCAAAGTATACTTTATTCTACGAAATGTAAAAATAAGATTTAATCAACTCTCTTATATTATATTCTTCTTTTAATAATAATTCTACAATATAATTATTAAATAACTTGCTTTCTAAATCAACATAAGACAACCTATAGTTAGGCATTGATAAACAAATAACAACATATATTTATATATATAATCATATATAAATATATATATAACTACATACAATTATGAAAACACTTTTTTTTTTAAATCCATTTAAATTCTAAAACTTAAATAGCAGAATGAGCAGCATACATAAATATATATCAATATATATATATATATACATATATATACATATATACATATATAAACATATATACATGTATATATGTATATTTTATATATTAATAAATTAAAACAAAATAAAACAATAAAAAATAATAATTAACATTTATATGGCAGCAACCCCCCCACCCATACAGGGAGGCCGCGTCCATCCATTTTCTATGCACAGTGGCCAAGAGGCTGTTGTGTTCAGCAATTACTTGGACTATTGTTTGCAGCCCTTGCGAGCTGTGCACAACAGCCAGGTGACTATTGCACACAACAGTCATTTGGACTGATGTGTGTCACCGTCATATGACTGCTACGCAGCCCAAACAGAAATATAGCCAGTTGTGGGGGAATAAGGGGGGTTGGGGTATGGCCAAATTCATCCCTCCCTCATCTCGTATCCTCCATAAATACAAACATATATATATTATATATATATATATTTAAGAAATACAATTTTCATAAAACAAAATAAAAGCATCTTTCTTCAACAGAAACCCAATTTTCTCCAGCACCAAAAGTATAACAAAAAAATTGATCATTTGAAGCAATTTAATTCCACGATCAAATCAAAACGCAAGAAAAGAAATTTACAGGTAAAGAACAACAGAGACAAACAAAGGCCAAAGCAAAAATTTTATTTCTCATCCAGTTCCATTTAAAGTTAAAGATGGAAAAACATAAACTCATTCTCATTTATTTCAAGGTGAAGATTTTCATTCAGCCAAACAACATAACTGAGATCATTCAAATAAATTTTCAAAACCCTTATTTTTCAAACAGGAATCAATTTCCAAAAAAAAACACAAACCATTTTAAATACGATCACCATTTTGAGTATGAAAATTAGATTTTCAATTTCAAACTGCCATTAAAAAATGGATAGCAATTAATGAACTTGGAGTCCTATGCTCTGCAAACGGAGTGACGTGTGCGGCAATCTCCTCTTCACTCTTTTGAAACAACCCTTCACGAATTTCTCCCACTTTCCTCCGCAACTTTTCCAAATTTTTTTTCCTTCAAACTTAATTCTGTATAAAAAAAAAATTACAGAGAAAGACAAGAGAGCCAGAATATTTTTTGCAGACAAATTTCTTCTTCCCAAAACCACGCCAAAAAATGCAAGTTCAGAAAACTTCTTCCTTTCTCCAATTAATTAAAAGAAACTCTTTTAATTTTCAAAAACAAAATCAATCGAAGTAGCAAGTTTCCATTGCCTTTTTAATTTTCGAAAAGAAAATGAACATGCATTTGTCATTTTTCTTCTTTTCCTGATTTTTTCCATTTTGAATAAAATCTTTCGCTTTTATTTTTATTAGATTTAAAGCTCATAATTATCACACAAAAATTAATAGAAAATCTCTTTATTTAATATTTATCCTCCACTTAATAATTAACAGCAAATCATTAAACTATATTATCCCATATTACAAATGACAATTTATAATTATAAACAATATTATTTACTCGATTTATTTATTTATCCTTTAATTACATAATCAACATTTAATTTAGCAACTTTTAAAAACTTAATGAATTTAAATTTAATAATTAATTTAGCACATTCATGTAACTATTTGATTATTTTAATTAAATAACATTAATAATCTACAAAGAAAATTTCAAACATAAACATTAATTAGAACAACACATAAACATAGATTAATATAAATGACCAACACAAACAATACTGAAACGAAGATGGTATCATGGAAAATGACGCCATTAGACACAACAATGGGGGTGACAAACATGGACGGGGACACTTCCTTATCAACTCCTTTTTTTCTTTTCTTTTTTAACTTCATACCCATTGGGTTTGTGGGACACACTCAGACCTAACAACACAAGTGGAGTCGATGCCAAGTACCTACATCCTACATGAAACCAACGTCAAATAACATATAAATCTCCAGTACAGACACACCGTGAAAGGTAGTCGTGGCATAGCAGGGCACTCGCAAGCGAGTGATGCTACTCCATCCTTTCACCAAGACTCATAGGAATACACATCATAATCCATATCCAGTAATAATCATAAAACCATATCATCCCAACATAGTACCACATAAAAGAAATAACATATCCAGATAGTATGAACACCACATATCATATGTCATAAATCATCATAAGTAGTATCATGTGCATCCAACCAAACTAAACTGTAAATCCACACAAATCAAACTAGTGAAACAATCACCATCACAATCTCAAGTACATAACTCAACATAAAAGAGTATCTAGAAAGTAACAGCAACACGAGGGGTATTACATCCTCCCCCCCTAGATCATGGCTTACTCCTAGAAGCCACTAAACAAATAAGGGTAAACCTCTCTGATGCAGGATGTATCCTCCCATGTCATCGAAGTCTCATCATTCGGGTCCCACTGAACCCACACCTATTCAATATCTCTACCCCTAAGAGTGAGTCTTCGATGTTGTAGCATGGCCATGGGCTTGAGTGCTAGTTGCTCATCCTCAACCTGTAGAGCATTCCAATCAAGTATGTGAGAAACATCTAAATAATAAGGCCTAAGTACAAAAACATGAAACACATCGTGTATCCGCGATAGACTGGGTGGCAATGCTAGGCGATAAGCAATGGGGCCAATTCTCTCCAAAACTTTAAATGGTCCTACAAAATGAGGCATGAGCTTGGAACCCTTTCCATAACAGATTGGGCTCTTTCGCGGTCGCACTCTCAAGAAAAATTAATCGCCAATAGAGAATTGACGATCAACTCTATGTGCATTAGCGCACTTCTTTTGCCTTTCCTGGACAGCCACAAGATGCTCTCTAATTCAAGCTACCTGCTACTCCATGTCTTGAAGTATTTTAGGTCCAAGGAGAAATTTGTCCTCAAGATAGTCCCAACTTAATGGGGTCCAACAAGGATGGCCATATAGTGCTTGAAAGGGAGCCATACCAATCGAGCTATGATATGCATTGTTGTAGGAAAACTCCACCAGATGCAAATAGTCCTCCCAATGTGACTGTTGATCTATCACATACATACGGAGCATGTCCTCAAGTACCTGATTGTTCCTCTCAATCTGACCATCTGTTTCCAGATGGTATGCAGAACTAAAATTTAGCTAGGTCCCTAAGGCACACTGCAAGGATGTCCACAATGTAGAAGTGAACACTGGATCTCTATCCGAAATAATTTTTTGCAAAATACCATGCATACCAACAATGTCTTCCATGAAAATTTTGGCAACCAAAGAAGCAGTGTAAGATGATCGAATGGGGGAGAAGTGTGCCACCTTGGTCAATCTGTCAACCATGACCAAGAGAGCATCATGTCGTTGAGAAATCATAGGAAAAGCCACAGTAAAATCCACTGATATTATGTCCCACTTCCATTCAGGAATGAGATGAGGTTGAAAAAGGCCTGCAGGGTGTTGTTGTTCTACCTTGACTCTTTGACATTCTAAACATCTCGCCACAAAATCTGCAATATCCCTCTTCATGCCAGCCCAAAAATATAGTGCACGAAGGCCTGCATACATCTTCTTACCTACCAAATGAGTAGATCAGGGAGCCCGATGTGCCTCAGTCATAATTCGAGTACGAAAACCCTCTGTAGGAGGCACATACATATGACCCAAATACCTTAGAAGACCATCAAACTCCATGGAGTAACCTACAAAATTTTCCTTCCAAAGCTCTACCTGATTCAATTTTTTATTTCATTTCCTGATACCAGCGATCTATGGGAAGTGTTGTGAGGACCTGACTCCTCAAATCTACCTCGAGAGTCACTAAATAAATCTCATGTCTCTGTCGAATCAAAGCATCTACTACTACATTCTCCTTGCCCTGAATGTACTTGACCTCAAAATCATATTCGCAAAGAAATTTCATCCATCTCCTCTGCTTGGCATTCAGGTTCGGCTGTGTAAAGATATACTATAAGTTGCAATGATCATTATGAAGCTCAAACTGCTGTCCCAATAAGAAGTGCCTCCATCTCACAAGGTTGTGAACAACTGTGGCTAACTCCAAATTATGCATGGGGTAATTTAGCTCATGATCCTTGAGCTTGCGGGACTCATAAGCAATTATACATCCTTCCTGCATCAAGACGGCTCCTAAGCCCTCCAAGGAAGCATTTGTACACACCACAAAATCCCCAATAGGATTAGGAACAACTAATATAGGTGCACTAGTCAACTTTTCCTTAAGGGTCTGAAATGTTGACTGGCATTGTTATGAACAAACAAACTTCTTCCCTTTCCTTTGAAGAGAAGTGATGGGATGCACAATCCTCAAAAATCCCTAAACGAACCACCAATAGTAGCCTGATAACCCCATAAAACTGTGAATCTCTGGAACATTCTTGGGTGTCAGCCAAATCAACGATGGCTTGGATCTTTGATGGATCCATTGTGATACCTTCACCCTAGATGATGTGACCCAAGTATTTCAATTCAATCTTGTAGAATTCACAATTTTCCATATTAGCAAATAGCTAATTGTCCCTCAAGCATTGTAACACCAGTCTCAAATGTTCTTCATGCTCCTCCATTGATTTTGAGTAGATCAAGATATCATCGAGAAACACAAGAACAAACCTATCCAAGTAGTTTCGGAAGACTCCATTCATTAGGCTCATGAAAATTGATGATGCATTTTTCAACTCCAACGACATAACAGTGAATTCATAATTCATGTAACAAGTGTGAAAGGCAGTTTTGTGTATATCAGCTTTGGCTATTCACAACTGATGGTAACCAGACTGAAGATCAATCTTAGAGAATACCTGAGCCCCTTTTATCTGATTGAACAAGTCATCAATTCTCGACAAAGGATATCATTTCTTGATTGTCACTTTGTTAAGTTGTCTCTAATTAATGCACAAATGGAGTGAACCATCCTTCAAAAATATTATCGGTGCTCCCCAAGGGGAAACACTAAGATAGATGAATCCTTTTTCTACAAGTTACTCCAACTACAAACGGAGCTCCTATAATTCCTGTATTGTCATCCGGTACGAAGCCCGAGATATAGGCTCAACTCTGGGTATAAGATCAATTCTGAAGTCGATGTCACGCTTTGGTGGTATCCCCATAATTTCACTCGAAAAAACATCAAAACATTCCTTAAGGAGAGGATAGTCATCCAATGAAACCTCTTGACTCTCTCCCAAATCCAAGTCACTGACTGACATAGCAAACAACTGACACCCTTGACGGAAACACCTTTTCAATTTCATGGCCGAGAACAACTATAGTGAGATAGGTCTTTGTATACCAATGATCTCAACCTCATTACTAGAATCATCAACACAACAAACAACTTTGCACCGAAAATCAATTAAAGCACGGTGGGCACTCAACCAATCCATACCTAGAAAAAAATCATATGAACCAAGATGTAGGATTCGGAGATCCACCATGGTCATGAGTGACCCAACTTGCAAATTGCAGCCCTGAAAAAGTGACTCAACAACTACCTTTGCCCCAAAGGCCAATTCGACTTGCCACTTAATGCCTTGCCTTGCTGCCACCAATCTACAATGCTCTACTACTAAAGGAAAGATAAATGAATCTGATACTCCATAGTCAAAGAGAATGGAAATTCTAGTGCCTTGTAATGCACCTGATGTCTCAACTACAATTCCCTGATGTTCAGCTTTAGGGTTGTCCACTGCCACGAACACTCGGTGTGATCTACCCACATCACCCACTATCAGCTCAAAAGCAGCTAGTCTCTGACTAAATCTTGTAGTGTTCCTCTACAAACATTTTCTGGCATATGTCCTTGTTTCCCACAAGAGAAGAAACCTATGCCCCACCCAAAACCTCTGCCACTAGACAGTGCATTTGATTGCTGAAAAAATGCCTCAACTGGGTGCCAACTATGTACTTTGCATAGGCTGCCCAAAACAGTTTTGTCGAATTCATTTCCAATTCTGACTCTTTCGGACCTCAAATCTACCACTCTGATGAGACTGTGAATTATTGTGCTTCAGTTTCAATTGTTTTTGTTGACCACCCTTAGAGGGTGCATGATAACTCCTAGAAGACCCTACATCTTGAGGTTGTCCACCTCTAGAACCAAAACCCAATGTCAATGCACTGTCAATCTAAACTCCTGTATGGCCTCCCAATGCCATTACCAAGTTTTCTTCTACCAGGCAAGCCTTCTCCACAACTACCTCCATTGTCTTTGGCTCGAAGAATCAAACTCCACCACTGATTCAGGAGTTTAAGCCCCTAACAAAGTGTTGCACAAGCATTGCCTCATCATTACCAATTCTGGCATACTACTTGAGTTCATAAAAATGGTGCTAATATTGTTCAACGAACATTGCCATTTGCCTCAAATCATGGAATTTATCTTCCCTGCACTACCTCCAGTGATTAGAAAGGAAACGAGCCCTAAATCTCTCCATAAACAATTCCCAAGTAACTATACTGATATTAAGATGCAATTTTTGCTCTTCAAGCCGCCACCAAGTGGATGCAAAGCCTCTAAGGTACATGATGGCGTACCTAGCCCTGGTATTATTTTCATAGGGATGTATAGCAAAGCATCTATCCAAATCAATTAGCCATGTTTCTGCCTCTAGACCCCCACCAGAACCATCAAATGTGGGAGGTCGTGCTCTCAACAAGTGTCTCATGTGACCCGCCACTACTACATCCATCCTACTCTACTGTTATTTCTCCATGTCTCAGTGATCTCTCCCTTTCCCTTTTCACTCGCTGCTCTTCTGGTGGCCTAGGGCCTGAACGATCCAGAACCTCCTCAAGAAGGTGTCGCAACTGCCCTTCTTCAAGACTCGACTACTCTGGGTTTTGACCACCACATGTTGGATTGTTTTGGGAACTCTAGCATTCCTCACGTTCTGAACCATGGGAACTCAGAGGTGATGGACTTTGGCGGTTGGCCCCACGGCCACCACCTCGGCCTCTTCCTTGGCCATGAACTCTACCCCGAGGCATATTCCTACACATCAATAAAGGGGTACGTGTGAGATCAAGAGTTAAACACAAAGGTTTCCTAATGGACTCAAAATACTCAAAGAACTCAGTGTTTGCAAACTTGGCTCTAATACCAAGTTGTAACACCCCGTCGCATAAATCCCAAAGGACAACTATTAACACAATTTTAAAAAAAAAAAACATATAAGTTATGTATGTTAAGATTCCAATGCATGAAATTCAACTAAATGATTACAAGTTAATCACCTAAGTCCTTTGGGGTACACGAGGTAATGTTACGTATTCTAACCCATAACAAAATGATAATAAATGAAATTCTGAACTATATTATTATAAACCATCATAACGCTAACATTTAAACATTCACAAGTGATAGACCAGTATGACAAGATTAAATCAATACAATAACCATACACACATATATTATAATCATGGGAATGTAATAAACCTATTTCCATAGATAAAACATGTTCATATGGCGATAACCACTATCACTGCACAAGAAGGAAATACAAAGTATAATTATACATTACATCTGCTTCCAATACATCACATTAAATAATTACATGAGTTTACATCACAAAATTCCCAACACATGTGGGAGTAATACATCAATACAAGAGTATGATTGAAATACAGAATATGCATCTAGCAACAAAGTGAACTCTGGATCATGTTGCAACTGAATAGCACTACACCATACTGTACTACACAACTACCGATAGGGAACCCAACGGGGTGCGTAGGACATTCCACCCAACCGCACGAGTTAGAAAACCCACCCCCCGTGCTAGGAGTAGACAAGGAAGGATCCTCGACCAAGATCATCCAAACAGAAAACATCAGGACTCAAATCCAAACAAGAGTAACATGAAAATGCAAAGGAAAGCACATCAAAAGACCACTTCTAGAGGCTTGCAAAGATTAAAATCAAGGGGATGCTAGGGGAGAGTGTCATCGCACAGTCCTAACATGGGTTATCCTGGCTGCCCTTCTCTAGGCGTCGGCCCCCATCTATGGTTATCCTAGCTGCCTCTCTAGGTTTCGGCCCCATAGAGTGACTCATGCATAACCGTTAACCTCTCATGGAGATGAGGTAACGACCTTGCCAACCATAGACTTCTCAGCCCACCCATAGTATGTGAATGTCCTAATAGGTGGACGAGGCATCCTTACTTATCTTGTTAATGTTATTCCTACCCAAACCCACTAATTCATTTAATTAATTTATCACTTATTACACTAACTCTTGCGTGGGTTATCTAGGCCGCCCCTTTGTGCATCAACCCCCACAAAGAGCCACTCTCCCTAGAAACCCAAACCAAAAAACCCAAGCTCCAAGGGGTTGTACCAACACAAAGAAGTACTAAAGGGACAATCATCTCGCCAATAGCCACATGTATAGATACACATGAAAATAGGTACAACCCAAGCATAAACTCAAATTGCAATTATGATCAGACTTTTGTCAAACAAAAAATCAAATAATAAACTTATTAACAACAAAATTATCTTGCCTCTGGAAGCCTAAAGACCAAATAACCACAACTCCTAATGGAGGATAACACGACTTTGAGGGTTCCCACATGTCTGTACACCAACTCAAAGAAAATAGAAAATGGTCCATGGGGAAAATAAGAAATCAATCCAATTACAAAACCTCAAGAGACAGTTACAAATATGAAATTCTTAAAACCATCAATCACATTTTAACAGAAAAACCATAGTAACATTCTAACTCTACTTTCTAAAAATAACTTATTTTGAGGAAAATTAATATTAAAATCATAACCACTTAACACATCATTAATTTCCATAAACATAGTCTCCTAACAATGATATGCATTCATTCATTCATAATCTTAGCCAATTGTATTAAAATCAAATTTCCCAAATTCTAGGATTACTTCTTAAATTTGCAAATCAACAAAGTATACTTTATTCTACGAAATGTAAAAATAAGATTTAGTCAGCTCTCTTATATTATATTCTTCTTTTAATAATATTTCTACAATATAATTATTAAATAACTTGCTTTTTAAATCAGCATAAGACAGCCTATAGTTAGGCATTGATAAACAAATAACAACATATATATATATATATATATATATATATATATACATTATATATAACTACATACAATTATGAAAACACTATTTTTTTTTTAAATCCATTTAAATTTTGAAACTTAAATCATAGAACGAGCAGCATACATAAATATATATTAATATATATACATATATACATATATACATATATATACATATATACATATATGTATATATAAATAAATTAAAACAAAATAAAACAATAAGAAAACAATATTAACATTTATATGGCAGCGACCCCCTCCATACAGGGAGGCCACGGCCACCCATTTACTATGCATAGCAGCCAAGAGGCTGTTGTTTTTAGTGGTTGCTTGGACTTCTGTGTGTAGCCCTTACGACCTGCGCACAACAGCCAAGTGACTGTTACGCACAACAATCATTTGGACTGATGTGTGCATCTGTCATATGGCTACTGCGTAGCCCAAATATAAATATAGCCAGGCATGGGGGAATATGGGGGGTTGGGGTACAGCCAAATCCGTCCCTCCCTCATCTCGTATCCTCCATAAATACAAACATATATATATATTTATATTTAAGAAATATAATTTTCATAAAACAAAATAAAAGCATATTTCTTCAACAGAAACCCAATTTTCTCCAGCACCAAAAGTATAACAAATAAATTGATCAAGTCAAGCAATTTAATTCTATGATCAAATCAAAACGTAAGAAAAGAAATTTACGGGTAAAGAACAACAGAGACAAACAAAGGCCAAACCAGAAATTTTATTTCTCATCCAATTCCATTTAAAGTTAAATATGGAAAAACATAAACTCATTCTCATTTATTTCAAGGTGAAGATTTGCATTCAGCCAAACAACATAACTAAGATAATTCAAATAAATTTTCAAAACCCTTATTTTTCAAACAGTAATCAATTTCTATAAAAAAACACAAACCATTTTAAATACGATCACCATTTTGAGTACGAAAATTAGATTTTAGATTTCAAACCGCCATTAAAAAATGGATAGCAATTAATGAACCTGGAGTCCTACGCTCTTCAAATGGAGTGATGTGTGCGGCAATCTCCTCTTCGCTCTTTCAAAACAACCCTTCACGAATTTCTCCCACCTTCCTCCGCAACTTTTCCAATTTATTTTTTCCTTCAAACTCAATTCTGTATAAAAAAAAAAAAATTATAGAGAAAGACAAGAGAGCCAGAATTTTTTTGCAGACAAGTTTCTTCTTTCCAAAACCACACCAAAAAAATGCAAGTTCAGAAAACTTCTTCCTTTCTCCAATTAATTAAAAGAAACTTTTTTAATTTTTCAAAACAAAATCAATCGAAATAGCAAGTTTCCATTGCCTTTTAATTTTCGAAAAGAAAATGAACATGCATTTGTCCTTTTTCTTTTTTTCCTGATTTTTTTCATTTTGAATAAAAATTTTTGCTTTTATTTTTATTAGATTTCAAGCTCATAATTATCACACAAAAATTAATAGAAAATATCTTTATTTAATATTTATCCTCCACTTAATAATTAACAGCAAATCATTAAACTATATTATCCCATTTTACAAATGACAATTTATAATTATAAACAATATTATTTACTCAATTTATTTATTTATCCTTTAATTAGAGAATCGACATTTGATTTAGCAACTTTTTAAAACTTGATCAATTTAAATTTAATAATTAATTTAGCACATTCGTGTAACTATTTAATTATTTTAATTAAATAACATTAATAATCTACCAAGAAAATATCAAACATAAACATTAATTAGAACACATAAACAAAGATTAAAATAAATGACCAACACAAACAATACCGAAACAAAGATGGGGTCGTGGAGAACGACACCGTTAGACACAACAACGGGGGTGAGAAACTTGGATGGGGACACTTCCTTATCAACTCCTTTTTTTTTCTTTTTTTTAACTTCATACCCATTGGGTTTGTGGGACACGCTCAGACCTGACAACGCAGGTGGAGTCGATGTCCAGTACTTGCATCCTGCATGAAATCAACATCAAATAACATATAAATCTCCAGTACAGACACACCGTGAAAGGTAGTCACAACGTAGCAAGGCACTCGTGTGCAAGTGATGCTACTCTGTCCTTTTACCAAGACTCACAGGAATACACATCATAATCCATATCCAGCAATAAGCATAAAACCATATCATCCCAACACAGTACCACATAAAAGCAATAACATATCTAGATAGTACGAACACCACATATCATATGTCATAAATCATCATAAGCAGTATCATGTGCATCCAACCAAACTAAACTGTAAATCCACACAAATCAAACCGGTGAAACAATCACCATCACAATCTCAAGTACATAACTCAACATAAAAGAGTATCTAGAAAGTAATAGCAACACGAGGGTTATTACATCTTCTCCCCCCTAGATCATGGCTTACTCCTAGAAGCCACTAGACAAATAAGGGTAAACCTCTCTGATGCGGGATGCATCCTCCCATGTTGCCAAAATCTCATTATTTGAGTCCCACTAAATCTACACCTATTCAATAGCTCTTCCCCTAAGAGCGAGTCTCTGATGCTGCAGCATGGCCATGGGATCGAGTGCTAGCTACCTGTCCTTGACCTGTAGATCATTCCAATCAAGTATGTGAGAAACATCCGAATAATAAGGCCTAAGTACAAAAACATGAAACACATCATGTATCCGCGATAGACTGGGTGACAATGCTAGGTGATAAGCAACAGGGCCAATTCTCTCCAAAACTTCAAACGGTCCTACAAAACAAGACGCGGGCTTGGAACCCTTTCCATAATGGATTGGGATCTTTTGCAGTCGTACTCTCATGAAAACTCGCTTTCCAACAGAGAACTGACGGTTGATTCTATGTGCAACAGCGTACTTTGTTTGCCTATCCTGGGCTGCCACAAGATGCTCTCTATTTCAAGCTACCTGCTACTCCATGTCCTGAGGCATTTCGAGTCCAAGGAGAACTCTATCCTCAAGACAGTCCCAACTTAATGGGGTCTAAAAAGGACGGCCATATAGTGCCTAAAAGGGAGCCATACCAATCGAACTATGATATCCATTATTGTAGGAAAACTCCACCAGATGCAAATAGTCCTCCCAACATGACTGTTGATCCATCACGTACATATGGAGCACGTCCTCAAGTACCTGATTGACCCTCTCAATCTGACCATCTGTTTCTAGATGGTATGCAGAACTAAAATTCAAGTGGGTCCCAAACGCACACTGCAAGGATGTCCACAATGCAGAAGTGAACACTGGATCTCTGTCAGAAATGAATCTTTGTGGAATATTGTGCAAACCAACAATGTCTTCCATGGAAATTCTAGCAATCGAAGAAGCAGTGTAAGATGATCGAACGGGGGAGAAGTGTGCCACCTTGGTCAATCTATCAATCGTGACCATGATAGCATCATGTCATCGAGAATTCATAGGAAAAACAATAAAAACCACTAATATTATGTCCCACTTCCATTTAGGAACGAGATGAGGTTGTAAAAGGCCTTCAGGATGCTACTCTTTTTCCTTGACTCTTTGACATTCTAAACATCCCACCACAAAATCTGAAATATCCCTCTTCATGCCAGCCCAAAATACAGTGCACGAAGGCTCGCATACATCTTCTTAACTCCCGGATGAGCAAAATAGGGAGCCCAATATGCCTCAGTCATAATTAGGGTATGAAGACCCTCTGTAGGAGGCACTTACATATGACCAAAATAGCTTAGAAGACCATCAAACTCCATGGAGTAACCTGCAAAATTTTCCTTCCAAAGCTCTACCTGATTCAATTTTTTATTTCACTTCTTGATACCAGCTATTTGTGGGAAGTGTTGTGAGGACTTGACTCCTCAAATATACCTCGAGAGTCACTACAGGAATCTCATGTCTCTGTCGACTCAAAGCATCCACCACTACATTCTCCTTGCCCTGAATGAACTTGACCTCAAAATCATATTCGCAAGGGAATTCCATCCATCTCCTCTACTTGGCATTCAGGTTCGGCTATGTAAAGATATAATACAAGTTGTGATGATCATTATGAAGCTCGAACCGATGTCCCAATAAGAAGTTCCTCCATCTCACAAGGGTGTGAAAAATTATGGCTAACTCCAAATCGTGTGTGGGGTAATTTATCTCATGATCCTTGAGCTTGTGGGACTCATAAGAAATTACACATCCTTCCTGCATCAAGACGGCTCCTAAGCCCTCCAAGGAATTATCTGTACACACCACAAAATCCCTAGTAGGATCAAGAACAGCTAATATAGGTGCACTAGTCAACTTTTTCTTAAGGATCTAAAATGCAAACTAGCATTGTTCTGACCAAACAAACTTCTTCCCTTTCCTCCAAAGAGAAGTGATGGGATGCGCAATCCTCGAAAACCCCTGACCAAACCACTGATAGTAGCCTACTAACCCCATAAAACTGTGAATCTCTGGAACATTCTTGGGTCTTGGCCAATCAACAATGGCCTAGATCTTTGATGGATCCACTACGATACCTTCACCTGATATGACGTGACCCAAGTACTTCACTTCAATTTTGTGTATATCAACTTTGGCTATTTGCAACTGATGGTAACCAGACTTAAGATCAATCTTAGAGAATACCTGAGACCCTTTTATCTAATCGAACAAGTCATCAATTCTCAAAAAAGGATATTGGTTCTTGACCGTCACTTTATTAAGTTGTCTGTAATCAATGCACAAACAAAGTGAACTATCCTTCTTCACAAATATTACTGGTGCTCCCCAAGGGGAAACACTAGGATGGATGAATCTTTTTTATAGAAGTTCATCCATGAAAACGGAGCTCCTGCAATTCCTGTGTTGTCATCCGATATGGAGCCTAAGATATAGGCTCAGCTCAGGGTGTAAGATCAATTCTAAAGTTGATGTCATGCTTTGGTGGTATCCCAAGAATTTCACTCGTAAAAACATCAAAAAATTCCTTAAGGAGAGGATAGTCATCCAATGAAACCTCTTGACTCTCTTTAAAATCCAAGTCATTGACTGACATAGCAAACAACTGACACCCCTAACGAAAACACCTTTTCAATTGCATGGCCGAGATCAACCATAGTGAGAGAGGTCTCTGTATACCAATGATCTCAACCTAATTACCAGAATCATCAACACAATGCACAGCTTTGTGCCGACAATCAATTAAAGCATGGTGGGCACTCAACCAATCCATACCTAGAACAATATCATATGAACCAAGAGGCAGGATTCAGAGATCCACCGTGGTCACGAGTGATCCAACTTGAAAATTGCAGCCCTGAGCGAGTGACTCAACAACTACCTTTGCCCCAGAGGCCAATTCGACCTGCCACTTAATGCCTTGCCTTGCTACCACCAGTCTACAACACTCTACTACTGAAGGAGAGATAAATGAATCTGATGCTCTGGAATCAAATAGAATGGAAATTCTAGTGCCTTGTAATGCACCTGATGTCTCAACTATAGTTCCCTGATGTTCATCTTGATGGCCGTCCACTGTCGTGAACACCTGGTGTGATCTACCTGCATCACCCACTGTCAACTCAGAAGCAACTGATCTCTGACTAAATCTTGTAGTGTTCCTATGCGGGCATTGTCTAGCATATGTGCTTGTTTCCCGCAAGAGAAGAAACCTATGCCCCGCCCAAAACCTTTTCCATTGGATGGTGCATTTGACTACTAAAAACTACCTCAATTAGGTGTTGACTGTGTACTCTGTGCAAGTTGCTCAAAACGGTTCCGCTAAATTCATTGCCAATTCTAATTCTTTCGGGCCTGAGATCTGCCACTCTACTGAGACTGTGAATTATTGTGCTTCAGTTGCAACTGTTGTTGCTGTTGACCACCCTTAGAGGGTGCACGATAACTCTGGGAAGACCCTATAGCTTGAGGTTGTCCACCTCTAGAACCAAAACCCGATGTCAGTGCACTATCGATCTGAACTCCTGTATGGCCTCCCAATGCCATTGCCAAGTTTTCTTCTACCAAATGAGCCTTCTCCACAACTACCTCCATTGTCTTTGGCTCAAAGACTCAAACTCCACCACTAATTTGGGTGTTTAAGCCCCTAACAAAGTGTTGCACAAGAATTGCCTCATCGTTACCAATTCCAGCATACTACTTGAGTTCATAAAAATGGTGCTCATATTGTTCAACGAACATTTCCATTTGCCTCAAATCATGGAATTCATCTGCCCTGCACTGCCTCCAGTGATCAAAAAGGAAACGGGCCCTAAATCTCTCCATAAACAATTCCCAAGTAACCATATTAATGTCAAGATGCAATTTATGCTCTTCAAGCAACCACCAAGTGGATGTGAAGCCTCTAAGGTGCATGATGGTGCACCTAGCCCTGGTATTACTGCCATAGGGATGCATAGCAAAGCATCTGTCTAGATCAATCAGCCATGTTTCTGCCTCTAGACCCCCACCAGAACCATCAAATATGGGAGGTCATGCTCTCAACAAGTCTCTCATGTGACCCGCCACTACTGCATCCTTCTCTACTGCTATTTCTCCATGTCTCAATGATCTCTCCCTTTCCCTTTCCACTCGTTGATCTTCCACTAGCCTAGGGCCTAAACGACCCAGAACCTCCTCAAGAAGGTGTCGCAACTACTCTTCTTCAAGACTCGGCTGCTCCGGGTTTTGATCACCACCTACCAGATTATTTTGGGAACTCTGGCGTTCCTCACATTCTAAACTGTGGGAACTCGGAGGTGATGGACTTTGGCGGTTGGCCCCACGGCCACCACCCCAGCCTCTTCCTCAGCCACGACCTCTACCCTGAGGCATATTCATGCACATCAATAAAGGGGTATGTGTGAGATCAAGATTTAAACGCAAAGGTTTCCTAATGGACTCAAACTACTCAAAGAACCCAGTGTTTGCAAACCTGGCTCTGATACCAAGTTGTAATGCCCCGTCACACAAACCCTAAAGGACAACTATTAACACATTTTTTAAAAAAAAACATATAAGGTATGTATGTTAAGATTCCAATGCATGAAATTCAACTAAATGATTACAATTTAATCACCTAAGTCCTTTGGGGTAAACGAGGTAACGTTATGTATTCTAACCCATAACAAAATGATAATAAACCAAATTTTGAACTGTATTAATATAAACCATCATAACGCTAACATTTAAACATTCACAAGTGATAGACCAGTATGAAAAGATTAAATCAATACAATAACCATACACACATATATTATAATCATGGGAATGCAATAAATATATTTCCACAGATACAACATGTTCATATGGCAATAACCACTATCACTGCTCAAGAAGGAAATACAAAGTATAATTATACATTATATCTGCTTCTAGTGCATCACATTGAATAATTACATGAGAATTACATCACAAAATTCCCAACACATGTGGGAGTAATACATCAATACAAGAGTATGTCTGAAATACAGAATATATATCTGGCAACAAAGAAAACTCTGGATCATGTTGCAATTGAATAGCATTGCACCGTACTATACTTCATGACTACCGACAGGGAACCCAACGAGGTGCGTAGCACGTTCCACCAGACCGCGTGGGTTAGAAAACCCACCCCCCGTGCTAGGAATAGACAAGGAAGGATCCTCGACCAAGATCATCCAAACAGAAAACAATAAGACTTGACTCCAAACAAGAGTAACATGAAAATGAAAAGGAAAGCACAACATCAAAAGACCACTTCTAGAGGCTTGCAAAGATTACAATTAAGGGAATGCTAGGGAAGAGTTTCATCACACGGTCCTAACATGGGTTATCTTGGCTACCCTTCTCTAGGCATCGGCCCCCATCTATGGTTATCATGGCTACCTCTCTAAGCATCGGCCCCATAGGGTGACTCATGTGGAAACCGTTAACCTCTCACGGAAACGAGGTAACAACCTTTCCAACTATGGCCTTCTCGTCCCACCCATAGTCTGCAAAATCCCTAACGGGTGGATGAGGCATCCTTACTTATCTTGTTAATGTTATTCCTACCCAAACCCACTAATACATTTAATTAATTTATCACTTATTACACTAACTCTTGTGTGGGTTATCCAAGTCGCCCCTTTGTGCACTGACCCCCACGAAGAGCCACTCTCCCTAGAAATCCAAACCACAAAACCCAAGCTCCAAGGGGTTGTACCAACACAAAGAAGTACTAAATCTCAAAACTGAAACACATGCGAGGCACAATCATCTTGCCAACAGCCACATGTATAGATACACATGAAACTAGGTACAACCCAAGCATAAAATCAAATTGTAATTATGATTAGACTTTTTTCAAACACCAAATCAAATAATAAACTTATTAACAACAAACTTACTCTTTCCTTTGGAAGCCTAAAGACCAAATAACCACAACTCTTAACGGAGGATAACACGACCTTGAGGGTTCCCACACTTCCGTACACCAACTCAAAGCAAATAGAAAATGGTCCATGGGGAAAATAAGAAATAAATCCAATTACAAAACCTCAAGAGACAGTTGCAAACATTAAATTCTTAAAACCATCAATCACATTTTAACAGAAAAACCATAGTAATATTCTAACTCCACTTTCTAAAAATAACTTATTTTGAGGAAAATTAATATTAAAATCATAACCACTTAACACATCGTTAATTTCCATAAACATAGTCTCCTAACAATGATATGCATTCATTCATTCATAATCTTAGCCAATTGTATTAAAATCAAATTTCTCAAATTCTAGGATTACTTCTTAAATTTGCAAATCAGCAAAGTATAATTTATTCTACGAAATGTAAAAATCAGATTTAATCAACTCTCTTATATTATATTCTTCTTTTAATAATAATTCTACAATATAATTATTAAATAACTTGCTTTTTAAATCAGCATAAGACAGCCTATAGTCAGGCATTGATAAACAAATAACAACATATATTTATATATATATAACTAGATACAATTATGAAAACAGAGTTTTTTTTTTTAAATCCATTTAAATTCTGAAACTTAAATCGCAGAATGAGTAGCATACATAAATATATATATGTATATATATATATATATTAAAACAAAATAAAACAATAAAAAAAAATATTAACATTTATATGGCAGCGACCCCCTCCCCATACAGGGAGGTCGTGGCCACCCATTTGCTATGCACAACAGCCAAGAGGCCGATGTGTTCAGCAGTTGCTTGGACTATTGTGTGTAGCCCTTGCAAGCTACACACAATAGCCAGGTGACTGTTGCACACAACAATCATTTGGAATGATGTGTGCAGTCGTCATACGGCTGCTACATAGCCCAAACAAAAATATAGCTAGGTGTGGGGGAATATGGGTGGTTGGGATACAACCAAAGCCGCCCCTCCCTCATCTCGTATCCTCCATAAATATAGACATATATATTTTTTTATTTTTTTATTTTTTTTAAGAAAATACAATTTTCATAAAACAAAATAAAAGCATCTTTCTTCAACAGAAACCCATTTTTCTCCAGCACCAAAAGTATAACAAACAAATTGATCGGGTGAAGCAATTTAATTCCACGATCAAATCAAAATGCAAGAAAAGAAATTTACGGGTAAAGAATAACAAAGACAAACAAAGGCCAAACCAGAAATTTTATTTCTTATCTAGTTCCATTTAAAGTTAAAGATGGAAAAACATAAACTCATTCTCATTTATTTGAAGGTGAAGATTTGCATTCAGCCAAACAACAAAACTAAGATAATTCAAATAAATTTTCAAAACCCTTATTTTTCAAACAGGAATCAATTTCCAAAAAAAGAACACAAACCATTTTAAATACGATAACTATTTCGAGTACGAAAACTAGATTTTCAATTTCAAACCGCCATTAAAAAATGAATAGCAATTAATGAACCTGGAGTCCTACACTCTGCAAACGGAGTGACGTGCGCGAAAATCTCCTCTTTTCTCTTTCAAAACAACCCTTCACAATTTTTTCCCACTTTCCTCCATAACTTTTCCAACAAAAAAAATTCCTTGAAACTCAATTCTATATAAAAAAAGATTTTCACAAAGAAAGACAAGAGAGCCAAAATATTTTTTGCAGACAAGTTTCTTCTTCCCAAAACCACGCCAAAAAAATGCAAGTTCAGAAAACTTCTTCCTTTCTCCAATTAATTAAAAGAAACTATTTTAATTTTTGAAAACAAAATCAATTGAAGTAGCAAGTTTCCATTGCCTTTTTAATTTTTGAAAAGAAAATGAACATGCATTAGACCTTTTTCTTCTTTTCCTGATTTTTTCCATTTTGAATAAAATCTTTCACTTTTAGTTTTATTAGATTTAAAGCTCATAATTATCGCACAAAAATTAATAAAAAATCTTTTTATTTAATATTTATCCTCCACTTAATAATTAACAGCAAATCATTGAACTATATTATCCTATTTTACAACTAACAATTTATAATTATAAACAATATTATTTACTCGATTTATTTATTTATCCTTTAATTACATAATCAACATTTAATTTAGAAACTTTTTAAAACTTAATGAATTTAAATTTAATAATTAATTTAGCACATTCGTGTAACTATTTAATTGTTTTAATTAAATAACATTAATAATCTACCAAGAAAATATCAAACATAAACATTAATTAGAACAACACATAAACAAAGATTAAAATAAATGACCAACACAAACAATACTGAAACGAAGACGGGGTCATGGATAACACCGTTAGACAGAACAACAGGGGTGACAAACTTGGACGGGGACACTTCCTTATCAACTCCTTTTTTTTTTTTGTTTTTAAACTTCATACCCCTAGTGAGAGACAAACAACGCAAGTGGTAAAATGAGAGGTTCGACGAACAAACAAAAACCCAACCAGAGTTTGAGGAAGACATCAAAAGGCCGCTCGAACACAAGTTTAAGTAATGGACTTAGGCGAAAAGGAAAGATAGTTAGAAAAAGAGAAGGGGGCTTCGATTTGCGGGTAACACATAGAAAAGATTAAAAAAAAATGATTTTCTATGAAACATGAGATTCTATATTGATTCAATAATGAAAGAATAATGAAAATATACATTGAATTATCCTTGATCAAGGATAAAAAAAAATAGAGGAAACCCTACGTGAGTATTAAATTAGATCATGATGTGCCCTAATCTTATTAATTAAGACAAAAAAAAATACACGACCTAAATAAGCTTAAGTTTGCTAAGTTTGTTAGTGTAAAAGGGGACCTAACAATAATTAATTGATAATTACATTTTTCACTCTAACAACTCCTATATAAATGCTAGAAAATTAAAGTTAGATGCTAGTGGAAATATTGGAAATAGTATCTTCATACCCATTTCACAACCAAAAAATTGCATAGAATATTCATTGCTCTCTCTACATTTGTATATGGTTTAACAACTAGATAAAAAAATGAGCTTTACAATCTAAAACTAGCTTATGGCAACACAAATTCTAAATTGTTTAGACATGCATTCTTGAGCCTAAGGTTGCTCTTTTTAATTGGTGTATTATTTATCTAGATCTTCCCCTTAGATCATGTTTAGTCCATATAGGGGTTGTCAATCACCATTGTCTCTTTTGTGGATTTCATGAAACCTCCAAGAATATTTTATGGTTTTGTACTAAAGCCCAATCTACTTGAAATTTAATCCATAGCTTCTTTTGGCCTTTTAGACCAAAGTATTTTTCTTGGAATATGATGCATTTAAGAGATGGCCTAGAATTCCGACTAAAGTCACCCAAATCTAATATGCTTTCAAATTGGAGCTTTTATTTAATATTTGGGAAGATACAAATTTAGCTCTTTTTTTATATTTTTTAGTTTTCTTTCTCTATATACACTAAATCGATGATTTTCTCCAATGTTCTCATACAGATACAAATGCAAGCTAATAAAGATGATCTTGAAGTTGGTCATCTACAAGTGCTTCTTGACCACTAGAGTAATGCACCATATATGGTTGCCAAAGTCTCACCAACATTTCCCTTCTATAGTGGTTAGTACTCTCCTTGAGTGTATCAACATGGATGTACTCACAATGCTCATAGACATGATTCTCACGATTCTCATGTTCTTTGCCACTTCAGTGTAGAGCTCGAGGTAATAGTGCTCGTGTTTGGTCTCCACAAAATTACCTACCTTGTACTACTTTAGAACCTCATGATAGGGGTGGTTCTAGTTGGTTAGACAATGACAAATTTTGTTGAGCTTGGATTTGGTCATTTCTCCCACCAAGAATGAAACTCAATCACTTGATGAGGAGCAAGATAATGAAAAGACACCATTAAAAGTTAGAAGCCAATTCTTGATAGCTAGGACCTTCCAGATGGTTGGAGCAAGACTAATGACCATGACTCGCCTCTACCTACTATTAGATTTATAACTCTTGTTGCTTAAGACTCTTTTATGATTAAGACTCAACAATTAGATGGGATAATTCTAAAGATCGTGATTCACCTTTACTCTTACTACTTAAATTTATTATTCTTGTTTCTGATGCCATTGTTATAGATTTTTGTATTACCTAAACTCCAAAATTCAATTCTATTTTTTTTAAATAAAATATACATTATATCTTTTATGAAACCGTTTCTTTCTTCAATTTTGCACTCATTCACTAACATCTTATCCATCTGGTCATTCTGCAAAATTGCTGACAAATTCATGCCAAATGCACACTAAATGTGATGAGTCAGCTGCTTTATTTTTTAGGGCATGTAATTGATAGAGAGAATGAGTGAAGCACCATCAATGGCATGATGCTAAAGTCGGGATAGTGACAAGACATTTCCCTGTGAAATGCAAGGATTAATTGGGCTCCACACAGAAACTTCGAGAAGCTGCAAACTTAAATGTGAAGCGTGGAAAGTAAGCAGAATAATGGAAAGTGCAGGATTACGTAGTAGTAAGTGGACCATCTTCACAGTGGAGTTTAGTATCTGCAGGTCAAATTGGTCGGTGCAAACTTTTAGAAATGATGTAATTTAATATTGTTTTTAAAGAGTTTTTTAAAGTTGTTATTTTTGTTATGTATGTTACGTGGAAGTATTATTCTTATAATTAATTATTATGTTCTAACAAAGACATAAGATTTCCATAGTCCATATCAATAAGAGTTCGTTGTTTCTGGATTAAACTGTATTAGTTTATGAATCAAGGTTTCGGATCACACTCCTTGATCCATCATCCGAATGCAAAAAGAGTGATCTGAAACGTTGATTCAAAAAATAACACACAGTTTAATCCAGAAGCAGCAAACTCTTATTATGTTCTAACTTATATTTTCATTAAATATATAAATGATTCATTTATAAACAAAAATATAATTGTTAATAGTATCATTTTTTATATTTAAAAAATTGTGGAGATGGAGGTATTTAAGTTATGTAGATTGGTATAAGCTATTTGTTAGGAATAAAAGTGTATATTTATATTAATATATGTGTTTTATATAATTTTGTGCACATGTTATTAAATGTATTGTATTCATCTAAATCATCACTATAAGACTATATATTGGTCCTATTGTACTTTCATTGATACATCTTGGGATTTTCTAGCTCTACAATCGATATATCTTTAATTTCTTCTATCTTAATCAATATGGATTGTCCCAAACTATTAACAATTATTAATATACATACATACCACATGGTCCAAGATGTTTATTATCTTGTGTCCATAGTAAATGATAGTGACCTAAATATAAGTTCATCGCTTAATTATGGAAATATAGATAGAGTGACATAGAAATGATTATCTTACAATTTGATTCTGGCTTCCTTAGAGTTTATCTTCCCATTAAACATTAGGTTCATTTTTTTTATGATGAGGATACTATTTAGGAACCTAATATTGCTTCATTTAATGAGTACTTGGACATGATTATATATACATAATATATTATAATTTATTCATTCTATGCATATATAAAAGAATATCTCTTGGTTGATGTATTGAGAATGAGATTATTTAAGCAAGCTTCACAATCTATTTTATTTTTTCATCTTATGCATATCTTACTTGATCACATTACTTAGTAAATGAATTTATGTGTATATTTAGTAATCACTTTAGAGTGTATTATCTTGATGATATGCCACTTATAACTTCTAGTGGCCACAACCTGGGAAATGCTAGGTAATCCTCTATGAATTTTCATGATACATCATCCTTGGATGCCCTATCAAATCCTCTAGATCTCCTTGTGTAGAAATCATGGCTCAAGTAGTTGATCAATACATGTGAAATCATTTTGGTTCCAACTGAATTAATCTTAGAGTTCAAAACCTAGCATAAATAATTTCACTAAGTCAGAGCCACTCATGCCAAAGCTAGCAATAAATGTATATGCATCCTAAGGGGTTATTGTATTCTTCTACATCTTTACATTCTAGACTTCTTATGCATCAAGACATATCAAATACACATATTCTTAGTGGTAAATGAAAACTGGTACTCTTAAAAGGGTGCCCATTTCTTACTTGATAAATCCTTTATCACTCAAGTGGCTAACCTTAAATTATTATTGATTATCTTAAAAAAATTAGATTTGATTATTAGTTAAAAAAAAATTAGTAATCCAAATGGCTAATCTTATGCCATCTTACTATACAAAATAAAAATCTTAATAAGACAATACAATAGGGAATATTTATCCCACTTTCTCTATAGAATATTTTTATGACTAGATATTGTACACCTTGTAAATCCTTAGAACACTTTAAATTTTTAATAATTGTAATGTGTCATAATTTTTGGGTTATCACGAAATGGAAGTGTCATCCTTTCAAGAATCTTTGAGATTCCTTGGATGACACACTACACCACTTAGAAATATGTAAGAAATTATTTATGATGTGTAAGATGTGTAAGAGCATCTATGAAATTTTATGGTAAGATATTATATGGAAAATGTAAGAGCATGTAAAAGCGTTGATAGAGTGTGTTACATATAGCAAACTAAGTCAAGCATCTTTATCCACTATTTATAACATGCATAATAATACTTTATAAGAGGTTTTAATGGACCAAAATGGAGTTCCCAAGTTTTGCATGTGGGCTCTTTTACTTGGGATTTATATTCTACAATGGGAGGATTTCCTCTTGGAGAGGAGTGCATGGGTCCAACTTGTACTAGTTGGACCAAGACTTGGTTCATAGTTTGAGCCTATGATTTTGAGAAACCATTTTGGTTTGATGGATCTCCTTAACCCACATAGTGGAGGCTTGTGATGGAGATATTTATTGCAAGTACATGCTACCAAATTAACTCAAAATTCATAGATGAAGATCTCGATTGGAAGCATTGGACTCTACATTATATTGTAATCTTGTATTTGATATTGATAGTAAATTTTTTATGGATTTTTCTCATAAATATGTTTAGAAGGTAAATATTACATGTTGTCTAATATGTTATGGTGATGAAACTTGTGTATAAATGAACTTATTTGTATTTTTTCTTAGGATTAATGTATAATTTATGTAGTTTCATTTCATTTGGTATTAGAGCTAAAACATGTTAGAATCATGTAAGTAGAAGATTTCTCCTTGAAATTAATCTTTGATTGACTAGTAGATCTAGGTACATGATTTTATATTTTAAGTAAAGATATGGTTCACACTATAAAATGGGTATAGTAAATTTAAACAAGACAAAATTTGAGCTTTGAAAGCATACTGTAGACTATGATAAATGGATTATAGTGAATGTTTAAACTTCTTCAAGAATGGATAAAAATTATTTTTCTAAACTTGATACAAATGCTTGATCTACTATCATATTATTCCTTCCAAATTCAATGTTCCTAAATGTGTCTTCAAAGGAATCAACTTAAAATATGTACGACCAACTTGAGAACTTGTATTAAGAAAATTCCATAGTTAATAAGTTTTTATTATAGAAATTGTATTCCTATAGAATTGGAGATATAGATTATATGATAAAGAATCTAAATGTATTCAACACTCTCTTCAATCAATTGGCATCCATATATGTGAAGGTGAATGAAGAATATTAGTGTATAACCTTGCTATGTTCCATACCAAATTTGTGGAATACTCTAGTTATTATAAGTAATAGGACCACCTCTAAGATAACCCTTGAGGGATTAATTGAATCCTCTATATAAAGACATGAAGTTGAAATATGTGAAATAATATACCAAATACTATTTAAATTTTCATATCTCATTAAAAGGAGAAGGGGAAGAATAATAAGGGAGACAAGATATTAGTGTCAAAGTGAAGATCTATGTCTCCTAGTAAATATAAGGTTGCATGTTGGACTATGGAAAAATCAATCACATTAAGAAAAATTGCAAGGAGCAAGGAGTGTGATGAAAACTCAAATTTAAATTCCCTTAATAAAGACATTAAATGTCTTTGTTGTATCTCTTTCCACACATTCATACATGGATGCATGAATGATTGAATCTTGAGATTCTTTCCACATGAATTCCTACAAGGTTTGGTTTTTTTAGTATGATAGTTATAATGGTGGAAAGTTATATTTTGGAGACAACATGATTATCAATATGATAGAGTGAATATTGTGTTTGGAGATGAAACAAAAAAGTCTTTTTTTGACATATTGCACAGCCCTAGTTTGGAAAAGAATGTGTTGTCTGTGAGTAAAATGAATGATTTGGGTGTACATGCACATTTCTATAAGGATTGTTTTAAAATGTTTAAAGGATACATGGTATTAGAGAAGGTACTTATTTTTTCTACTCTATTTATACATTATGTTAGTAACTTTGTTGAATGCAACATCTCTAAAAACCATAAGCTACTTACACAAATAATTATGTTGTGGCATAAACACATGGATTAAATTGGTGAGAGGGAGTAGATTAGAGAGGGATGGATGGAGGGAGGTAGAGATGGAGGGAGAAGTGAGATAGAGAGAAGGAGAGAAGAGGAGGGAAGGACGAAGAGGGGGAGAGAGGGATTGGGAGGGAGAGAGGGAGAGAGAGAGAGAAGGGGGGAGAGAGAGAGGGAGGGTGAGAAGCAGAGACTTGAGATAGGGAGAGGGGGTGGAAGATAGAGAATTGAGAGAGAGAGGGGTGGGAGAGAGACCTAAGAGATATGGAGAGAGAGGGAGTGTGAGAGAGAGGGAGTGCGAGAGAGGGAGAGAGAGAGACAGGGTGGGAGAGAGATAGAGGGAGTGAGTGAGAGAGAGAGAGTGGGAGAGATAGGGGAGGAGAGAGAGAGAGGAGTGGGAGAGAGGGGCTGGAGTGAGAGGACTTATCAGGTAGGGTGGAGGACAGAGAGAGGGAGGGAGGGAGAGAGAGAGAGAGAGAGAGAGAGAGGAGTTATCTAGGTAGGGTACCATAAGGAGAGACCTGAGAGATACGTGTAGAGAGAGGGAGTGTGAGAAATAGGGAGTTGGAGAGAGAGGGAGTGGGAGAGAGATAGAGAGAGAGAGAGAGATATAGAGGAAGGGAGAGGGAGGGAGGGAGTGTTTGAGAGAGAGACCTAAGAGACAAAGAGGGGGTGGCAGGGAGAGACCTGAGAGAGAGGGAGAGGGAGTTGGAGAGAGGGGGTTGGAGTGAGAGGGACTTATCTAGGTAGGGTGGGAGGGATAGAGGGAGGAAGGGAGGGAGGGAGGGAGAGACAGACAGACAGATAGAGACAGAGAGAAAGAAAGACAGACAGACAAAGACAGAGAGAGAGAGGGGGGAGAGACAGAAATAGATGAAGAGAGATACAAAGAGAGAGAGAGAGAGAGGAGGGGGTGGGAGGGAGGGAGGGAGAGACTTGAGAGAGAGGGAGAGAGGGATGGGAGAGAGATAGAGGGATTGTGAGAGAGAGAGAGAGACCTAAGAGAGGGAGAGGGGGTGGTAGGAGAGACCCGAGAAAGAGGGAGAGAGAGAGAGAGAGATAGGGAGGGGAGAGAGGGGGTTGGAGGAGAGGACTTGCCTGGAAGGTGGGAGGAGAGGGGGAGGAATGAGAGAGAGAGAGAGAAGTGGACCTGAGGAGAGGAAAGGGGTAGGAGAGAGAGAGAGGGAGGAGAGAGAGAGAGAGAGAGTTATTCAAGTAGGGTTCCGTGAGTCGACCCGAGAGAGAGGGTGGGGAGGAGACCCAAGAGAAAAGAGAGGGAGTGCGAGAGAGAGAGGGAGTGGGAGAGAGAGGGAGTGAGATAGAGGGAGTGGGAGAGAGGGGGTTGGAGAGAGAGACCTAAGAGAGGGAGAGGGTGTGGGAGGGAGAGACCTGAGAGATAGGGAGAGGAGGGAGGGAGTTGGAGAGAGGGGGTTGGAGTGAGAAGGACTTATCTAGGTAGTGTGGGAGGGATAGAGAGGGAGGGAGGGAGGGAGGGAGGGAGAGAGAGAGGAGAGAGTTATCTAGGTAGGGTGACAAATGGAGAGACCTGAGAGAGAGGGGGTGGGAGGGAGAAACCTGAGAGATAAGGAGAGATAGGGAGTGCGAGAGATAGCAAATGGGAGAGGGAGGGGGTGGGAGAGAGAGAGACCTAAGAGAGTGAGAGGGAGAGGGGGTGGCAAGGAGAAACTTGAGAGAGAGGGGAGAGAGGGGGTTGGAGTGAGAGTGACTTATCTAGGTAGGGTGTGAGGGAGAGAGAGAGAGAAAGGGGGGGTGGGAGAGAGAGATCTGAGAGAGAGAAAGAGAGAGAGGGGGGGGTGGGAGAGAGAGAGAGGGTGTGTTTGGAGGGAGAGAGGGAGAGAGGGAGTGGGAGATAGAGGGATGTGAGAGAGATAAAGGGAGTGAGAGAGAGAGAGGAAGAGAGAGGGAGAGAGACCTAAGAGGGAGAGGGGGTGGCAGGGAGAGAGGGAGTGGGAGAGAGGGGATTGGAGTATGGAAAAAATGACAAGGTAGTGAGATGTTTGAAAAAATTCCTCAAAGAAATGGGGTCTCCTGGTGATGTACATCACTAGGAGACCCCATTTCTTTGAGGCATTTTTTCAAACAGCTCATTGCCTTGTCTATGCTACCACATTTTCCATTTTATGCATATCCTAAAATCATTCAAATCTTTGAAATATATCTTTGATGCATTTTATCAAAAAATTCACATGCCTTGTCCATGCTTCCACATTTCTCATACATGTATTCCAAGGGAGTTGCAATTTCTCATACATGTACACCAAGATTGATAGTGATACAGATAACTATTTTCCATTAGTGTTTGATCCTCCTTGTAGTGGGAAGAATTTAATAGTGACAAGAGTCATCTGTGATCTTTGGCAAGCTATAAATTGTAGCAACAAGCATCAACATGTGCACCATGATAGTCAAAGTATGGAGAAAAACCATAACAGAGGTAACTTTGATTGTCATTTCCCTAGCTCTGGGCGAGGCCAATCTCAACCCAAAACCTTTTATAGGGTCATTCCCAATAACTACAAGTGCCCCTTATCTTGGTCTTATCATGTCATTTTGTATCCACCTAGAATGCTAGAAAGTTGAAATATTGTGTTTTAGCTATTTCTCTTTACCTAATTTGAAAACTTCATTTTAGAAGTTAATGATGATAATTATCATGTTTTTATCTATTTGTAGTCTAGATATTATTCTAAAAATGTTGAACAGTCACTACATGCAGTGCAACCAGAACATCATGGAGGGCGATGAGCCTCTCTTAGAAAATGATTTTGTTTACTTGCCTATAGATTTCAAGTAGGTTAAAATATCATATAATCACTTTTCATTGATAATTACAATTAAATTATTGAGTTTTAATAGCTTTCAACTAATAATTAGATTAACTTGATTTTGGTTTGCAGAAATAGATGTAATTCAGGCTATACATTTGTGTATTTCACATTGGCTAAAGCTACATGGAAGTTCTCTAAAGAATTCCACAAGTGTCATTGGGTTGAATTTAATTCCAAAAATATTTGTGAAGTTACATATGTCAGACTCTAGGTGTGTGTGATCTCTACCAAGGCTTAATATATATATGCTAGCTTCACAACACTTAATCTTTTATTATGTCTCTAAATCATCTACATTGCAACACTAACCTGATACAAGCACATTTAATCCAACCTTTCTTGTTAGGATTGGGATTGTTTACCTTGCTTGTACATTGCTTGCGAGGATTAGGATTATTTACATTAAAATGGGTCCATTGAGAGTAAATTCACATATCCCTCAACAATATATCCCTTCTCCTCATATCTCAACACCTCATATCCAAATATCCTTAACCACCCTTCATAACTAGGCAATGGGAAAATGACAATGCATAACTAGAGGTACAAGTAGTAGAATACATGAAATGAAAGAAGGAATTTTCTCTTGAGAAGTTGAGGAAGGTGTGTGTGCAGTAATGGGAAAATGACAATGCAAAACTAGAGATAGAAAGTACTAGAATGTATGAAATACAAAAGGAATTTTCTCTAAAAACACTTGAAAAGAATCAAACCAAAGTGAATGAGATATATAGTGTTTTGAATGAAGAGATTATTCTTGCTCTCAAGAAGTTTCAAGGAAGGTACCTATGCAGTATGTGAAATGGGCAACTGGAAATGGAGAAGTGGAAAACCTCAAGAGGTTTTGTATTTGGTAAGAATTTGTGCAGGAAAAGAAAGTGAGAGATGATGCTATAGGTGGATTTGAACAAATGAATTCAAAGATTCTTGAACTTAAGACTTCCATGGAGAACTTAAATTTTATTTAGAGAGCCCTTAGGTTTAGATTTATTTAAGGGAAAGAGAGCATACTAGCAATATCACCTTTGGTGCATTAGATTACATGCATATGAAGTATTAACACGATCTACTAGCATGCCCTAGATTATATTTGGCCTTCTTGCATCTATCCTATACTTTAGTAGACCATTCTAATACTTTAGATGGCCTTAACCATTTCCCCACAATTGTTATTGCTAATAGCAGCTGGAACAAGTTTGTGACAAGATTAAGTGAAATTTTTGTAGTAGAATTTGGGAGGTATATCAATGTCTTTCTACTTAGATATGCTTGCAGAAAAGGCAATTATTGAACTTTTAGTTGGTTCTATTTTTGTCATGCACGTCTCTTGAAGTTGTTTATTGACTATTGTAAGCTTGCAATTTTAACTTTTAAAGTTTCTTTCTTCTAGTTATTTGGTTTGAATTCATGTTTAGAAATAGGATGAATAACTATGAAGTTTGTTGTTGGGAAGGTTGATTTGTGGTCTCTTAATCTATTAAGTACAATTCATTAGTTAAACTCTTTATTCTATTACCTGAGTGAAGCTTTGAACTCCACCACCACTAGGAGGTGTTGCCATGAAATCTCCAAGATTAACCTATTCAACATCCAAAAATAAATATTAGAATACGATTCATATAACAATGATATTCATATGTAATAATATTTTTTTACTAGTTACATACCTCAGCAATACATATCGTGGTGTAATATGGAGGTGGAGGACCGCTCAAAATAGAATGAACACTATGACCCTAAAATTTCATTACAATCATTAAACTAAATTAGTTAATCTTGCATTTCAAAAATGAAGTTTAATAAATTAAATTCAATGAGCTTGTTAACATTTACCTGAGTATCAAGGTAAATGTTAACAAGAGGGCATATATCATCACCAACCAGTCAGTTGCAAACATAGCCTACGCATTTTCCTCATGACTATCTATGAGGTCATAACCATAGGTGAACCCATAAGCCTAACAAATATGGGGTGGAACCCTAACCCTCAAAGTCTCCCCCAGCTCACGATGTATTACAGGACTAGAATGCTCTATGATACTCTTGGTCAAAGAACTAATAGGCTACAGAGCCTTGACCCCAGCACTCTCCTTCACAACAAAAGGGATAGCCACATGCTCATAAGTCCGTTTGGCAAGTGTTCATCTCGCTAGCCATTCAGGATCAAGACGTTCCCTTGGTCTATCCTATGCACACCCACCACCTCCACCCTTTTATTGAGGACAAACTCATAGTAGATTTTCCTCAATAAATATTGTGGGACCTCATTATTGTTGCATAGAGAATGGTCAAAAACCATCCACCACCTCTACCAAAAATGGTCCTTTATCCCTTGGTGGTTGCACCAATGGATAGGAAACCTCTTACTTGTAGGGTGTAGAGGTTGATTTGTTCGTGGGTTTGTGAAAAGTGAACATAAGTCAAATTTTGTATTTTTTTCATTTTTGACTTGTGTGTAGGATAGTTTATCTGCATAATATTCTATGTACTTGTGTCTCTTCTCCACCCAACCACTTATTTGCTTCCTAATTGAATCTACGTGTTTTAACATAGCTTCAAGTGATTCTACAAGTGTGGTTCTTTGCAAGGTTGAACTTGCAAGATCTTTCAACCTCGCAATTAACTCAATTTGTTTTTTGTTATTTTTTATTTCCCCCATTAAATTGTGTTGAGTTCCAGGGGGATGTTGAGGAATTGTTGGAGGATTTTGTTGTTGGATTTGGGGTTTTTCTTCACCAAGTATTTTGGGTTGAGGTGAAGGAGGATTTTGAAGATTGGGAGGTTGATTATCATTTCCTATAAATTAAATAAATTTACATCAAAAAACTTATTAAATCTACCTATTTAGAAATAAAATCACAAAAAATAAACAAAATGTTACACCCCATTGTGCATTTACCTATTTACTATTTACTATGGTAGGTTAAAATACTAAATAAATGAGTGTGCTTGTGTTTTTGAATGAAAAACATGTGTTTGCACTTCGTTTATATGTATTATTTGGAAAATTATGAATGGAAGTTAAATTGATTTGATGTTATGTTAAAATGAAAAGTAGAATGAATGTTGAATGAATTTTATATTCTAATTATGAAATGAATATATATGCAAATGATCATTTTGATGAACAACTAACTAGTATTGTAATGTTCTAAGTTGAATGTAGATACGGGATCAAGCCTCAAGAAGGGAGGGGAAGTATCACTTAGGAGAAGTGATTGGTTGGGTAACCCTTAACAAAACCTAACTGAGCTTTTTCACACACACACACATATAGATGGGTTCAATTGAGTCATAGTTCAGGAAATTGGTAAGTCATCCATTGGTTTTATTTGTGATTAAATTTGCGAAGGTATAGGAATCTGTTAAGATGTTATTTTAGTGATATTGTTAAGTCTCCTTTGCACGTGTGAGTTCTTTCTTATGTGATCTTATTTAATCGATGATATATATACATGGAATGTATATATGTATACATATAGATGTCAATGATAAACCCATACACGTGAGTTAATATGTACATGAGTATATGTAGGTAGACATACCTATGCATGCTCATGGACGGATTTCTCATGGGCATGAGAGTATCGAATGGATAATGTTGAGCACCCAAAATATTGTGAGGGATCTGAATTAGTATTCTATTAAACCATTCAGTCATAATCCAATCAATTATCAAAACATATTTAACTGCAGCTATGAATGAGTACATGAAAAATATCACAACACCACATAACACAAGAACACCAAGATTTTTATGTGGAAAACCCAAGGAGGGAAAAACCACAGTGAAGATTAAATGACAATATATCATAACCGGTTATAAGATATTATAGGGATCACTGCCAGGACTCACTATCCTTAAAAGGCTCATAGCTTGAAAATAGATGCAAGAAAAAAATGGCTACATAGCCAAGGTGTGAACTGATACAAAATGCACCTTTCTTGTGCTAAATTCAGTTCCAATGAAGTTCCAGATACATGATACTACACTGCACTGCAGTCGCTCTGCATTCACAGTAATTTTTCCATTATTATAATTTCGCACATATAAATTCACAAGTTCGCACAATCTCAGATTTCGCACACACCATATGTATCACTTCCATTTTTTTATATTCAACACTAGACTATTCCACATAAATACCATATTGCATCCACATACATCAATTAGGTTGGCCTAATTATATGCAGCCCCATTTCAATTCAAAAACTTGGTCAGCTTCATACATGGATACAAACTTCTTTGTGCTCAAAATAAACAAGAAAAACTTTGAATTAAGTTTCACACAAATCTAAAATAGATCCCTTTAATCCACAATACATATTAATCTTCATAGCACAACTTCAAGCATTAGGTCGGCTAGGGATTAGACTCAACCACAAAATAATCCAATCCATCCAACATCAATCATTCGTCTAATCATATAAGCAATCTCCATCTGGAATATGTGTAGTGTTGACACCTCTAAATCATTTCCCAAAATTGTAGAGCCTAAAACCAAACACCAGAGGAATGTGGACCAGATAACTCTTATTAACTTGTACTGTATAAGCTAGAATATAGTTTTCTGAACTTATGTCACTTGTAACTTTCAACTAGATTGACCAAAATTGTTGAAATATTGAGCATAGATATATTTAGTAGTCCTAAATAGCATACCATAACCACATAAGCTGATCTTAAACATGAGTGAATCCGGACCAAATTACCAGATCAAGATGACACAAAAATGGTTTTACTAGATCATTCAACACTATCAACAAACATTGTTGGCATCAATGACAACACATCAAAGGGTTCATTCTTCATTCTTTCAACAATCTCCCCCTTTTTCATTGATGGAAACATGTGCCAAAAATGAATTTCAACAAATTCAACTTCAAATAAAAGCTTCTCAAAACTTCTCCCCCAAACACAGTATCTAAACTTCTCCATACTTCTCCCAAAACTTCTTCAACTTCTCAAGACTTCTCCCCCTTTGACATCAAGGACAAAGGAAGTTCTAAAAGACAACTGAAATGAAATGACTAGCTCCCCTCAAGGAATTATCCCCAAAGTTACATTTGATCATATGTACAGCCAAATAAAAACTGAAAGCAACTAAAATAAATTATATGAGGTGAAATATGTTCACATGGAGGAGAAATCTCCTTCAAGTTCCTTAAGAATGGATTCCCAAGAAATTTTCCCTTCATCCCAATTTTTCTTAGTTGTAACAATTTCCTTATGCAATGATTCCAATTCCACCAAATTCTCCTCTCCTTCTTCTGGAGTAGTCAGATAAGGATTTATCTTTTAAATTTTATCAGCTTTAGTGAGAGAACTTGCTATTAGTATATGCTTGCACTTTACCAAGTCTCCAAGCTGACTGAATCACTTATAACATCCCATTTTTGTCTTTGCAAGGTGAAAACTTGTTTTGAAAGTCTAAAATTGTAGTCCAAGAGGCATAGTTTATGTCTTTTCTAAGATCATAAGTTCTAAAGGAATTAATCAATTGTGACTCTATTAAGTCCATTAGGTCCTTAATGCCTTGAGTAGCATCCGGCCATCTCATGCACTGTAAGAATAGTGTTTGAGCCTCAATTTCACATTCTTTCACTTCTTCCAAACATTTCATAACCTTGCTATGTGTATTTGCACATTTGTCCTTAATTTCAAGCAATATTTTCTCCACAATCATTGACTCAACTTCTTTTGTGGCTTGCTCCTTTAGGCTAGAAGTATATTCCATGAATGAATCAACCAGGAACTTCAAATTCTCAATAGGTGTTAAAGAATCATCAATGGTGGTACTAGGGGTTGCATCTTGTAAGACTTTGATTGCATCATTAATTAGCTCAGTCCCCTTCTGATGAGTTTCTATGATTTTTTTTCTCCTAGAGGTGAGAAAAGTGCCTCCAATCTCCATTCTCTAAATAGGTGGGATTTTATTCAGATCAACATAGGCTTGTGATGGGATTTGAACCAATTGAGGAGGAATGACTAGTTGAATCCTTATTTGCTTTGTCAGATGACCCTAGAGGGTGTTCCTGGAGGATTATCCAAGTGACTTTGTTGGCTCTGTGGTCTTCTAGGATTCTTCTTCATTTCTTTCAACTATAGATTCTTCTTTGTTCTCTTCTTTCTCTTCTCTTCTTCTTTTTTGGAGGTGTTTTCCTTTTTCATGTCTTTCTTTTCATCCTCCTTGTCTTTATCATCCTTATCATCCATATTCTTTTCATCTTTACCTTTTTCTTCTTCTCCATCTTTATTTTCATGCCTTCATTTCTGGTATACTCATTTTATTTGTCTTGTTGATCTTCATTTTTTATATCAAATTCGGTAGCCTCTATTTAATGTTAAATTTATTTTTAAGTACACTTATTTGCATTTAAGTATATGTCTATTTACACATATTTTCCATTATAATTTCTTAATATATGTTTCACATATACAATTGGATACTTAAATGCATTTAGGTATGTATATATCTGTATTTAATTATCCATAGGTATTTATAATGATATTTTTAGGCTTGTGTGTTTATAAGTATTTATATTCTTTTTACTTAATTTCTTGCTCTTTTCTACTTTCATAAATTAAGTTTTTATCTTTATCATGCCTTTTTATAATCTTCTTTAATTCCTTTGACCTTCCTTGGGGTTTGTGTCTTCCACCCCTCTCTCTTGAAAGGAAAGAAGAGTGTGGAATATGCCTTCCTAATACTAATCTTTAGGAGAGAGATACAGAAAATATTTCAAAACTTGCAATTACAAAACATAAAGATGCACATACATGAATAATAGAATAGACAATAAGGAATGAACATGGGATTTATGTGGGAAAACCCTCTCAGGAAAAAACCCACAAACCAAAGCAGAGATCTCTTGTATTACAGTAAAACATAAATTACATACAAGTGCAGAGTTATGCTCTTTCAGGTGCTTTTTCCATAATGAAATCGGTAGAACTTCGTTACATTCACTATGATCTTCACTCACCCAAAATTCCCATGCGCTACAACATTGCCTACATACTTTTCAAGCATAACGGAAAAAACTATCGTTCCACTTTCCATACCAACCGAACAGTCATTGTCTCTCTGAATTCCCACTGTCACCTTGATACACCTATCATTCCATCGGAGTGTCAAAGAGACTCCCAAGTGACTCCTTCTGATATGGTGAAGTCTCGTTGATGAAGTCCCATCAAAATGTAGAAGGGACGTTGTAGCAACTCCTTTCGATATGGTGAAGTCTTACCGATGAAGTCCCATCATAATGTCAAAGATACTAATCTTGTTGTCCCACTAACATCCACGCGTCTCTTCAAAGAAGCGATCTTGCCTCCCATCAAGATATCAAAGGGACAAGCCTCAAGGTCTCACCAATATCGTATTGTCTCCTCGATATAGCTCCATTGAAATATCGAAGGGACCACATTTTAGGTCCCGTCAATATCCTTATGTCTCCTCAAAAATTCCCTTCCCATCGTTCATCAGAATATCGAAGGGACTACAAAACAACTCCCTCCAACATCGTAATGTCTCTTCAATGAAGCACTTATCGGGATGTCGAGGAGACTAGCCATTAAGTCCCATCAAAATTCACCTGTCAACCTGATGAACCTGAAGCCGATGCCTTTTACACCAATAAGTTTGAGAAACCTCTTTCTCAACATTCTCCCACTTGACAAAGAACTTATTGGCTCCCAATCAACTCTTGAATTCACTAAATATTCTAGGCCCCAAGGCCCATCAAATTGGTGCATCATTTGAGCTTATTCATGCTCATAGGCTTCATCAATGCATCAACAACATTGACCAAAGTATCATTTTTTTCCAGACTAACCTTTCCATCCTCCACCATATCACAAACAAAGTGGTACTAAACATCAATATGTTTCATCCTAGCATGGAAGGTTGGATTTTTTGCCAAAAAAATGGCACTCTGACTAACACAACAAATAAAAATCTTCCTTGCATCAAAACCAACATCAGAACACAATCTTCTAAGCCAAATTTATTCCTTGTAGGTATGAGTTGCTACCATGTACTCAGCCTCAATAGTGGATAAAATGACTACAACCTACCTCTTGCTCATGTGGCTAACTACACCACCAAACAATGTGAATACATATCCACAAATGCTAACTGAACTCTGAGATCTAGTATATGAACCATGATAACATAAGGCATACTCAAAAGTACCCTTCAAATACCTAAAAACTCTCTTCACAACATCCCAATTCAGCCTTCCTAGATTAGCCATAAATCGAATAAGCACTCCCACTACTTGGGAAATATCCAGCATGGTACAAACCATTGCATACATTAAACTACGAATTGTACTTGCATAGGGAATCTTGGTCATTTCCTCCATCTCAATAGGATATTTAGGACAATCTTCAACAAAAATTTTCATTCCCTGCAACACTTGAACAACTAACTGCTTACAATCCACCATATTAAACTTCTCTAGGACAAAATTTATATACTTGCTCTAGCTGAGCCAAAGTTTTCTATTTCCCCTATCCCTTCTAATTTCCATCCCCAGAACATACCTATCTGAAGCTCGATATTTCATCTCAAACTGTGCTAACAATTGAGATTTTAATTTGGAAATCATACCCTTACTATTCCCAATGAACAACATATCATCCACATACAGGGAAATAATAAAAAGATGACCATTTTCAGATTTAAAGTAAACACAATGATCAAACTTTGATCTCACAAACCCCAAAGACAACACATAGGCATCAAAATTTTGGTACCACATTTTAGATGATTGTTTCAAACCATACAGAGATTTCTTTAATTTGCAAACCAGGTTTTTCGTACCTTTTTCAATGAAGTGCTCTAGCTGGGACATGTAAATCTTGTCCTTCAAATCACCATGAAGAAATGTTGTCTTTGCATCCATCTACTTTATTTCTAAGTCATATGCAACTGCAAGTGACAACAAAAATCTAATATACATCAGCTTAGCTACAGGAGAAAATATTTCTCCATAATCAATTCCCTCCACCAATGAATATCCTTTTATGACCAACCTTGCTTTATGCTTCTCAACACTACCATCAAGAACTATATTTTTCTTGAACACCCATTTACATCCAGTAGGCTTACGTCCTTCAAGAAAAGGTACCAGATCCCATGTTTCATTCTTCTTCAAAGATGCAATTTCCTCATTCATGGCTTCCAACCATAAATCTAAATAAGACATACCCATAGCCTCTCTAATTGTCTTAGGCTCATCAGTGTTAGCAATCAAAGCATAGGCACAACTGGAATCTAATAGAGAATATCCAAACCTTTTATTTTGCTTCTTAGCACGTGTAGACCTCCTCAGAAGTTGAGGCTAAGGTTCTTCATCTTATTCAGAACTTTCAGAGCTACTTGATCTCTCCTCATTAATAGGTCCATAAGGAGTATGTAGTTCATCTTTATTTGGTGTAAGAAGAACTTCAACAATCTCCTTTCTTTCTTCTTTCATCTTTGGTTGTAGATCAAAGGTTTTAGCTCACAGAAGATCACACTTCTACTATAGAGCACCTTCTCTGTAACTGGGTTCCAAAGCTTGTACCCCTTCATACCAATGCCATAATCAATGAAAATACACTTCACTTCCTTGTTCTCCAATTTAGATCTCTTTTCACTAGGCACATATGCATACACCTCACAGCCAAAGAATCTAATGTGTCTCAATGAGGTATTCTTACCAGACCTTGCTTCCATAGGTGTCTTTTCCATGAGTTCCAAAGTGGGAGATTTGTTAATCAAATAACATGTTGTAGCTACAGCCTCAGCTTAGAACATTTGTTCCATACTAGCACTACTTAGCATACTTCTCACCCTTTCCATCAGTGTTCTATTCATCCTTTCTACAACTCCATTTTTCTATGGAGTATAAGGAGTTGTTTTATTCCTTTTAATTATGTGGTCCTTGAAAAACTTATCAAAATCTACTGAACAAAACTCACCACCATTATTCGTCCTCAAACACTTAATCTTTCTACCAATCTGATTTTCAACCAAGGTTTTAAATTCCTTAAACCAACTGAAAACTTCATTTTTACTTATAAGAAAATAAACAAATGTCCTTCTTGAATAATCATCTATGAATGAAACAAAATACATAGATTTCAAAAGCAAAGGAACATTAACTGGACCAAACATATCAGCATGAATATAATCTAGAATACTATAAGATTTATGAGGACTAGAATAAAATGAAACATGGTGTTTCTTTCCATATATGCAATGTTCACAAAACTTGAACTCAAGATTACAATCATCAATTCCTTCAAGTAGGATTTTATTTTTCAAGGATTTTACACCTTTTTCACCAATGTGGTTGAGCCTTTGATGTCACAACATTGTTTTCCTTGCTAGGATCTTCATCTCCAAAGAGCTTTCACCCTTAGGAACAACACCTCCTTTCTCTACATGATCATATTTACTTGACTTTGCAGAAGCACTATTACACAGTATTGCAAATGCATCCAGCTTATAGAGTTCCAATTCATGCACCCTTAGCTAACACCATAGAGTCTCTAGTCATTATAGAAACACCATTTGATAAATTGACTTGCACACTAGCATCATTAAGCTTACTTACAAAAAGTAAATTTTGAGCCAAACATGGTATATGCATCACATCATTGATTCCCTTCACTCTTGCATCAGGACACTGAATTCTAACTCTTCCACAACCAACAATATCTAGGTGAGAATCATCACCCAGATACACCTTTCCACTAGCATACTTTTCATACTTTGAGAACCAACCTCTATGAGAGGTCATGTGAAAGGATGCACCTGATTCAATCAGTCAAACATCTTCTAAAGGAATCTACATCGCTCTAAGAAGATTCATTTTCAAAAGAACTATTTTTCTTTTTCTTCGTCTTCTCCTCTTTACAATCTTTCTGGATGTGTCCAATCTGCCCACAATTCCATCATTTCACCTTGGACTTTTTACCAGGAGACTTTGATCTCCCCTCTAACTTGGATTTAAAATTCTTGTCTTTCTTAATGCCTTTCTCCTTTGATCTTCCTCGAACAACACGAGCTTCCTTGGCCATCTCATAAGATTTCCTCCACATTTCTTCTGGCAGTAGTGAAGCAACCACATCTTCCATCTTGAAAGTGATTGTTGTACTCCCAATAGCCATTACCAAGTGATCCCATGTGTCAGGAAAATAATATAACAGGAGCATGCAATGATCCTCATCATCTATTTTCACACCCATAGATGCCAACTGGGAAACAATCATATTAAACACATTCAAATAATTTGCAACAAACACTCCTTCCTCAAAAATAACTTATTTACCAAAGATTCCCCCTGATAAATGTCACCAAGCTTCTTCCACAAAAGTTTTGCTGTCTTCTCTTCATGGACGTTTAAGAGAAATGAATCGGCCAAGCACAATCTGATCAGACCCTTGGATTTTTGGTCAATTGCATCCTAGTCATTATGCAAGGTTGTTGATGTTTGTTAGAGGACACTACATCCCATAACTCTCAGTCTACAAGTAGTTTTTCCATCTTGATTTTCCACAACTCAAAATTGCCACCATTGAACTTCTCAATATTCTTTCGGATGTTCTCACCATCTTAAATCTGCAATAAATTATAAACTAGATTTCTCTACAAAACTCTCGCTAAACAAGATCAGCACAAAAAACCAATCTTACCCACAAGGACAAGAAAGTTGGCCAAGATTTGATACGAACTGAAAGGAAATCAGAGTTTGAAATACACTTTCCTAATACTAATCTTCAGGAGAGAGATACAAAAAATCTTTCAAAACTTGTAATTACAAAATAGAAAGATGCACATACATGAATAACATAATAGAAAATAAGGAATGAACATAGGATTTACATGGGAAAACCCTCTCGAGAAAAAACCCACACACCAAAGCAAAGATCTCTTGTATTATAGTAAAACATAAATTACATACAAGTGTAGAGCTATGCTCTTTCAGGTGCTTTTTTCCAGAATGAAATTGGCAGCACTTTGTTACATTCACTTTGATCTTCACTTCCCCACAATTCCCATGCACTACGACATTGCATACATACTTTTCAAGTGTAATAGAAAAAAGCATTGTTCCAACTTCCATACCAACCGAACAGTCATTGTCTCTCTGAATTCCGATTGTCACCTCGATACACTTATCGTTCCATTGGAGCATCGAAGAGACTCCCAAGTGACTCCTTCCAATATGGAAAATTCTTATTGATGAAGTCCCATCGAAATTTTGAAGGGATGTTGTATCAACTCCTTCTGATACAAAAAATTCTTACTGATGAAGTCCCATCAAAATTTTGAAGAGACTAATCATGTCGTATCGTCGACATCCACCTATCTCTTTGATGAAGTGATCCTGCCTTCCATCGATATTTCGAAGGGACAAGCCTCAAGGTCCCACCAATATCATATTGTCTCCTCCATACAGCTCCATTGGAATATCGAAGGGACCATATTTTAGGTCCCGTCGATATCCTCCTGTCTCCTTGAAAATTCCCTTCCCACCATTCATCGAAATGTCGAAGGGACTATAAAACAACTCCCTCTGACATTGACTTGTCCCTCTGATGTCCCTTCTGATAGTCCATCAGAATTTCAGAGGGACTACAAAACAGCTCCCTCTAACATTGTAATGTCTCTTCAATGAAGCGCTTATCAGGATGTCGAGGAGACTAGCCACTAAATCCCGTCAAAATTCACCTGTCAACCTGATGAACCCAAAGTTTATGCCTTTTACACTAGTAATTTTGAGACACCTCTTTCTCGACATCTCTCTCCCAAGAATCTCACTCTTCTTAAACCCAGTTGGGTCTGTAACTAACCTTTTTTATCCTCAACTATATATCCTAATGATGGATCATAGAGTGTGATATGAAATGTTGATGTAAAAACTTACACACAATCAAATCCAGAAGCAACATATTTTAGAATATTTCTTTGTTTTGGTTTGTTGCAAGTTCTCCAAAATTTATTGTTGAAGCAACTCACACAAATCATAATCCTTCCCATTTACCACCATGTCATGGGCAACTCAAATATTGAGTTATCTCTATTTTCGAAATAGATTTTGAGACCAATCATGATAGATGCATACTTCACTATAGGATTGATGATTGGTTTAGTTGTTAGTGCTATCCTATCAAATGTGCAACGAGTTAGCCATATAACTACATTCTTTATAGACTTCAACATAGGTATGGGTCGATTATCACATAGTCCATTCACAGCCTTAATTGCATCCTTTGAAATCAATCTAGGCATATAAGTCCACATGAATTTGTCATGTATTTTGCTCAGGGCTATATTTACATATTTTGCATCCAGTTTACTACTAAAGTTAGGAAATCGGTTCCAAATGTCTAGCTTATTTTGCACTAGGTTTTCACATTCTGGTCTCACCAAAAACTTGTCTCTAGTTAACTCATTAGACCATAAATCCTTGAGAACTTGATGATCATATATAGATTCTTGTGTCTTTAGTGGGAAAAACCTTAACTGGGATCTTCGAAAATGCACCATCGGGGTCATTCTCAAACACTTTCCATGAAAACCTCTTGAACTTCGATCTAGGTCTTTCAATAACCTCAAATATGGTTGGTGTAGCCATTACAACCTCAATTTTATCTTCAAATTCTTGTAAAATTGCTTCAAATATAAACCCACAAAGAACAGATAGCAGTAAATACCTTTTTTCGTGCTTTAATAGGAAGTAGGGTTTGATCTCCTTCAATCACTCCTCAATTCACTCTTCTTTCTTTCAAATGTGCAAAAGTGATTTAAAAATCCACTAGGGACTTTTCTTTATACATTATTGATCTACCCTAAATTATATTTCATGCCTCAAATTTTCAAAAGCTAATAAGAAATTCTTTGAAACACTATAAACCCTAAAAGGCTCTGTAATATCTCATATTTGCATATTTTCTACTGGAATCTTTTCTAAAAGCTTAAGCATACCAATCTACACCATATATCTTCATGGCATTGCTTGACACCTCATGATTCTAGGGGGTTGTTAGATTTTTCTGTTACTACTCCCCCTAAGCCAGTCATGGGCTTAGTTTTTAGAAGAAATATCTGCACCAGATATAGGTATAGATGCATTTGATTCATCCTTGTTTTTAGGTTCCTCTTTTTTCTTCCAAATCTTCTCAATTTCCTTCTTAACTTCAGTAGGATCAACTTTCTTCACTAGATTATTCCTCTATTTCAAATTAGTGTGTCTTCCATTCTTGCTTCTATATAATCTTGAAATGTGTCTAGGCTTGTTGCAATTATAGCACACAACATTTTTCTAACCGAACTGACTTCTATTCATTCTTGATCTACACTAGTTAGCCTTATGTCCAAATACATTGCATGTATAGCATTAGCCATTGAAGGATTGAAATATTCCACCAGTATTGAATCTATTCAACATCTGACTTATGCACTCATTAGCTTTATGTCAAAATTTCTTGCATGTAAAACATTGTCCAGAAAAGGATCCAACATTCTGATTCATTCTACTTCTATATTCTATAGCTTTATGTCCAAATTTATTGCATGAATAACAAATACCATTGAAAGATGGGTACCTTTGAGAATTTGGTTGTCTGATAGGAGGTCTTCCAATATTGCTTCTTTGTATCTTCAACTGTCTACCACTTCCTTGAGTCTGCTTTTGATTGTCAACCTTGTTAG
Source organism: Sequoia sempervirens (assembly GCA_007258455.2). Lineage (NCBI taxonomy): Eukaryota > Viridiplantae > Streptophyta > Pinopsida > Cupressales > Cupressaceae > Sequoia > Sequoia sempervirens. The sequence continues at coordinate 413,695,335 of VDFB02075321.1, read as the reverse complement.
ATGTCTGGTTTTTCTTTGAACTTTGTCCTTCTTCAAGACCCGAGCCACCTTCATCCTTAGAAGGTTTCTGAATTGCAATTAATTCATCAAGCACTATGGTACTTATTTTGAATTTGTCATCATTAGCTCTTGCTTTCTCCATATCAGATATTAATGTGACCACCTCTTGTTCAAGCTTTGTACATTCATCAGCCTTGCTTTGTATTTTATCATTTATAAAATCCTCAATTCTCTTATTTTCTTCCATTTGCACTTTTAGTCTGGTGATGTCTTCATTTGCCTTTTTCAACTATTCATTAACTTCTCTATGTCTTTCTTTGAACGTCTTGATTTTTTCTCTCAGATTTTTGATGCATTCATTTGCTTCCCCTAGGTTTTCCTTCAATATTTTGTTCTCACTTTCAACTTTTCCAAGATCTTCAAGGGAAGTTTTAAGTTCTTATTTGTCAAACATGCAGTCATCTTCTTCATATTCAATTGTAGAAATTTCTTTTGGAGGAATAGGATACTTTTTATCAGCCATGTGTTCAACCTCCAAGGTCTTCCTCAAGTTGTTATACTTTTCAAAAGGAACGATGTTCTGATACCAATTGTTGAACATGTAGAATACTGAGAGGGGGGGTGAATCAGTATTCTATTAAACCATTTATTCATAATCCAACCAATTATCAAAACATATTTAACTACATCTATGAATGAGTACATGAAGAAAATCACACCACATAACACAAGAGCACCAAGATTTTTACGTGGAAAACCCAAGGAGGGAAAAACCATGGTGAGAATTAACTCACAATATATTATAACTAGTTATAAGATATTACAGGGCTCACTACCAGGACTCATTATCAGTAAAAGGCTCATAGCCTTAAAATAGATACTAGATAGAAATGGCTACACTGCCAAGGTGTGAACTAATACAAAACACACCTTCCTTGTGTAGAATTCAATTCCAATGACATTTTGGATACATGATAATGCACTACACTATAGTCACTTTGTATTCACTGTAATTTTGCCCTTATTCTGATTTCACACATATAAATTCACAAGTTCACAATTTCTCAGATTTCACACACACCATACATCACTTCCTTTTTTATGCAACACAAGACTGTTGCACATATATACCCTATTGCATCCACATACATCAATTAGCTCGGCCTAATTAGATGTAACCCCATTTCAATTCAAAAACACTTTGTTGACTTTATACATGGAGAAAAACTTATTCACACTCAAAACAAACATGCAAAACTTTGAATTAAGGTCAGAACAAATATAAAATAAATCCCTTTAACATCCTATTAGGTCTCAAAAACGCTGGTTGGAAAACCTCAAGAGGTTCCCAAGCTCTTGGTACATTTTAGGCTAACGAACAAGGACAATTGGTGTATTTGAACCTTTTTCTCTTCAGGCTTTACTAGACCAAGGTGGGTATACCTATGCAAATGAAGCAGACTTAATCTATATATTTCCTATTTGATAAATCTATCCACAATGGAAATTGGGTGTGGAGAGAAGCAAGCCTAATCTGGTATAAATTGTATAAGAAATATCAAGGTGAAGTTCATTAATATTTTTCGTCAATAGTTGTAAGGTTTTGAAAATAGATTTGATGAAATTAAGTGATGAAAAAGGTAAGACTAGTGCTTTGTTGGGTAGATGGAGTCAAATGAAGATCTGGGATGAATGACTTGTATTGGTTGTAACTCAAACTATTTGGCACACTTATGTTGGTTTATATCTTGTATAAACGTGCAAGCAAGTTATTGACAAACTCTACTTATTGATCCAACTGACACAACTAGGTTACTTATGATTTATCAAAAGGATTTTAATTCTTCCTTGAAGGAATCAATTGAATAAATCATGTAGAAGCAACAGATGACACCAAATTGGAGACAGAATGGCAATCCTAATTATATGGCTCTTCTTACTGATCCAATAACATTTCCAGATCACTGTGATTGACTAGAAGGTTTTTAATTCTTTTAAAGAAACCAATTAATCACACCACACAAGAACAACAAATTTCCTTGATAAATTGAATATATCCTTGATACACCAATTTAAATAATAAGGAAATATTAAGTTGGAGACAACCAAATAATTGTATATTTTCAATAAACAATTGATACCAATATAAAGCCATAGAATCAGAGATCTTTCATTGATTTTCTCAAAATTATGCTTGCAACATAGTCTTTTGAAATGTAAACATTATGGAACTCTTCTCATATCTATCTATTATCCCTATTCGCTTCCTACTCTCTAATATATCGCTTTCTTTTGGTCCTGGTCTCTCTTATATATACGAGAGGCAACAGACTTCAAACCAAAAGACACATCATTTGATAACAAAACACATTTTTCAAACTAAGCATAATTTAAGAAATTAACACAAATGTATACATGTGCACCAATCCGTTAATCTATGAGTAAAATCTCGTGGTCACCTAAGACTTGTTCAAAGATTTTACTATATAATGGGGTCCACATCATTACCACCAACTGATTCTAATTGTTGCCCAATTATGCCCAGAATGTCCACTGCCTAATTGATAAACAAATTCAATGCCAAGAGGTGAGGAATGTATTCTTATTTTGCATGAGTGTCTACATTGGATATTACTTCTTTCATATCATACTCCATGTGCACAAATTTCTCAATTTTTTTATGAGTATTTTGCAAGACCATATCCTCGTCATTAATTTCTTGCAATGCAGTTGTTAGAAACTCTATAAACTTTGCTTTCCAATTATTCCTTTCTCAAAGATTCCATGTATCATCATGGAGTGAAGGAATCAAATTAAATCATCCAAGGTCCTCTTTGATTCTACGATGATATTGGTTATGGGACTCCACCAAGTTATATCTCTGCAGTATTTTTTCTTTCAAAATCTGTTTATCTAGAAGTTCCTTCTTTTTATCAATCATTCTTCTTTGCAATCAGATATTCTCCTCTATTGCTGATTGTACTTGATTTAACACACTCCAATAATCATCATCTTGCTTCATCATCTTATTGAACCTTTCCTTGATTATCTCGGACATAGTATTGTACTTAATGACATTCATTTCCTTTTCTAGTGCCTTACAATTTTATTGGGCTTTCAAATGGGAATTTTTCCAATAAGATACATCAACTAATGTATCTAATACTCTCTTGTCCTTTCTGAGCCATGGGGAGTACAATTTTGAAGAAAAAGAGGAAGATGAATTCTCCTTTTGATGTGATAACTCCCTTTTCAATTTTTCATTTTCTTTGACCAACTTTTCAATTTGTGCTCTAGTGAATTTTGACACACTGACATTCAATTCTGTAGTTTCGAAAAGATTAGTTTCCCCAACTCTTTGGACCAAAAGATGTCCAAACACATAATTTGGATTGTCAATCACTGCCATCCTCTTCTCATGAGAGTATAGTGACCAAATAAGTAAGGTAGCCTCATCTGGATTATACCCAGACCCTGAATATATCTTGTCACTAGCCTCCTCTATTAGGTTCATTGTTGTATACCCTCTTTTTCTGAAACTATGGAACATAATTGCAGACCTAATGTCCCATCCTAGTAGAAGTAATACCCCAACCTCTTGAAGTAATTATCTACCTCTCTTGGGGGTGAAATATTGCATCTCCATGTCAATTTCCATTTTCAATTCCTCTAAAGCAGTAGCTTCCTTTTCAAGAGTAATATCTTGCTCCTTTTGTCTTATTTTCCTTCCCTTATATTCATAGACAAATGATCTAAATTCAGGAGTTTTAATAAAGTCACCATCAGAAATGAATTCTTGACCAGCCTTGACCCTAATGTCATCAGATATCTCATTTGATGCTTGAAATCTTACAATATTCTATTCCTAAGGGGGTACATATTGTGTAATCACAGGGGCTTTTATTTGTTCTACTTGTTTCTCCTCCTCACTACTATTATCATCACTTTCTTTGTTACTTTCCTCTTCTTCACTGTTGTCAATAGAAAAACTTACGTCAAGAGTGGGTTGTGAGGATATGTGATCTAGAGGCTCCACATCTTCAGCCTGTACTCTTGTATAATTCACATGAGATGTATCAAAGACATATGAAGGCACATATTTTATTATTTTATTCACATGAGCAATAAGTTGCTCAATCCTAGCCAAGGGATCTTGTATATCACCAAATGCTTTTGAATATGATGGGATATTCTTTCTTTTCCATTCCTCCGTGAGCACAACTTTATTATATTAGGCCATTCTATCACTTGTGGAAGCTTCATCTTGATTCCTAATCGTATCATCAAGCACAAACCAATGCTCATACCTTAATAGCCCTTGTGTTAATCTTGCTTGATGAATAAACCCCTCTACATCAAATTTCTCTCTTTCATACCCAAGGGGAAGGTTGTAATGGGCTAATTTAGCACCAATTTCCTCATATCCCTCAATGGAAACCACTGTAAAATCTACAAAACAAATAGTGTTGGGCATGAGTGATTGCTTATTATGACCCTTGAGGTGTTTAGCATCGAACTTCCAATTGTCGTACAATCTCCAAATAAGCAACTCTATTAGGAACTACTAGGGGTAGAAAATGTGGAATCCCTTCAAACCCGTAAACTCTTATTACTGTACAGCTAGAGAAAGCATACTAGTCCCCCCAATTATGGTTTACTTTACCTTTTGGGTCATTCTCATTTGGTCTCAAAAATCTTTGCACCTCAAGGGATAAGTTTTGATCATATGAATATCCCAGTAGCTTCATTAGTGGTTTAACAAAAAATTCTTCAAAATATAAATAATGAGACCTTTCACATCAATTATCCCATAGTGACATCCACATATGTACAGGCCTGAAGTTTCCATTTTCATCTATATCTCTAATCCTCGGTTCTTTACTCCACACATTTCTGGCATGTCCCTCATACAAAAGTAAATGCATTAGCAAGGAATAGTGTTTGAAATCTATGTAGTCATTATTATTTTTTATCCTTTCAAGCCTTTGATTTAGGGTGTTAGCCCAGTAGCTTGCATAGTTGAATGACCTAGCATCCTTGCTCTGTATATCCACAGCTATAACCATTGGTGTAATAGACATAAGGGGTGGGACCTTTATTCCCAAGACTTGACCAGCTGAGTAATAGGTATACTAAAAGTATTCTTCAAACAAATTTACATGAAAAGGAGGGTTTTCATTGCTCGAAAACCTCCTAAGTTGGCCTTCCTCATTTTTAACTCTATGCATAGGTACTTTCCATCTCTTGTAGCTAGTATTCATGTAGCTATATTCTGTCAAGAGATCTCTAATTGTGAATGGAAAATTCATGGGATATTCTAACTGAAATACATTAGAGATCGGGTCTTGGGAGATAACAAGCATATCGGCCCCACTTGGTGACTGGATACTTCTCTTCTTGGTATTATACCGACCGGAAAGAGCTTTCAATAATTCTACGTTGATGAATATGTTTGGTACCACAAGCCTTCCTAAGTTCAATCTCCATGGGTTGCAAATTGGTTGAAATCTAAATTACTTTCTGTAGTGATACATGAAAAGCTCATATCCCCAGTGTGGCGTCCAAACATCCCACAGACCCCTATGTTTGTCTAACAATTTACTTATTTGAGCACTCCTCTTGGGTCTCAGCCCCGACCCCAGACATTGGTCGATCAAATCTTGGTTTAAATTCCTCTTTTCAGTTTTTGTTTCTTTTCCTTAGGTTTTTCCACATTTTTTTTCATTGAAATCTTCTGAAAAAATTTAACTTACTAGCTAAGAGTGATGTACATACTTGAATTTCTGCCTCCCTAGTTTTTCTACGTAAGAGGTCTGAGTTCTATCTTTTCTGCTTCTATCCTTAGCCTAGCACTCCTGGTTTCTACAATTGTATGCTCAACTTGTGGTGCAATTTACTTCTCGTTTGGCTCATTAATATACCACTTGTTTCAGTCTTGTCATCGGGGGGAGCATTTATGTTAAATATCTCAACAATGCTCTTAGACGTCACATCAACTAGTAGTATCATTCATCGCTATATCATTGGGGCCTTGGTTCATTTTCCACTGATGGCCACCTTCTCCACCGATGAATGTCTTTCTTTCGGTCAATCGGTGGGATATCAAACAATGTTACCCCGATACACCTCAGCTTCACCGTTGAGTGTTATACTTCTAATAATTTGTGATTGTATCAAGGGACCACATTAATCATTCATCTTGTTGATGTATTAGAGCTATGGTGATGTGATCATCTTTATTGCCTCTATCAATTTGTCAGGAAGACTACCTTGGAAGTTAGCCTGATGGAATAAGGTTACATCGATGTAAGGTTATGAACTACCCTCATCGGGCTATCGGTGGGGTGGTGATGGGAATTCCACCGATGATGTCAATGGGACCTCAAATCCTTTTATGAATGCAATTGTTTGGGTATGTTGGCTACAAAATGGAGTTTTCCACACAAATCTTAGCAATTTGTCTAAATCATAAAATTAAGTGTGGTGAATTTTTTTGTAAGGACTGGGAGGTAAGTGGATAGAGGTTGATGAAAGTATGTGGGATTTTCTAGTCCTAACAGTGGCTTTGTCTGGGGATGAATGATTGTAAGATCATTGCAAGAATCCAGAAAATATTTGGGGAGTAGACTATGGATGGAAGATGAAATGTCATGAGAACCTAAAGCTACTGTGTATGGAAGTTATAAATATTTGAAGGTATCTCAAGGATTGTCCATGCATTGGAAATTCCTGACCTTCTCCTAGACTATTGTGCATGGAAAAAGTTATTTTTAACAGGTTTGTCAAGAATTGACCATGCACTAGCAATCCTTAATCCTCCTTATGTTCTTCAAGAAAAGAAATGTTTTAGGAACTACCCATGTATTGGAAATTCTTGTTCTTCTCCTAACATGTTCTAGAGATAATATGAATCCTCACCTCCCTTTCCAACAACAAAGGTTCCTAACCATAAGGCCTCAAATTTCCCATGCTTTCCTTTGTCTTGACTCCTAGCCACATGAGAACTATGTCATCTACTTCAAACTTCCTATTTTTAGCCTTCTTGTCATACACATATTTCATTTGTAATTGTTTCTTCCTATTATGCTACTGGGCTTGGTTTCTGATTTCATTGAACTCCATTAATTCTTCCATCCTTTCCTCCATAGGTTCAAGAACATCTAAATCTTCTTGCAAGAAGAATTTGTAGACTATTATTAAATTATGTAGAGGGAGCCTGGCTTGAGTTCCATACACAAGATCAAAAGGTGATTTACAAATGGCCTTTTTCATAGTAATTTTGTCTGCCCATAAGGAAAGCCTCAACTTGGAATCCCAGGCTTTTTTATTGTTATCCAGCATTCTTCTTATGATCTTCAAAATACTCTTGTTGTTGGATTCAGCCTGCCCATTTTCCTGTGGATGATATGGTGAGGAGTATGAAATTACTATACCATATGACTGGAAAAATCCCTTGAATTCATTTGACCTAAAGCACATTCCATTATCAGTTACAAACCTTGTTGGGACTTTGAATCTTGTGATGATGTTCTCCAATAAGAAATGTTCCTTGCTTGGTGGGTATGGCTTCCATCCATTTTGTGAAGGAATCTGTGGCCACTAATATCCATTTGTGTCCTCCACTAGACTTTTCTATAATTTCCCCTATGAAATAAATTCCCCATTGGTGAAATGGAGCTTCAACCTGCACAAGTCTTAGAGGCAATGCCCCTTGATATTTCAATTTTCTATAAAAAATTTGGCATGCCTCACATTTTCTAGTATAGTCATGTGCATCATTAAAAACCTTAGGTGAATAGTACCCTACCCTTAATATCTTATGAGTAGTGGTTTTTGCTGAGAAATTCCCCCCACATACTCCTTCATGCATCTCCTTCAAGACATGCCTCGCTTGATGCTCATCTAAGCACAACAATAGAACACCATCCCTATTCCTCCAATAAAGGTCCCCCTTCATGAATACATATTTTGAGGCCTACAACTTGAGTGTCCTTTTTCTGTTGTCACCAAACCCATGTAGACATTTCAAATGTTTAAGATAGTAAACAATATCAGTGTACCATGACGTGTTTTCAATACTAGTGACCATATTTTCTTCATCATTCACATTGCATACTTGGGAAACTTCCAAATTTGTTTCAGCCATCAATTTGGCTAATCCTTGCCCTCTTACAAGCTTGGTGATCTGAAACTCAATATCATACTCTTGGATTCTATTTATCCATCTACACCTACGTCATGTTGTCTCACTTTGTATGAATACATCCTTCACTGTGGTGTTAGGCACATAAGCTATTACTTTTGCTCCCACTAGATATGGTCTAATTGCCTTAACAGCTCTTACCAATGCATAGGCTTGTTTTTCCACAATATCATATTTCAATTCTACATTTTGGAGGGATTTACTAAAAATGGAGACTGGTTTCTCATATCCTTCATCATTCTTTTGGAGCATCACTGTAGCAACTGTGTGATAAGATGTGAATGAAAAGATTTGGAAAGGTTTGCTGAAATTTGGAGATTTCAATACTGGAGCTTCCTTGATTGCTCTTTTTATGGATATGAACACATCTATAGCTTCATTTTTCCAATCAATCTTTGCACCTTTCTTTAGCATCTTCGATATTGGCTTTACTATTTTAGAAAAAATTGATATGAATCTTCTTACAAAATTGATTTGTCCAAAGAAGGATTGAATAGCCTTAACTATCTTGGGATAGGTATCTTGTCAATGGCCTCCAATCTTTTGAGATCAATCCTTACTCCCTCCTTAGAGACGATATGTCCAAGTAACATTCCTTCTATTACTGCAAAATGACACTTTTTAGGATTGAGGGAGATGCCATATTCCAATGCTTTCAGAAGTATCTTTTCAAGGTGAGCCACATGATCCTCTGCCTTTTTGGACTATGCAATTAAATAATCTTGGTAGAATACCATTAGCACATTAAGAAGGTCAACAAAAGCAACATCCATGGCCCTTTGGAATGTTGCACCAACATTTGTGAGTCTAAATGGCATCCTAACATAGACATATGTTCCCCATGGTGTAGTGAAGGCTGTCATGTACTGTTTTGATTCTTTAACTTTCACTTGGTTATAGCATGAAAATTTGTAACTCACATCCAATGACCCTTTGCAACATAGAATCCATGTTTGGAAGTGGGTAATTGTCCTTGAGAGAAGACACATTTAGGTTCTAAAAGTCTACACAAAGCCTTATATCTCCATTTTTCTTTCTGAATGGTACTAGATTGGAGACCCAAGAGGAATGTCTAATCGGATTGATAATACCTCCTTCCCTAAGCTTCATAAGCTCTTCATGCATTTTGGGTTCCAAAGTAGGGTTTATGGGTCTTTTTTTCTTCCTGAATGGTTTTGCATCTGGCTTCAATGGGATCTCATGTTGGAAAATATCTTCTCTATATGCCTTAAGATCCTCATAAGACCATGCAAAAACATGCTTGTTTTTCCTTAACAATGCAATCAACATTTTTACGATTGTTGGACTTATCTTCTTTCCAATGTATACTCTTTTTGGTGCCAATTCAGTCCCCAAGTTGATCTCTTCAATATCTTCTCTCTTTACTGGTGTTTGTTTCATGAGAGCATGATCATTTCCATCAAACACTCTTTCTAGTGCCACAAGTCCTTTAGGAAGTTTGTTGGTTTTGAGCTGCACAACTTCTTTTCCAAACACAATCTATTTTCCATCTACTTCTTCCACAAATGCATTAAAATCAATCTCTTGGGCTTCATACTAGTCAATGCAATGTAGAAACTTGATGAGATTAGTGTCATCATTGAAAACTTTCCAACTATAGATGTTATCAGGGATGGCAGGCCTTGTTTTGAATTCAACTTGAGACACTTCAGTCAGGGTGACATCATCTCTTTTTAGAGCTAACATTGCCTAGGAAATATGCCATTAAGTTCTTGGACCTATCTATCCATTCAATAGAAAAGGCATAAAATATTTCTATTGTGTCCCACACAACATTCTTGTATTGTTTTAGCCTTTTGTTCTTTGTAGCATATTTTGATATGATCTGTGAAATGATCAACTCAGAGTCTCCAAGAATAGTTAATAGTTTGATTTCATGTTTGATAGCCATATTCAAACCAATTAGCAGGGCCTCATACTCTGTTATGGTATTACTGCATTCAAATGTCAACAAGAATGAATACTTGAATGTAGCACCTTCAAGTGAGATAAAAACTACTCTTGCTCCATTTCCTTCCTGACTACACGCTCCATCAAAATACGTCATCCATACACCGTGTTGACTCTTGCAAACATGCTTATCAATTAGATTAGTATTCACTAGTTCAAGCTGGGAAGGCTCTATTCTGAAATTTCCTAAATCCACATCACAAAAGCAGTTCAATTGATTTTGAGCAACATAGTCCATAATTTGATTCATCCTTGGTTCTCTATATAGCTTGACCTCTTCACCATTTACTGGTATTGTGGCATAGGACAAGTCAAATTGTACATTTCCTCCAACTACTACAATCCATTGTCTTGACAAGAGAATCCCAAAATGAGGGGGTGTGTCAATTACAGTTATGTCAATATTATATACTTCCTACGGATAAGCAGCCAACTTCACCTCTACATCTTTCATAATTCCTACCACTGGGATAGGTCTACTATCCATAGCATAGCATTTACCACCATTAGTTTCCACCCACATGCCATTTTTTTTCATGACCCCTACCTGCATGATGTTGATAGCAGCACCTGAATCTATCATACAGTTTCTCACCAACTTGTTATTTATGAGCAATGTAGTAAAAAATGGATCAATTTGTGGAGGATGCGCCAATGCATCACCAAGAAAAACCTCAGGAACCTTTACTTCTTCCTTCTTGTTGTTACTGATCTTAGTGGTCCCTTTGTTCTTAGAGTTTGTGCTTTTATTGGTTCCATTAGATATTAGTTGAATAGCATTGTCCATATACTCTTTTATTTTCATCATTTCTAATAATGGCACAGACATCTTTACCTAGGACAAGGCCTGTGTGAAACCGAAAGAGGTATTTTATGTTTTGGTTATCTTTTGTTTCAGTGGGTCTCCTTTGTTCTCCTCCTCTCTTTTGTTTGTTTCATCAGACTTTTGCTTGTCTTTATGCAATTCCTTGTTTTCTTCCTTGAGAACATATTTTTGTTCATTCTTATCGGGTTGTTTATTTTTTGTCTTTTTTGGTGTTCCCTGTGTTGTTTATTTATCTTTCACAAATATCCCCCTTGGAACACCCCCATCTCCATTTATTGTTTTGTTTCTTAACCGATACTTGCTTTCTTCCTATTCTACTGTAGCAATGGTCAATTCCTTGATCTCTTCATCAGTTGGTCTCCTTTGTATTTACTTGACTGAGATGATGCACAAGGAGGATATGGTTCGTCATTGCTTTCATCATAATTAGGAAAGACTTGTTTTTCCATATGAATATTGTATCTTTGGTTATCAACATCATACCCATTGCCATCTTCTTCTTAAGATGAATATCCTTGCTCAATCAGATGGAGGGTGTGAGAGGTTAAATATATTGTATGATCCTCCTCTTCATTTTCCACTGGTATGTCTTCTTGTATTGATTGAGCTACAACACAATGATCAGGGGAATGTGGCAGTTTGCAAACTTGACACCAAGGATTATTATTAACCATGTATGCTCCCTTCTTCTTTAAGGGATCAAGAGTCTCTTTATTCTTAGGCCTATCAATTAGGGGCTTTCCATCCTTCCAATTTGTGTTATATGGCATATCATGCAACCTTGGTCTTTCATTTCTATATGTATTCTCTTGCTTATTCTGAGGGTAGTTAAAATTTTGGGGAACCCTAAGATTATCTCTCTTACTAATCATCCCAGCAGCCTTTCTATTGTTCTTAATGGTCAATGTCATTTTTTTTTCTTCAATTAGATTTCTAGGGCACCTATTTCTAAGCCCATATCCTCTCTTTGGATGAAATAATTTTAGGTAAATGCTTAATGTTGTAGGGTCAGTCAATTTGGACCCAGGTGGTATCTTATTGTGAAATTTGGAGAACCTCTGGTTGAAGTCATAAACTAATTCATTCTGATGTTTCTGGATACTTATCAATTCATGCAAGGAAAACTTTGGGGCACACTGATTCCCATATTGCTCTAGAAACATTTTGGGAAGTCTAATATAGAATTAATTGAACCATCAGGTAGGCCATTGAACGAATCCCTCACCTCTTCTGTTAGGGACATCACGAACAATCTCATATTCGCATCCTCATACTCCATACCAATATCTTGAACAAAGGCATTAAAATTTATGATATGTTCTTCAGCTAATATCACATTATTCCCAGTGAACTCAGGAACCATATTTATCCAATTACTATCAATTAGGTATGGGTACAATTGATACCCTGTTAGATCAAATTATCTACATGGGTTTTTAGGATTTTGTGGAGGCAAGTTCAAGGGTGGTGGATTAGGGTAGTATTGGTACCCATATTGAGGCTGATGATAGGCATTTTGTTGGATGTGTTGTTGGGGGTACATATTTTGATGGGGCACATGTTGATATTGTGGGGGGTATTGCTAACCTGGAGGTAGATTGTGTTGGGGAGCATTGGTAGCATTTGGATGTTGGGATCTCTGAGATGACATATTATACTAAGGATGTTATCTTTGGTTTAAGTTTTGTGGTCCTCTTGGAACACCTGTGTTTTGGGATGTCCCATGTGAATTGATATTACCACCCTATTTATGTGGAGGGACATACTTTGGTGGTTTTGATGTATTAACACTCAATTGAGACAATTGTTGACTCAACTCTATATTTCTTTTTATCATCCACTATCTTCTTTCAAGCGCCTATTCCTACCACTGCATTTGTATTTCTGATTCTTGATTAGTCATGTGCTCAAAATCTTCAATGAAAGTTGATTTGTCTATGAGCCCACACTAGTTTCCTTCTTCTTGTCTATGGTCCATTTCATGGTCATACTTCTCTTGCCTCTACCTTCACTCATCATCTCTCTGGACATGGAACTCCTGCATCTTTTTCTTGATCCATTTCAAAATGATAAATGGGGTGATCATTGTTTTCCTGTTCAAATGGAGTGTGGGGATCTCCACATGGATTATTGTGGTGACATTCCAACTCATGTAATGGGTTGAAGCTATTGTGTAAATTGAAGACTTGTTTTGTTGAGTTTCCTTCATTTATAACATTTGCTTGGCTAGATGTCACTTTAGACTTCTTCATGTTTGTGTTTGTTTTTGTGGGAGGAGATCCATGTTTATCGGTCCATCTTCCATTGTTCTTATTGGGACTATCCTGGTGTAAGGATCTTCTTTTGTTCATAATAGATGATATAATGTATCTCTGATGTTTGTTGTCTATCCTTTCTGATCTGATGCTTACTTTGCCTGCCATAAAATTTCTTCAGACTCACCGCCTACTTTCTAAAAGTAGGAAAATAATTCAGTTCATTCCCAACGGAGTCTTTTAACTCTGGAGTGACTCTATGATGGTGGTCTTGCATTCAGAATTGGTTCCCCAGCAGAGTCGCCAATATTTTAGGTCTCAAAAATGCTAGTTGGAAAACCTCAAGAGGTTGCCAAGCTCGTGGTACATTTTAGGCTAACGAACAAGGCCAATTGGGGTATTTGAACCTTCTTCTCTTCAGGCTTTGCCAGACCAAGGTGGGTATACCTATGCAAATGAAGCAGACTTAAACTATATCTTTCCTATTTGAGCAATCTATCCATAATGGCAATTGGGTGTGGAGAGATGCAGTCCTAATCTGGTATAAATTGTATAAGCAATATCAAGGTGAAGTTCATTAATATTTTTTATCAACAGTTGTAAGGTTTTGAAAATAGATTTGATGTTCAATTAAGTGATGAAAAGGGTAAGACTAGTGCCTTGTTGGGTAGATGGAGTCAAATGAAGATCTGGGATGAATGACTTGTATTGGTTGTAACTCAAACTGTTTGGCACACTTATGTTGGTTTATATCTTGTATAACTGTGCAAGAAAGTGATTGAAAAACTCTACTTATTGATCCAGCTGACACAACTAGGTTACGTATGATTTATCAAAAGGATTTTAATTCTTCCTTGAAGGAACCAATTGAATAAATCATGCAGGAGCAACAGATGACACCAAATTGGAGATAGACTGGCAATCCTAATTATATGGCTCTTCTTACTGATCCAATAACATTTCTAGATCACTGTGATTGACTAGAAGGGTTTTAATTCTTTTAAAGAAACCAATTAATCACACCACACAAGAACAACAATTGTGCCTTGATAAATTGAATATATCCTTGATACACCAATTTAAATAATAAGGAAATATTAAGTTGGAGACAACCAAATAATTGTATACTTTCAACAAACAATTGATACCAATATAAAGCCACAGAATCAGAGATCTTTCATTGATTTTCTCAAAATTATGCTTGCAACATAGTCTTTTGAAATGTAAACATTATGGAACTCTTCTCATATCTATCTATTATCCCTATTCGCTTCCTACTCTCTAATATATCACTTTCTTTTGGTCCTAGTCTCTCTTATATATACGAGAGGCAACAAGTTTCAGACCAAAAGACACATCCTTTGATAACAAAACATGTTTTTAAAACTAAGCATAATTTAATAAATTAACACAACCATATACATGTGTTCCAATCCATTAATCTCTGAGTAAAATCTTGTGGTCACCTAAGACCTTTTCAAAGCTTTTACTGTATAATGCGGTCCACATCATTACCACTAATTGATTCTGATTGTTGCTCAATTGTGCCCAGAATTCCCACTGCCTAATTGATAAACAGATTGAATGAGAGAGGTGATGAATTTATTCTTGTTCTACATGAGTTTCTGCACTGGATATTACTTCTTTCATATCATACTCCATGTGCACGAATTTCTCAATTTGTTTATGGGTATTTTGCAGGACCATATTCTAATCATTAATTTCTTACAATGCAATTGTTAGAAACTCTATAAGCTCTTCTTTCCAATCATCCCTTTCTCAAAGATTCCCTATATCATCATGGAGTACAGAAATCAAATTAAAGCAACCAAGGTCCTCTTTGAGTCTACGATGATATTGGTTATGGGACTCCACCAAGTTGTTATATCTCTGTAGTAATTGTTCTTTCAAAATCCATTTATCTAGAAGTTCCTTCTTTTTATCAATCATTCTTCTTTACAATCGGATATTCTCTTCTATTGTTGATTGTACTTGCTTGAACACACTCCAATAATCATCAACTTGCTTCATCATCTTATTAAACCTTTCCTTGATTATCTTAGACACATTATTATACTTATTGACTTTAATTTCCTTTTCTAGTGCCTTACGCTTTTCTTGGGCTTTCAAATGGAAATTTTTCCAATAAGATACATCAGCTAATGCATCTAATACTCTTTTGTTGTTTTCAAGCCATGGGGAGTACAATTCTAAAGTAGAAGAGGAAGATGACTTCTCCTTTTGATGTGATAACTCCCTTTTCAATTTGTCATTTTCTTTGACCAACTTTTCAATTTGTGCTCTAGTGAATTTTACCACATTGACATTTAGTTCTGTAGTTTCCAAGGGATTAGTGTCCCCAACTCTTTGGACCAAAATATTTCCAAACACCTAATTTGGATTTTCAATCACTGTCGGCCTCTTCTCATGAGGGTATAGTGACAAAATAAGCAAGGTAGCCTCATATGGATTATACCCAGACCCTGAATATATCTTGTCACTAGCCTCCTCTATTAGGTTCATTGTTGTATCCCCTCTTTTTCTGAAACTATCAAACACAATTGTAGAGCTAATGTCCCATCCTGGTAGAAGTAATACCCCAACCTCTTGAAGTAATTATCTACCTCTCTTGGGGGTGAAAGATTGCATCTCCATGTCAATTTCCATTTTCAATTCCTCTAAAGCAGTAGCTTCCTTTTCAAGAGTAATATCTTGCTCCTTTTGTCTTATTTTCCTTCCCTTATATTCATAGACAAATGATCTAAATTCAGGAGTTTTAATAAATTCACCATCAGAAATGAATTCTTGACCAGCCTTGACCCTAATGTCATCAGATATCTCATTTGATGCTTGAAATCTTACAATATTCTATTCCTAAGGGGGTACATATTGTGTAATCACAGGGGCTTTTATTTGTTCTACTTGTTTCTCCTCCTCACTACTATTATCATCACTTTCTTTGTTACTTTCCTCTTCTTCACTGTTGTCAATAGAAAAACTTACGTCAAGAGTGGGTTGTGAGGATATGTGATCTAGAGGCTCCACATCTTCAGCCTGTACTCTTGTATAATTCACATGAGATGTATCAAAGACATATGAAGGCACATATTTTATTATTTTATTCACATGAGCAATAAGTTGCTCAATCCTAGCCAAGGGATCTTGTATATCACCAAATGCTTTTGAATATGATGGGATATTCTTTCTTTTCCATTCCTCCGTGAGCACAACTTTATTATATTAGGCCATTCTATCACTTGTGGAAGCTTCATCTTGATTCCTAATCGTATCATCAAGCACAAACCAATGCTCATACCTTAATAGCCCTTGTGTTAATCTTGCTTGATGAATAAACCCCTCTACATCAAATTTCTCTCTTTCATACCCAAGGGGAAGGTTGTAATGGGATAATTTAGCACCAATTTCCTCATATCCCTCAGTGGAAACCACTGTAAAATCTCCAAAACAAAGAGTGTTGGGCATGAGTGATTGCTTATTATGACCCTTGAGGTGTTTAGCATCAGACTTTTCCAATTGTCGTACAATCTCCAAATAAGCAACTCTATTAGGAACTACTCGAGGTAGCAAATGTGGAATCCTTTCAAACCCATAAACTCTTATTATTGTGCAGTCAGAGAAAGCATACCAGTCCCCCCAATTATGGTTTACTTTACCTTTTGGGTCATTCTCATTTGGTCTCAGAAATATTTGCACCTTAAGGGATAAGTTATGATCATATGAATATCCCAGTAGCTTCATTAGTGGTTTAACAAAAAATTCTTCAAAATATAAATAATGAGACCTTTCACATCAACTATCCCATACTGACATCCACATCTATACAGGCCTGAAACCTCCATTTTCATTTGTATCTCTAATCCTCAGTTATTTACTCCACACATTTATGGCATGTCCCTCATACAAAAGTAAATGCATTAGCAAGGAATAGTGTTTGAAATCTATGCAGTCATTGTTAGTTTTGATCCTTTCAAGCCCTTGATTTAGGGAATTAGCCAAGTAGCTTGCATAGTTGAATGACCTAGCATCCTTGCTCTATATATCTGTAGCTATAACCATCGGTGCAATAGACATAAGGGGTGGGACCTTTATTCCCAAGACTTGACCAGCTGAGTAATAGGTATACTGAAAGTATTCTTCAAGCAAATCTACATGAAAAGGAGGGTTTTAATTGCTCGAAAACCTCCTGAGTTGGCCTTCCTCATTTTTAGGTCTATGCAAAGGTAGTTTCCATCTCTTGTAGCTAGTATCCATGTAGTTATATTCTATCAAGAGATCTCTAATTGTGAATGTAAAATTCATGGGATATTCTAACTGAAATACATTAGAGATCGGGTCTTGGGAGATAACAAGCATATCAGCCCCACTTGGTGACTGGATATTTCTCTTCTTGGTATTATACCGACTGGCAAGAGCTTTCATAATTCTACGTTGATGAATACATTTGGTACCACAAGTCTTCCTAAGTTTAGTCTCCATGGGTTGTAGACTTGTTCAAATCTGAATTGCTTTTTGTAGTGATACATGAGAAGCTCATATCCCCGGTGTGGCGTCCAAACATCCCCCAGACCCCTATGTTTTTCTAAAAATTTACTTATTTGAGCACTCCTCTTGGGTCTCGGCCCCGACCCCTGACACTAGTCTATCAAATCTTGGTTTAAATTCCTCTTTTCTACTTTTTTTTCTTTGCCTTAGGTTTTTCCACATTTTCTTCCATTGAAATCTTCTGAAAAAAAACAACTTACTAGCTAAAAGTGACGTACTTCCTTTAATTTTTTCCTCCCTTGGTATTGTTGTGTAAGAGCTCTGAGTTTCATCTTTTTTGCTTCTATCCTTAGCGTAGCGCTCCTAGTTTTTGAAATTGTATGCTCAACTTGTGGTACAATTTACTTATGGTCTGGCTCATTAATAGACCACTTGTTCCATTCTTGTCATCTGGGGTAGCAATTATGTTAAATATCCTGACAATGCTCTTGGACGTCACATCAACTAGTAGTAATCATTCATCGCTATATCGTTGGGGCCTTGTTTCATTTTCCACTGATGGCCACCTTCTCCACCGATGAATGTCTTTCTTTCACTCAATTGGTGGGATACCAAACAATGTTACCCTGATACACCTTAGCTTCATCGTTGAGTGTTATACTTTTGATAATATGTGATTGTATTGGGCCATCAGGGGACCATAGTCATTCGTCTCGCCAATGTATTAGAGATATGGAGATGTGATCATCTTTATTGCCTCTATTGGTCTATTGAGAAGACTACCTTGGAAGTTAGCCCGAAGGAATAAGGTTACACCGATGTAAGGTTATGAACTGCCCTCATTGGGCTATCGATGGGGTGGTGATGGGAGTTCCACCAATGAGGTATTGTTAGGCCATTGATGTCAATGGGACCTCAAATCCTTTTATGAATGTGATTGTTTGGGTATTATGGTTACAAAATGGATTTTTCCACATAAATCTCAGCAATTTTTCTAAATCATAAAATTAAGTGTGGTGAATTTTTGGTAATGACTGGGAGGTAAGTGGATAGAGGTTGATGAAAATATGTGGGATTTTCTAGTCCTAACACATCCACAATACATATTAATCTTTATAGCACAACTTCAAGCATTAGGTGGGCCAAGGATTAGACTCAACCACAAAATAAGTTGAAATACATCCAACATTGATCATCCATCTAATCGTATAAGAAATCACCATCTAGAATATGTGTAGTGCTTACACCTATAAATCATTTCCCAAAATTGTAGAGTCTAAAATAAAACATCGGAGGAATGCGGACCAGATAACTCTTATTAACTTGTATTGTATAAGCCAGAATATAGTTTGTCGAGCTTCTGTCACTAGTAACTTTCAGCTAAATTGACCAAAATTGCTGAAATCTTGAGCATAGATGTATTTAGTAGTCCCAAACAACATATCGTAACCGCATAAGCTGATCTTAAAACATAAGTGAATCCAGACCAAATTATCAAATCAAGATGACACAAAAACTATTTTACCATATCAGTCAACACTATCAAAAAACATTGTTGGCATCAATGACAACACATCAAAGGGTTCCTTCTTCATTCTTTCAACAAATAATAAGGCATGTATATATATGTTTATATACATCATATGCATATATATATTAATCAAAGATTTTAAAAATATGTACTATTGATTGTATAAAAAAATGTGTATATTGGATATATTCATATATACATATATACACACATATTGAGAATATCAATATATGTATATATACATACATATGGCTTTATTTATAAAACAATAACATGGATATATGCATTTGAATACCGAAATACATATATATATATATATATATATATATATATGGATATATATATATATATATATATATTATTGATAAGTGATATGTTTAAATAAAGCGGTGTATGAAAATAAAGTGTCATTGTTTTAAAGTAATAAAGTGCATACTATATGAAAGAGAGTATGAAATACAAAAAATGATAATGCAGCAATAATGTGTGCTTTAAAAGTAATGCTATAGTCATTCTTTATGCATCAACAAACCTGCAAAATACAACGCAATGTATAAGAGACTCAATCAAAAGTAATAAGAGATATTTGAATGAGTATTTAAAAATTCAAATGGTCATAGCATAACAAACACCAAAAGCATGATGGAAGGATTTAGGTGGCACCAAAATATGAAAACTACATTGCAAACAAAAGTCTAAATTGTTAAGCATTGTCCAGTGTTGCAAGACAAAGTAAAATATAGAACAAGTCAAATAGAAGTTGGCATATTATGAGTTGACATGTTGATCTTTTATCTTGCATTTATGTAATGCATTCTTGTTGTCTCTATTTTTAAATGATATGCTACTCTGTTTTGATGAGTATTGATTTTAAATGTTGCCAACAATTGAATTTAGTTGCTAAGTCAAACTTTATAGTTGAGAAGTGTCATTCTAGATAGCTTATTTGTAGGTAGCTAAGTCTCATATTTATGTATAAATAGGGGAGAAGATCACCTCATTTGGATGCATTATTCACTTGCATTATGTTGTTTTTAATCTGAGTTATTCTTGTTTGAGTTGAGTTTTATGTGAGGAGAGTTAAGGGAGTTATTGTGAGAATTTCTATGTGGATTGGAAGAATTACTTAAGATTCTTGGAGTGGATTGAGCTTGGAAGTCAATTTATTTCATTTGGGAATTATCATTTTATAGGCATGTTATTTTGTCCTCTTATATTATATATGTTTTTGAAAAAATTGAATGTTGATGTTGTCTTGTGTGTTGAAATGCATTGATTTGCAAGGTTAGGGAAAGATTATGTTTGAAGGAATCTTAATCTACTTAATTTTTATGAACCTTATTTGAATGTTTGTACATACTCCATATTAAGGAGCGGATGCATTCGTTAGTATTATATACTAGGAAGGAGGAAGCTTAGAATAGCTTATGAAGTACTTGTTTTCAAATTATTGAGTAATTCGAACTATAGAAAGTTCATTTATTACCTTAGAAAGAGATTGCTCCATGAAGAAATAAGCTTATGTGTTACATTTACTTAGTAGGAATGTTATAATCGTAGGTTGTTCTTGGGGTTAAAGATTACCTTAAGAAGGGAATTGCCTACGCGCAGTTTATTGTAAAAGAAATAGGTTGCTCTTGGGGTTAAAGATTACCTTAAGAAGAGAATTTCTTATGCATAGGACATGAATGGTCGTTAACCAAATTGAGCTAAGGTAGTGAGTGAAGAGTTGAATTTTTATATAAAACTTTGGCCACAATAGTGTAAGTAGCCACTGTTTACACTGTTAGTTCACTATGATCTAGTATAGACATTCCAGTTCGATATTTTTATACTAGTAGTTGTAGCTACTGAATGATTAGGTTCTAGTTTGTAGGACACAACACTAAGCTAAAGAATGATATTTTTTATTGGGTTTTCCAACCAATCTCTTCGTCGAAGGGTAAGGCCATCTTGCCATATGTGGCATATGTGCAGGGGATAGCATTTGAGTCCGTGGTTGGCAAAAATGAACTTAAGTGATGCTTCTCCTCATCAATTGGAAGCCAAGATTTGCAAGGAATTTCCTAGACCATTTATTACTAGTGCTAATGAAGCTCAAGGAGATATGTATTTTTTTACTATATCCATTTCTATGGAAGTTGTAATATAAGAAATGTTATCATGAGATTTTAATGTTTTGGAAGGATTTTAATATTCAATTATAATGCAAATGGAAATTTTGGAATATGTGTTATTTCAAATGTGCTTGTAGTCTTTGAATTTATCAGAAAAATTTTATTACTCTGACACCATGTGTAACATGCCAATTTTTCAACAAAATTAAATTCACTAAATTTTAACCTCAAGTAAATAATCTATGTTCAAAAATCAGAGCAATAAAAATTTTCTTGTAAATTCAAAGATTACATGCACATTTGAAATAACACATATTCCAAACTTTCCATTTGCATTATAATTGTATATTACAATCCTTCCAAAACATTAAAATATTATGGTAACATTTCTTGTATTACAACTTCCATAGAAATGGATATAAGAAAATATACAGATCTCCTTGAGCTTCATTAGTACTAGTAACAAATGTTCCAGGAAAACTCCTAAAAATCTTGGTTGCCAACTAATGAGGAGAAGCATCACTCAAGTGCTTTTCTTCCCACCACAAACTCAAATGTGGTCCCCCACACATCTGCCATATATGGAAAGATGGCCCTACCCTTCAAAAAATAGACTGGTTAGAAAACCCAATAACAAATAGCCTTCCTAAGCTTAGTGATGTGTCCTAAAAAATAGAACCTAATCATATGGTAGCTACAACTATGAGTATGAAAATCCCAAACTAGAATTTCTATATTGGATCACAGTGAATTGATAGTGTAAATAGTGGCTACTTACACTACTTTGGCCAAAGTTTCATATAAAAATTCAACTCTTCACTCACTACCTTAGCTCGATTTGGTTAACAACCATTCATGTACTATGCATAGGCAATTCCCTTATGAAGGTAATTTCTTTAACCCTAGGAACAACCTATTTCTTTTACAATAAACTACACATAGGCAATTCCCTTATTAAGGTAATCTTTAACCCCAAGAACAACCTACGATTATAACATTCCTAGTAAGTAAATGTAACACATAAGCCACATTCTTCATGGAACAATCTAGTTCTCAGGTAATCAATGAACTTTCTATAGTTTGGATTACTCAAATAATTTGAAAACAAATAATTCATAAGCTATTCTAAGATTCCTTCTTCCCAGTATATAATACTAACAAATGCATTCACTCCTTAATATGGATTTTGTACAAATACTCAAATAAGGTTCATAAAAATTAAGTAGATTAAGATTATTTCAAACATAACCTTTCCCTAACCTAGTAAATCAATGCATTTCAACACATAAGACAACATCAACATTCAATCTTTTAAAAACATATATAGTATAAGAGGATAGAATAACGTTCCTATAAAACTCTAATTCCCAAATGAATTAAACTAAATTCCAAGCTCAATCCACTCCAAGACTCTTTAGTAATTCTTCCAATCCACACAAAAATTCTCACAATAACTCACTTAACTCTCCTCACAAACAACTCTCAACTCAAACAAGGATAACTCAGATTAAAACAACAAAATGCAAGTGAATAATGTGTCCAAATGAGGTGATCTCCCCTATTTATACAAGAATATGATACTTAGCTACCTACAAATAAGATATATATAATGACACTTCTCAGCTATAAAGTTTGACTCAACAACTAATTTCAATTGGTGGCAGCATTTAAAATCAATACTCATCAAAATAGAGCAGTTGGTCATTAAAAACAGAGACAACAAGAATGCATTATAGAAATGCAAGGTAAAAGATCAACAGGTCGACTCATAATATGTTAGCTTCTATTTGACTTGTTCTATATTTTACTTTGTCTTCCAAAATTGGATAGTGCTTAACAATTTAGAATTCTATTTGCAATGTTTTTATATTTTGGTGTCACCTAAATCCTTCCATCATTCTTTTGGTCTTTGTTGTGCTATGACCAAGACAATATTTAAATGCTCTTTCAAATATCTCTTATTACTTTTGATTGAGTCTCTTATACATTGCATTGTATTTTGCAAGTTTGTCGATGCATAAAGAATGACTCTATCATTGCTTTTAAAGTGTGCATTATTGTTGCATTATCATTTTTGTGTATTGTGTACTATATTTCATGTAGTATGCACTTAATTACTTTAAAATAGCAGCACTTCATTTTTATACAGTGCTTTATTTAAACATATCACTTATCAATAATATATATATTTATAATTATATATATATATATATATATTTTTGGCGAAAGGTGAAGAGCCTGTATATTATATTAATATTAATATATGTAAATACAAAATTTCCATGATAGGCAAGAGAGTCAAAATTTTCTAAAAATGAATGCAACACCTATAAGCATTCATCAACTACCTAAAATCCTAGACATATATATATATATATATATATATATATATATATATATATATCCATCAACTCACACAATAATAGATATATATCATTCAGTATTTCGAATGCATATATCCATGTTATCATTTTATAAATAAATCCATATGTATACCTATGTACATATATATGTATATATACATATATTGATATTCTCAATATGTGTGTATATATGTATATATACATATATCCAATATATACATGATTATACAATCAATAGTACATATTTTCAAACTCATCGATTAATATATTTGTAGACATCAAAAATATACTGATTGACATCATGCATCTAATCCTGACTTACTAACATCGTTTCTTCCTAAATCATCCCTCGGTCTAACAATTTAATCAAATTCCCCTATCTGATTAAATTCATCAATATTCGTCCCTTAATTAAATAAATCATTTTGTCTAATTAAGTCACTTTCTCTTGTTAATTAAATCAATCCATATGATCTAATTATCCCTATTTAATTAAATAATCAATTTATTTGATTAAATCTCTAAAGTATATCCATTAAATTAAATAAATTAAAACCTTAGTTGATTTAATCTAACATCAACCCTTCTAATTAAATAAATCAAAATCCTTATTTAATTAGCCTCTTATCATATTCCTCTCTTATTTGATTTAAATAAATCCATAAATCTAAGTCAAATAAGTCACATCATCTAATCCCCTGTTAAATTAATTAAACCCTTGATTAATTTAACCTCATCTCACGTCACATCCTCTAGATAATGCAAGTTGCACATGAAAATAGATTTAATTCATTTATTAAATCTCTATTTTCCTCACAAGGCATCTTTTGGAATATTCTCTCAATTTGAATTCAAAAATTCCAAGTCAACATGTACATCCAACAAGGCATTTAAAACCTCTTACATGTCCTTTGCCTTGAGCCAAGTGGCATTTATTGCATTTTCCCTTCCCTCTTACATGTCATTTCAACAAATTTGAATTTCAAGTATTGGCATTTATTGGCACAAACCCCAAATCTTGCACATCCATCATCCATTCATAGCTTGACAAGTGGCACCATATCATTGGATGAATGTTAGTCCCACATTGCTCAAATTTGGACATTCATCCATCATTCGAATTCTTAGCTAGGCTTTTTGCAGATTTGGCTTGGATTTCTCATCTTTCATCAAAGTGGATCAATATCATCTTCAACACATCAAGATTTCATCATAGGAATTGGGAAAGGGCCAATTTTCACATCAAATTGTCACCAATTCCCCCATGGGATCAAGTGTTTGTTTCTCTAATTAGGTTTAAATCTAGCTTTATCTTTTCTATTGTGTTCTTCATCAATTTCTTTCTATTTTGAGTTTGCAAATGGATTTCATGGGGAATCCTTGTTTTAGCTTGTAATTATGTGTCTAACTCATTTATTAATGTTGTTTTGCAGGTACTAGGAAAAGGGTTCGCACAATATTTATATGCATGTATATATATATATATACATGTCTTATTATCCATTTGATACTCTCATTCCCATGAGCAATCCATCCATAAGCATGTGTAGGTACGTCTACCTACTTAGACTCATGTATGTATTAACTCACGTGCATGGGTTTATTTTCGACATATACATATATATATATACATTCTATGTATATATATCATCAATTGAATAAAGATCACATAAGAAAGAACTCACATGTGCAAAGGAGACTCAACAATATCACTACAAGAAAATCTTAATAGATTCCTATACCTTCCCAAATTTAATCACAAACAAAACCAAGGGATGACTTACCAATTTCCTGAACTATGACTCAACTGAACCAATCTGTGTGTGTGTGTGTGTGTGTGTGTGTGAAAAAGCTCAATTAGGCTTCATTAAGGGTTACCCAACCAATCACTTATCTTGAGTGATACTTCCCCTCCCTTTCGGAGGCTTGAGCCCTGTGTTTGCATTCATCTTAGAACATTACGATAGTAGTTAGTTGTTCATCAAAATGATCACTTTCATATATATTCATTCATAATTAGAATATCAAATTAATTCAACATTCATTCTACTTTTCATTTTAACATAACATCAAATCAATTTAACTTCCATTCATCATTTTCCAAATAATACATATAAACGAAGTGCAAAAAAATATTTTCATTCAAAAATACAAGCACATTCATTTATTTAGTATTTTAACCTATCATAGTAATAGTAAATAGGTAAAAGCACAACAGGGTGTAACATATCCTCCCTTGTGAATCATCATCCCTGATGATTTTATGTAGAAACATAAAATAAAACAAAACAAACACATCATTGTTTTTCAAGCATTCACAAAAGCATGTAATACATGTGGAAACTTTTGCTTAATTTTAGCATAATCCTCCCAAGTGGCAAAATATTTTGCATAATGTTCCCACTGAACTTTGCACTGTAGAACCTCCATGTTACGCAAGCAAAGCTTTCATGTTTCGAGCACCTTGAGAGGCTCAATTGCTACCACTTCGGGGGTCTTGTACCTGTAAAGCATTCCAATCAATTGCATGATTATCACCTGCTATATACTTCTTTAGGTATGAGATGTGAAAGATGTTATGCATTTGAGCAAGATCTAGTGGCAACGCTATTTGGTAAGAAATAGGATTTACTTCCTCAAGAATCTCAAATGGACCTACATAGTGTGGAGCTAGTTTAGATGACTTTCCAAAATTAATAGAACTATTTTGAGGCTTAACCCTTAACAACACCTTCTCCTACTGAGGATCAAAGATGAGGACATTTTCAAGACTACTTTTAGGACAAGATATGGGCATTATGAGTTCATTGTCCTACCATTTGGACTTACGAATGCACCAGCAGCATTCATGAACCTAATGAATAGTGTGTTTAGGGATTGTCTAGACAAATTTGTTTTTTTTTTCTTGGATGAAATCCTAATTTATTCCAAGAATGAGGAGGATCATTACAAGCATTTCGAGATGGTTCTTTAGCAGTTAAGAGAACATCAATTATATGGGAAACTCTATGAGTGCACCTTCTTTCAAAAGAAAGTGCTACCTAGGTCACGTGATCTCAGCTGACAAGATTTTAGTGGATCCAACCAAAATAAAGGCAGTGATAGAATCACCAGTGCCCAAGAATGTACCTAAGGTCATAAGCTTTATGGGTTTAGCAGGTTACTATTGAAAGTTTGTGGCAAACTTCTCTAGTATAGCCTTTCTATTACTTCATTACAAAGGAAAGGGAAGAAGTTTGAGTGGTCAGAAAAATTCCAAGAAACATTTGATCTACTCAAGGAGAGGTTGACTACTGCTCCAATTTTGAAAGTACAAGATCTTGATGGAAATTTCTCTGTCATCATGGATGTGTCAGGAGAAGGCCTTGGAGGAGTTTCAATGCAAGAAGGGCAAGTCATTGCATATGAATCAAGAAAGTTGAAGCCCTATGAATAAAATTATGCACTGCATGATTTGGAGCTTTCAGCAGTGGTTCACGTATTACAAATGTGGAGGCATTATTTGTTGGGAAATCCTTTTGAGTTGAAAATCAATCACCACAATTTGACATATCTGTTTACCCAACCCAACTGAATGCACAGCAGATAAGATGGCTAGAGTTGATATCGTACTATGACTTCAATATCGACTATATTAAAGGGAAAGAAAATGAGTTGTCAATGCCTTGAGTCATAGATGACATATTGCCTCAATAGTCATAATTCAAACTGACTTTAAAAGCAAACTATTGCAAAAATGCAAAGGAGATGAGTTCTACGAGCAAGTTAAGCAAGCACTCTTGGACAATCCACAAGATGCAAGGTACGAAGGGTATCACTTTGAATCCAATGGATTGTTAAGATTTAATGGAAGAGTGTATGTGCCCAACTCTGAAGAATTAAGGAATTTAGTATGGAGAGAAGTTCATGAAGTACCTTATTCAGGACAACCAGGTGTGACAAAAATGTTGGCTAATGTGAAGCCATTGTACTTCTGGAAAGGGATGAAAGGAGGTGTGAGATTTGTGGCTAGATGTTTAGAATTCCAAAGAGTGAAGGATAAACATCATCATCCTACAGGATTATTGTATCCACATGATGTACCTGAAAGTAAATGGCAAATAATTAGTATGGACTTTGTGCAAGATTACCTATGTCAAGGAATAAGCACAATACTATTCTAGAGGTAGTAGATAAGCTTACTAAAACAGTGCAATTTATACCTAGAAATTTAACTGATGGAGCTCTTGTTATAGCTCAAAAATTTATTCAAGATGTGTTTAGATTGCATGGTATTCCAGAGAATATTATCTCAAATAGGGATGCACATGTGAGTTCTAGGTTTTGGCAAACCTTATTCTTTGCACTTGGGACACAGTTGAATATAAGTTCAGCATATCATCTAGAAACAAATGGTCAAATGGAAAGAGTAAACCAAGTACTAGAAGACCTGCTAAGAATTTCTTGTATGGATCAACAATACAAGTGGTAAGATTACTTGCCTTTGGTGGAATTTGCATATAACAATTACTTGTAATAAGATTTATGGATTAAAACTATGTGTTAATTTTTACATCAACGTTTCGGATCATACCCTATGACTCTTCTCTCTATTTGCATTGCATCCTGATGATGGATCATGGAGTATGATCTAAAACATTGATGTAAAAATTAGCACACAGTTTTAATCCAAAAATATTATTACAACTCTATCATGGACTGTGGAAACTTCATGCTTTTAATAACAATTCCTATCATTTAGCAATTAAGATGGATCCTTTCAGAGTAGTATATGGCCAAAAATTTTGAACCCCTATAAGCTAGGATAAGCTTGAGGATAGGGTAAGTCTTGGTCCAGAGATGTTGTCTGAAATGGAGGAGTAAGTTAAGGTTATTAAGCAAAGGCTACCAGAAGCCAATGATAGGTAGAAGACCTATGCAGATTTTAAGCGAGTATGCAAAAAAATTGTAGTAGGAGAAGGTGTTGTTAAGGGTTAAGCCTTAAAATAATTCTATTAAGTTTGGAAATTCATTCGAAATAGCTCCACACTACGTAGGTCCATTTGAGATTCTTGAGGAAGTAAATCCTATTGCTTACCGAATAGCATTGCCACCAACTATTGCTCGAATGCATAATGTCTTTCACGTCTCATATCTAAAGCAATATATACTAGGTGATAATCATGTGATTGATTGGAATGCTTTATAGGTATAGGACCCTGAAATGGTAACAATTGAGCCTCTCAAGGTGCTCGAAACACATAAGCTTCGCTTGCGTAATAGGGAGGTTTTGCAGTGCAAATTCTAATGGGACTAGTATGCAGAAGATTCAGCCACCTGGGAGGATTATGTTGAAATTGAGCAGAAGTTTCCACATGTCTTACATGCTTTTGTGAATACATGAAAAACAATGATGTGTTTGTTTTGTTTTATTCTATGTTGCTAGATAAAATCATCAGGGACGATGATTCACAAGAGGGGGTATGTTACACCCTATTATGCATTTACCTATTTACTATTACTATGATAGGTTAAAATATTGAATAAATGAATGTGCTTGTATTTTTTAATGAAAAACATGTGTTTGCACTTCATTTATATGTATTATTTGGAAAATGATGAATCGAAGTTAAATTGATTTAATGTTATGTTAAAATGAAAAGTAGAATGAATGTTGAATTAATTTGATATTTTTATTATGAAATGAATATATATATAAATGATCATTTTGATGAACTAACTACTATTGTAATGTTCCAAGTTGAATGCAAATACAAGGATCAAGAATTTGGAATGGAGGGGAATTATCACTCAAGAGAAGTGACTGGTCAAGTAACCCTTAACGAAACCTAACTGAGCTTTTTCACACGCACACATATAGATTGGTTCAATTGAGTAATAGTTCGAGAAATTGGTAAGTCATCGCTTGGTTTTGTTTGTTATTAAATTTGGGAAGGTATAGGAATCTATTATGATGTTCTTGTAGTGATATTGTTGAGTCTCATTTGCACATGTGAGTTCTTTCTTATGTGATATTTATTCAATCGATGATATATATATACATGGAATGTATATATATGTATACATGTATATGTTGATGATAAACCCATACACGTGAGTTAATATGTACATGAGTATATGTAGGTAGATGTACCTATGCATGCTCATGGATAGATTGCTCATGGGCATGAGAATATCAAATGGATAATAAGACATATATATATACATCATATGCATATATATATATATATATATATAATAGATGAGTTTGAAAATATGTACTATTGATTGTATAAGCAAATGTATATATTGGATATATGTATATATACATATATACACACATATTGAGAATATCGATATATGTATATATACGTATATATGTATATAGGTATACATATGGATTTATTTATAAAATGATAACATGGATATATGCATTTGAAATATCAAATGATATATATTTATTATTGTGTGAGTTGATGGATATATATATATATATATGGATATATATATATTATTGATAAGTGATATGTTTAAGTAAAGCATTGTATGAAAATGAAGCACTGTTGTTTTAAAGTAATAAAGTGCATACTATATGAAATATAGTGCACAATACACAAAAATGATAATGCAGCAATAATGTGTGCTTTAAAAGCAACACTGCAAGTCATTCTTTATGCATCGACAAACCTGCAAAATACAACACAATGTATAAGAGACTCAGTCAAAAGTAATAAGAGATATTTGAAAGAGCATTTAAACGCTGACTTGGTCATAGCATAGCAAACACCAAAAGCACGATGGAAGGATTTAGGTGGCACCAAAATATGAAAACTACATTTCAAATAGAAGTCTAGATTGTTAAGCACTGTCCAGCGTTGGAAGAAAAAGTAAAATATAGAACAAGTCAAATAGAAGCTAGCATATTATGAGTCAACTTATTGATCTTTTACCTTGCATTTATGTAATGTATTATTGTTGTCTCTTTTTTAAATGACATGCTGCTATGTTTTGATGAGTATTGATTTTAAATGCCACCATCAATTGAAATTATTTGTTGAGTCAAACTTTATAGTTGAGAAGTGTCATTCTAGATAGCTTATTTGTAGGAAAATAAGTCTCATATTTTTGTATAAATAAGGGAGAAGATCACCTCGTGTGGACACATTATTCACTTGCATTCTATTGTTTTTAATCTAAGTTATTTTTGTTTGAGTTGAGAGTTGTTTGTGAGGAGAGTTAAGTGAGTTATTATGAGAATTTCTATGTGGATTGGAAGAATTATTGAAGAGTCTTGGAGTGGATTGAGCTTGGAAGTCAATTTATTTCATTTGGGAATTAGCATTTTACAGGCATGTTATTTTGTCCTCTTATCCTATATATGTTTTTGAAAAGATTGAATGTTGATGTTGTCTTGTGCGTTGAAATGAATTGATTTGCTAGGTTAGGGAAAGATTATGTTTGAAATAATCTTAATCTACTTAATTTTTATGAACCTTATTTGAGTGTTTGTACATACTCCATATTAAGGAGTGGATGCATTCATTAGTGTTATA
This sequence comes from Sequoia sempervirens, assembly GCA_007258455.2. Lineage (NCBI taxonomy): Eukaryota > Viridiplantae > Streptophyta > Pinopsida > Cupressales > Cupressaceae > Sequoia > Sequoia sempervirens. The sequence goes on along the minus strand of VDFB02075321.1, from coordinate 413,664,034 downwards.
TACTAGGAAGGAGAAAGCTTAGAATAGCTTATGAAGTATTTGTTTTCAAATTATTTGAGTAATCCAAACTATAGAAAGTTCATTGATTACCTTAGAACTAGATTTTTCCATGAAGAAAGTAGCTTATGTGTTACATTTACTTAGTAGGAATGTTATAATCATAGGTTGTTCCTAGGGTTAAAGATTACCTTAAGAAGGGAATTGTCTATGCATAGTACATGAATGGTCATTAAACAAATTGAGCTAAGGTAGTGAGTGAAGAGTTGACTTTTTATATGAAAATTTGGCCAAAGTAGTGTAAGTAGCCACTATTTACACTTTTAGTTCACTATGATCCAGTATAGACATTCTAGTTCAGGATTTTCATACTCGTAGTTGTAGCTACCGTATGATTAGGTTCTAGTTTGTGGGACACAACACTAATCTCAAGAAGGCTATTTGCTATGGGGTTTTCCAACCAATCTCTTTGTCGAAGGGTAGGGCCATCTTTCCATATGTGGTAGATGTGTGAGGGACCGCATTTGAGTCTGTGGTTGGCAGAAAAGCGCTTGAGTAATGCTTCTCCTCATCAATTGGTGGTTGAGATTTGCAAGGGATTTCCTAGACCATTTGTTACTAGTGCTAGTGAAGCTCAAGGAGCTATGTATTTTTTTCTTATATCTATTTCTATGGAATTTGTAATACAAGAAATTTTATCATGAGTTTTTAATGTTTTGGAAGGATTGTAATATTCAATTATAATGTAAATGGAAATTTTGGAATATGTATTATTTCAAATGTGCATGTAGTCTTTGAATTTATCAAAAAAAATATTGCTCTGAGTTTTGAACATAGATTGTTTACTTGAGGTTAAAATTTAGTGAATTTACTTTTGTTTCAAACAATTGGCATGTTACACAATGCTTACTCCTAACACTCCCCCGACGTCATGGCAGCATTTTTGTGAATACTTGGGAATGATTTGATGAAGAATTTGGTCTCCAAGAACACGAGCGCACTTTTGAGGGTTTGAAGGTTGCGGGCTTGGAGAAAAACGTAGAAATGAAAAATGATGAATGTTGTTTTTTCTTTGTTATAAACAGTTATAACACGATCAAGTTATAATGCAGGTGCATTATAGGCTCAGTGTGACTGACCCTTAGGCTCGATACGCCGAACCTATAATGTGAGCACGTTATGGCTTTTCAAAATTTTAAAAAAAAGTTGGCCACTTTTTGGCCCCCTATCTTTTTGCACCCACCCTTTATATGAATATGATGGTATTCCCATGTAGCACTAAAAATTATGATGCTAGCTAGATATTTAATCATGCATGCATGTATTATAATTCCTTAACATGTGATTCATAATCCTCATAAAACTAGTTGGCACATTAAAAAAACCTAAAGGAAGAACTAACAATTTATAAATATATAGCCTTGTTTTCAAGGTTATTTTCCACATGTATTCCTCCTTCATTGAAACCTATTGATAAATTGATTTAATGTTTTACTTAAAAAATCTTACATATCAAAATTAATCTAGCAATTCATATATTCTCAAAAGAAGATATCTACTTTTAATAATGATATTTATTGTTTTTATAGTCAAAATGCATCATCCAATAAAAATCATTCTTTCATACCACCATAATGGGTGAGCTACAAGATGAGTACAAGGGTGTATGACTCCTTGTTCAAGCAACTATTGAAGTTTATTCTTAACATCATTTCTTTCTAAATGTGAATGTCAATATAATGTAATGTTTGATAGAGGAGATTCAAGTAGGAGTTTAATCTCATGTTCCACCTCTATTTTTGGTTGCAACCCCTTGGCTCATGATACACTTTTTGAAAAGATGACTAAAATTTATCCAATTTTTTTTATTTAGAGTTAGTCACAATAGAAATATCCAATCCATCATCTTTCTTAATTTCTTAAAAAATTAAAAAAATATTGATTTATTGGGTTAATTTAACTACTTAACTAGATCTTACCATTGCAACTTAATATTTCTTTGGTTTCATTTGAGTCCCATCTATATTTTCAATCCCTTTTCACAAAGATTGCATCTCAAATATATGGATATCGACTACCAAACACAATATCAAAAGTATCAGAAAGAATAACATTTGCATCTACCTCATCCATTTATTTTGTACTTACCTCAAATTGAAACTTGTGTTCTATTTAGATGTATTCCTCCACCCCACCTCACCCAACCCAATGGATATGTGTGATTATCTTTTTATTTTTTAAACCAATCCTTTTAATCAATTCTTCAAACATTAGATTGCATTGTAACTAGGATCTACCAATGTATTGACCCTTAGATTATTTAATTATAATTTCACTAAAAATATATTTTTCTCTTCAATTTTATCATTTTCATTAGTGTTGTTGGCTATGCATCAAAGCCTATCATCTAAATTATAAATATACTCTCTTAATTTCCTCTTATATAGTTACCATGGAGTTTTTTAAGTCCTCTTATTTTGAATTATTATTTTTAGATGAAGCTTAGGATGTAATTTCCAACAATTAGAATATACATGTCCATGTTTTTTTTAATAAATTCAATTATTATTTTATTTTCTTATCATTATATACAACAATGTTAGCTATTCTTTCACCCTCCTTAAAAAATTTAGTTAAGCTAGAGAATTGGGATTATGATAGAGAATCCCTGAAGAAGATATGGGTGAGGGTTGTAGAGGTGATGATGTGGTACGTGAAGCTCAAGGGGAATTTAAGGCGCTTCTTGGTCACCATTTTGTTGTGCAGTTTTCGCACACACGCCCCGCTAAAAGCAGGGACCCTCTTTTGCTTTCGCTTTTGGTTTTTGGCCCTTTGATTTTAAGGATTTACCTTGCCTTGGCATGAGCTTAAAATTTTTATCTTGCTTGCCTAAGTGATTCCCCTAAGTTGCACTTTGAAAAATCTTAAGTTTTGAATGAAATTCAGGTTTTTACCCCATTTCGGGGTTTTTCGCTTCATCCGAATTTTCCTGGATTTCATTCAAAGTCTAATGAAGTGAATTAACACTGCAGTTTGGGAAATTTGGGACTTCACAGAATTCCACCTAGACCGGATTTTTTTGAGATTCCATTTTTTCGTCGGGTTTTCGAGTTTCTTCAGCTTGTCTTGTCAACTACATTTATGATCACTCGTACAAATTGTGAGGGATGTATTTAATTGATTTTTGGGGATTCTCTTGCCATTGTGCTTTATCATTTGCATGCTCTTGAGTTGGGGTGTTCAATCTTGTGGTGCTTGGTTGAATTTCACGTGTTGAACCTCCGATTTGTGGGATTTGATAGTTGCTTTATGGGCGTCAGTGTTGTCAAAGCTTGCTCGGGCGTTTTGGATCGCTATCTGTCATTTCTATAATCAATTTCCATTTCATCAAATGGTATGTATACATTTCCCATCTTTTGATTGATGAATGTGAGTGATCCTTTGGTGTTCTAGATATGATTGAAGTTTGAATTTCTGTGTGTTGGGTATTCTGAAGCTAGGGTTGCGTGATGTTGATTAGATTGATGGTTCCCCAAGTGAGTTTTGTGCTTGATTTTCACTTTCATTCTACTTGCTTGTGGGCCATGATTATATTTTGAAACCTAGTCGTTGAGTGACCTAGACCCTGAGCGTGTCTATGCGTCAATGGCGGATTTGTAGGGTTTCATACCTAGGGCATCGCCAATCCCTTTCAATTTTCTTTAAGAGGAGATTTTGGTTCAATGAAAATCAATAAGAGGTTCAGGTCAAAATTGTTGCAGCCCCAAATTCCTCAAATTTGTGATTGTTTGATCAATTTGATCGAGATCGTGTGAGAACATCAATATTCAAGTTTTCCTTCAGTTTTGGGATTTTCCTGTGCTGGTGGATTTCCCCGAGTTTCCTTGTCCTCTCTGTGTTCCCGGAATGTGTTAAAAATCCGAAATCTTGTCTTCTTTGCGGATTTCTGTCGATCCCGGATTTTCCTGGTTTCTCCTTCATCCCTTTGTTTCCCTGAAGTTCATATGATATTGTCATTTTCACGGAATTCCGGTCTAGCCGAATTTTTCTGAACTTTCTTGGAAGCTTTATGGAACTTAGAGATTGGGTGAAGTGGATGAATTTAACAATGAATGCTTAACATTCCATGCTTTAAATTGATAGATTACAATGTTTTATGCATCCTTTATTCATTTTTGATGATTGATTGTTGAGTTTTGTGCCTTATTCAGGAAAATCCGCCTGGTCTGGAATTTTGCAAAATTCCTCCCAAACCGGTTTTCCCCAGTTAGCTTGGAATCCTGAACTTCTCATTTTGGTGGTTTATAGTTGATATGATGGTTATTATTATGATTTTGAGATAACACTTGGATGAATATGTTATCAACAATTGGATTTTCATGTTAGTATTCGATGGATGCAGGTTGAAGCTAGCAAGGCAGCGACTGGAATGGCTAAGGGTGATATGGAAGGATCCTCTATCTTAGAAGCAGAAAGAGTTAGATTGGACGTCAAGAGCAGGATCCCGAAAAGTAAGATAGCCTTAGTCTGGTATGAAGTTTCAGACACTAATGTAGGTTGATTGGACTATGAGGAGTTTAAGGCGAGGATGGCACAAAAGGATCCTTCACTACTTGCCAGGAGACTAATGGAATCAGGTTTATCTCATGTAGCAGGATTCCCACCCATGGTTCAGTGTTATGAGTTGGTATTGGAGTGTGCCCGGCACTATGACAGAGATTCACAGATGATAGTCAATCCTCAAGGGAGAGTATTGGCTAATCTTAACCATGTCTCTATTGCACAGACTTTTGATATGCCTGATAGATCACATGTAGTAGCATTCAAAATGGAGGTAGCTAAAAGGTATTATGAGGAGGAGACTGTTAATTCACAACAGGTTATCAATTCTTGGCTTGAGAAGTCAAAGTCTCATTTCTCAAAACTGCCTAAGCAGTTGCACAGGGAAAAGTTTAAACAAGAAGTCTATGATGCCATCACATTTCTTAGTAGGGTGGTAGGCCTAAAGAGTGCAAGTATGTTCAAGAATTGGATGGTCCATGTCATTGTGAGGATGGAGTAGGAGAATATTAACTATCATTGGGCAGGAGTTATAAGTAGGTTGATTCATGAACAAATGTGCAATGTGCTACAGACTAAGACATTCACCATGACTTCCTATTTATTGTATCCACTTGCAAGATTCCACCCTATAAAGGATTGAGCACAAGAGGAGTATTTGGACATGATGTGATTTATGAAGTTTATCCTCAATTGCACTTAGGAAGCTCAAGTTACAGGAGGGTGAATGATGCATTCACCATGCACATCACTAGATTACTCCAAGGGGCAGAGCATGTAAGAATATCAAATGATGCTAAGGAGTTGATCAAAAGGTATGGGGCTTGGTTCATATAGTTTCCCACCTTCTACATAATAATTGATGGTTGTTAGAGGGCTCCATATAGGCTTCCAAGGTATCCCACAGACCATGTTTTACTTCTGGAAGTTACAAGGAAAATATGTGACTTTGACGCCATTGTAAAGAAATATAAGCATAAAACTAGATTTGGTGGAAACTTTCCTCTGAAGATAAGTACTAGCAAGGTATGCCCTTCAATTAATTCAGCCTATGCTTCTGAGGAGGAAATGAGCACTCTTCGGTTGTCTTATCATTCCAAAAGGTTGGGTTTTGATATCATTGGTGAAGCGCAAAAGAAAGCCAGTAGGGAATACCACCATAGGGACGACATAGAGGACTATTGGGCCAATAGCAAGGATGAGTTTGAGGTAAGAAAGAAGAAATTCTCTAGACTCCCAGTTGATGTGGTCTGAATGTATAGTGTGAAAATGGTTCCCGACCAAGTGGAGGATGATGGAGACTTAATCCAAAGTCATGACTATGAGCCAATCAAGGACAGGCCAATTGGAGAAGTAGACTAGTTGGAAGAAGAAAAGATCGAATTAGATCAAAGCATGACCAATGTGACGAGATACACCAAGTTGTGGCTTAAGCACAAGGTGTGGAAGCTTGAAAGTGAAGGTGTGCCATGCACCTATAATCTGATGGGGGATCTAAAATCCCATTCCACTTCTAAAGAGTCTATTGAGGAAGATCCTAAGGGCAAGACCAAGTTGGATTCTCCTTTTAAGATTAAGATCAAAGGTCCCCAAGCAGAAGAGTAGGAGAAACAGAGGAAACCAAAAGCAAAGAAGAGGACTATTACTTCAAGGATAGAAAAATCTACAGAGGAAGAACCTAATCAAGGAGAAGAAAAGGATGGTGCCCCAGCACCTAAAAGGAAGAAAATAACAAGGGGTTCAAGAAAGAAGGATGGACCTTCCAAGGAGAAAGGTGAAGTTGATCCTTCAACAGTGGTAAATGTAGAAAGTTCTGGAGAGAAGACACAGGTATACACAAGGAGATCAAGAACTCCTTCTCCCAAGGACAATGTGCCAAAGAAGGATATTCCCTAAGCAACCTTTGATGCAAAACAACATAAAGAATCTTCTCCACCACATGAGCCACATGGTGCAATAGAAAAACCAGCAGATGTAGAGCACCCGTCAAGTGAAGGGGGAGAAGAATTTCAAGAAGGTGAACTTCATAGTGCAGCTGCAGAAATGGAGAAGATCCTGCAGTCTCCCTTGGTAACTTATAAGGATTCTCCTGCTAGAAGTACAGAGGATAGACCTCTTCAGACAGAGGAAATGCCTATTAAGACTCCATCACCAGTACATGTAGAAGAGGAGTATGGCAGGAAAGAACATGATAAAGATGAAGAGTTTCTTGAGAAACAAGAAGATGCACCCAAAGGTCAGCAAGAAGAAGTGGGACAGAGTGAAGTACAGTCAGAGTTTGTTGTTCCAGGTTGGCTTGATAAAGAAATAAAGAGAAAGAAAATTGTTGTGGATGATACTCCTCCCAATTGGGATGAGTTACTGGAAAAAATAGGAAAAGGTAAAGGAAAGAAGAAGGCCAGAGTCATTTCCAAGATCGAAAGGGATGAAGCAAACAATAAAGTGGTCCACATTGCTACTCCTGCCACTGAAAAGAATAGAGATGAGGTTATTGGAAGTGATTACAACATGCAGACCATCAACCTAGGACCTGCCTCCATGGAACAGGATATTGAAGAATATGAGGGTTCAAGTGCTACAATCCTAGGAAGATTGAGGAAAGAAGCACAAGCTAAACAGGATTTGAAGAAAAAGAATGAAAGACTTGAGAAGTATTTGGAAGATTTGATGAAACTCCTGCAATCCATTAGTTCCTCATCTTTTGCTGCAAGTTTCTTTCCCTAAGAAACTATATCTAAGTTGGAAAGAATGAAGGCCACCACTCTTGCCACAGTAAACTGGTTACAAGGTGTGCAGACTAAAGGATATGATGCTATCAAAGACATCCTTTCAACCGGAGGAGATGCAATGAGAGCAAAAGATTGGTTGAAAGATGTACTCACTCAAGATAAAGAGGATGTAGATCTCTTGTTGCAGAAGACCAAGACTATCATGGAGTACACTAAGGATAAGTTGGTGAGTGATGGAATTCTCCCTTCCACCAAAGCTACAGAACCTTGGGAATGGTTTGAAGCTTTGAAAATAAGACAGAAGGTTTTGAAGAAGATATATAAGTAGAGGATGCAAATTGAGGATGCCCTGACTGATATCCATGATAGATGCATCTCATTCTTTGAAGTGATGATAGGGAGAAGAAAGTTCGCACCAAAGCATTTGAGCTTTGAACAGTTGAAGAAATGGTGGTGAGATGTATATTCTCCAGTCATTGAGGATCTAGTTATTGAACATCAGTTGGATGATGCGACCACTTATATTGCAGTCGTTGATAAGTATCAAACCAACAGGGTTGAATGGGATAAGTCGGTGGAGCAATCAAGAGAAAATATTAATTCCATCAAAAGAGAATTAAGGTTTTGCCTTTGCCACCTATAGCCGACTTGGACAAGTTGCTTTTGATGGTGCATGATAAGGTGTATCGAAATAAAGACAAAGGGGAAAGTAGTTAATGCAAGGCTACATCGGAATTTGTGCTTCCCTATTATTTTGCATGCATTGGTCTGAGCTACATTGGAGATCCCAGGCCGACCTAGATGGATTTCATGCATTTAATGCATATTCTATCTTATTTTGAATTCCTCTTGGCCGACCTATTTATGGCCATTTATTATTATTGTAAATTCTACTTAGGCCGACATGCCTTGGGGGTTTCTATTAATATGGAATTTTGCCTCATTTGTAAGGGCTAGATAGAAAGATAGATAGTTTTGATGCTAGAGAAAATTAAGCAATAGAGCAGAGTTAGAAGTTAGTTCATTTTGAGCAAGTGTTGTAACAGAATACTGGAATTGTTGCCACTTTGGGTGATTCAATACAATTGGAGACATTGTGCTTTTGATGAATTCTCTTGTGTTGATTTTGCACGGTTCTTGTGATTCAATCTTTGGAATTGCTTAAGTTATTTGATAAATGCATTAGGGTTAATGTTAGATATATTGATAGTGTTTGTGATTTAGTACTTGAAGTGTTATAGCAATCCCTGGTCCATACTTTTTGAAACCAACTGATTGTTAGTTGCTTTGCAAAGTTAGCCTAGACTTTTTATATTCATTATGCTTAGTTCAATTGTGAGGGTTTATTCATTTCAATTGCAATAGGGTTTTTTTGAATGAATGTTCATGATCTAAAAATCTCTAACACCTTAGAAGATTGCACTGTTTCTATAAGATTGCAAATCCATCTGGGTCAAGTAGAAATTAGTTTCTGAGGGATTGGTCCATTTCGAGTGTTTGTCATTTACATTGTTAATCTTAGGAGTAGTGTTAAATCTAGAAATCTCTTTGAAACCCTTATCTTTTGTTATTTCTTTTATCATTTGGGTTAGATTTAGGACTAAAGTATCATCATATTGTTAGATCTGATAAATTAAAGATTCAGTATTTGCTTGTAGTAAGGTCCCATTGTGATTACCAGCATTTTCACATTTATCAGATTTGTTTATGCATTGTCAAGACCTGACATTAGAGACCTTGGGGTTATCTCTTGAGGCTTATTGATAGAGATTTACCTTTCAAGAGAGATAGGATATTATATTATGTTTGAGTTATTGCTGTGCAGAAAACATCATCAACACATTTCACTTTGCTTAATCATTTCAAGCATGGCTTGTTCATATCCTTTCCCTTTTTTCTTTTTTCATCGTTGAAATCCTTTGTGTATGCCCATTTGAAGAACAAGAGGGGCCCCATCCTTCATGAAGGACTTATATTGCTTATTATGGAGCATGTTTAGTCTTTGACTCCAACCCCTGCCATCACTGGTAAGGGGGAAGATTTTGTTGCCCTTTCTAGGTCATCGAAGTCGATGTCCTCATCGAACAAGGAGGAAGAGTGGAATGAGGATGAGGTTGGCTTGGCTCTGGGATCGAAGAAGAGGAAGGTGGTGGGCTCCAAAATTAATAGGGCCCCCAAGAGATTGGCCATTTCTGGGAGTGAAGACATGGAGGTAGGGTCGGATGGGTCTTCTCCAAGAGAGGAGGATGTGACCAATGATAAAAGTGTTGTTGGTGGGGCTAAGGAGGTTGGGGCCTAGAAGAAGGTTGATGTGGCTAATAAACCAAGAAGGTTGTCGAAGAGACTGGCTAATTTGAAGAAAAAGGAGTCTAAAGTGGAGGCCAGGGATCCTACAAAGGCTGAGGTTAGCAATAACCTGAACGTGAATGTTGTGACTATGGAGGATTCCCCTATTCATGATTTACACAAGGTTTCTCTGGATAAGGAGGTTGATGAGCGGAATGTGAAGGGTGAGGGCAAAGCAAATGTTGTTTCGCCCCTAGAAGTTGATCCTATGTTGGAGGATTTCTTGTACTTAGATGAGGAGGATACCTCAATGTTTGGCCTGTTAGATATGGCTAGGGCGGGTGCGACCAGTACCTTCAAGTTGGCCAAATGGTCATTACAGGAATTCAATAAAATTAACATTAAAATCAAGGGCCTTAAGGCCAACTTGCAGAATATCCTGAAGACCTCTATTCTAGATATCCTCATCGACAGACTAGTGGAGCTAGAACACTCTCATAATGATTTCAAGGAGCATTGCGAGGATAGACTAAAAGCGCTCGAGGCTAATGTTACAAGTCTAAATAATGATATCAAAAACTTATTGTAGGTGAGTCATGTCTCAGTCAAGAATAGCGTTGAAGCCCTGGAGACTCTTTTCAAGAAAATTAGTCAGCTCAGGGAAGAGAAGGTCTACTTCTTTGAACTCATGGAGACAGATCATGTGGCTAAGGGTAAGGGAAAAAAATCCCTCAAGGCTGATGACAAGGTGTTGGTTGGGAGAGGGTTGACTAAGTGGAAAAAATTGTTTGATGCTGAAAAATAGGAACTGCTGGATATGGTTGAAAAACATAAGTCCTAGCAGGTTGAAATGGCCAAAACTCTGGGTGGCCTTCATTAGTTTCTAGTATTTTTTTGTTGCTTTCTTTTTTGGTTTCTGGTCAGTTGTTTGTTGTTGGGAGCTGTTGGGAGTTGTTGGTTGTTAGTTTTCTTTCTTTTTTTGGCTCCCGTGTTGGTCGGTTTTTTGTTGGTTGGGTTGCTGCTGGTGGTTGATTGTTATATTCCCATAGCAGCTTTTGGTGTCTCTTTTGTAAAGGGTTTTGGGTCCCTTCAAAACCTATTTTTCCTTTTAATCAAAACAATGTTAGCTATTCCTACCTTCCAATTACCTTTAAGATTCTTATTCTTTTGAATGGTAGACTCTTCTTGGTTTATTTTCTTCCCCTCCTCAACATAATATACTTGGACACATATTGCATCCAAGTCCTTTAAATTGGTGATAACCACCACACTTAATATTTGTGTATGAATCCCTCTAAGATACTTCATGAGCTTGTCTTCCTTGTCCAATTCCATGTAATTAAACATAGATTGCCTCCTAAATTAGTTAGCATACTCCAACACACTTTTCCCACTTGTTTGCTTAAAATAAATCTATTTAATATTTTGATCAATTTCATGTCAAATGGAATGGAAATTTATATCGATTTGTTATCCACCTGATTTTTGGCTTGTCCATTTTCAAAAAATTGTCACATTAAATCATCACCTATTTCGTTGAAAATTAGTGTTCCTATGGTGTCTCTCAGATCATTCGCTTTGAGCATTCTCGGAGATTGTAATTTTGAAAACCCTATTGTTAGTTAGTTAAACCATACCTCATTTTCACAAATCGTCAATCTCAAATTATAATCCCCAAGTCCAATTGGTTAGTACAGGTCAATGATGTCAACCCATGTGTCAAATATGTCAAATTGAAATTTGTTTTATGTATGTTTCCAATTGTGCTCAAAATTGACCTTTGCATTGATGAAAACGCGAAAACAATTAATTTTTGAAAACTCTATATTTATGGAAGAATTTGTCTTAGGGAGGTGTTCTTGAGGGTTTTTTGAGCAATGTGACTAGTTTTTGTAGTAACCCAGTTCTTAGATTGGGAAAATTTAAAGTTTCAATTTTTTCGATCAAATATCGGAAATCATTAAAATTTAAGATTTAGTTGATCGAAACGAAGTTATTTTTCTGATTTTTTTTCGTCATGATTTTTTTATTATCCAAAAAAAAAATCAAAGAAAAAGGATTTAACACATGAAACTAAGGTGGGTTTTGGTTTCAAGGCATTGAGGAATAATCAAGGGGGTTATCAGAAAAACATATAGAATTATTTTAAAACTTTTCTAGATTTTTAAATAATGATAAAAGGAGGTTTTTTTTGTTCATTTAATTTTTTTATTAAGAGAGTGGGTTTTATATATTCTCTCTTCCTTAAATCTTATTGCTCACTTTTCGCTAATTCCTAACCCCTATTGCTCACATTTTTCTAATTTCTAACCTCGTTGCTCACAAAAATTGCATTTTTCAGTTAATTTTCTTCCTCAATTTTTAAAGATTTCTAACCTATGAGCATTTAAAGGGGTATAGAGTTAGACTCCTATTATTTGCGGCAGAGCTAAAAATTAAAGTGCTCGGAGCATGGAGTCACGCCACTATCCAGCCCACCCAGCCTACGCTAAAAGAAGGATCTATGGAACATCACATGGACATCCATTAAAGATCAGTGGAAAGAATGTTTTTGTGCACAGTAGCATGGTAAACATGCAGACAAAATGTGGTCTCTAGCATGCGAATTGTTTGAAAATGTTTGTCATTCAAATGTAGTCTCACAGAATGCAAGTATTGCAGGATATATTCAAGAAGGCTGGGACAGGGAAGCGCTTCAATTATTTGAGCAAATGCAACAATCAGGAAGTAAGCCAGATACCCAACTGCTATGGTAAACATGCATGCAAATTGTGGGAGCATAGAGAAGGCACGCGAACTGTATGACAAAATGCCTCAAATAATTGTATCAAATAGGCGTGATGGAAAATGCAGGGTAGGCACGCGAAGTGTTTGACTAAATGCCTGAAAAGAATGTGGTTTCAGGGGTCGAAATCATTGCAGATTATGGCGCAGCTGTTCAATGGGAAAGGCACGATAAATATTGCAGGATAAACACAAAATCGATTTGTTAAAAGGCTTCAGAAGCTCCAAGCAAATGTAAATTGCAGGTGTCAAACCAAATTCCTCCACCGCTGCTGACGTCCTCCATGACTTGCATATAATCAACATTTCAGGGATTATTTCAGATATGGTAATTGAAATTGCTCTGGTTGACGTGTATGCAAAAAGTGAAAATAGAGACAAGTTTGCACCATAGAGATGATGCGATAGAGAAGGTACGTAAACTGTTTGAAAGAATGCCTCTAAGAAATATTATCTCTTGGCAAGCAATGGTTGAAGGACATGCACACACAGCTTTGGGAGCATAAACTAGGTGAGTGAACTGTGGTTCTGTGGAATACCATGATTGCAGATTAGGCATGAAATAGATCTGCTTAAGATTATTTAAAAGTCTCCACGCCATCATCTTTATTACCTGTGCCATCTCGGAGCTTTGGAGTAAAGTATGACTAGCACTTGCAGCCGGGGGAGCTGGAAGGAATACGCCGATAGTATTATATAATTTCCTGAATAGTCCAGTATGCAACCCAGCAAGAGTCGTCGTTTCAAATGAGAAAATAGTCATAAGATTTGGGAGCATGGAATTGACCCCATGGAATAGCACTATTTTCCTACCATACCAAGCCATGAATGTTTATAGTCACTGTCCTTCTCATTCTCACACATTTATACTTGGACTGTCCTCCTATGTCTTCAACTATCCAGTGGTGTGCTTTACCATTACTTTGTCCTTTATGGAGATTACACTATCCCTGAATCTTTATGACTTTGGTTTGTCATGCTTCAGGCTTGTGTAGAGTTTGTCATCGAAATATAGTCATGAAATTCATGATGTCTAGCTTGTGAATGCTTCATTAGTACTATCACATATTCATACCACTTTATATACATTGTTATAATATATTATTCTCACCATTTCCTTCTCGTGAAGTCTATGATTATGACTGTCCTATAGAGATATTGTGTCTTTACTGTCCTGTCCTATTATGTTTATAGAAAAATATAATTGACTTTGTGTTTTTATAGTATGATGTCCTCTCATTTTACCTTATGATACTAATCTCCTATATACTGTTGAATAAAACTCCTTGTAGCACTGCAGCCTATCATGCAACAATTGCTCTTCCTGATGACTGCCCTGTATTCTTCTTACCCTTTTATGCATTAGATTCGCACTTGATTTCATTTCATGAGTTTTTACATTGGTGATGAAACTCATAATAATTTATGACCCCACATACCCAGCTGCTCCTGTCACACACAGTGGACCACATTATCTGTCTCATAAAAATAAAAAATTGTACAACCTCCCAAAATTGGAGAATAGTAATCAAAATAATAAATAGTCTTGCTGAACATTGTCAAAAAAAAAAAATATTAATCCTTCAATTTCTAAAACTCAAATCAAAATTACTCAATAGAATTATGAATTACAATACCTCAAGGTTGAGATCGGCCCAGCTATGCAATAAAAATTAATCAGTGCCCCCTTAGATCGGCTCAGCTATGCAATAAAAATTAATCAGTGCCCCCTTTTTTTCAATTGACACAAATTTTAAATAAATTATTTTTATACTACTAAATTCAATTGGAGTAGTAAAATTATTTTTATACTACTAAATTCAATTGGAGCAGTAATATTTTGAAAGTTCTTGAAAAAATCATATAACAAGCTATTTACCAAATAAATATCAATAATTAAATGAGGATTTTTATAAGAGCCATATCAGACTTCTTTAGTGATCTCCCACACAAAGCTCTGACAGTAACTTTGTGAATTTTTGAGAGGAAGAAGTTGAACAGGTTGATGTTTCTCCACCATTTTTACACCTTTGACAAGGTTTCCATCGGCATTCTCGAGAATTGTCTAGCTAAAAAGGACATTGTCCCAATTCTCGAGCTTCCACTGGATCTGATTTTTGAAACCTCCAGTAGCAACATTTTGAAAAGCCAACCCCAACCATGCATCCTCATTCTCAAGGATTATTATTACTCAGCTTAGGTGGTGGTAAGCAGAGGCGGCGACTTGCATTGGGGTTGTTCCAAAATAGATCCAACCCCAACATACCCTATTTGCAGCTTTATATAGAATGAAATTTCAAAAGAAAAAATGACAAAATTCTTCAAATCTAGATCATTGAAAACATTTTGAGCACTGAAACCCTATAACAAAACTTCAATTGTTCATCGCTGACTCAGCATTCTAATCCACTTCCCTTTACAGAAATTAAAGACGATATTAAGAGGTGGAGTAAAAGTACAGTCAAGATTAGTTCTTTCTTTGTGGAAAGATCAAGTAAGCAAAGTTCCTTCATTAGTAAAAGAATCAATATGATATCATCTCATAATTAGAAAATGGAAGCTGACAGAGCAGCAATTTTCAAATGGATCAATTATAGAATTCTTTCATTAAAGAAAAAGCAACCAACAGATTCAGTTTAATAGGAAGCCAGCAACCAAACATATAAATTTGTTCTTATATAAGAGATTCACTCAGGTAAACACTAAGTAGGAAACATATCCATTACCTTTGGAAGATGCTTGAAATTATATTTTTGAGTCTCACCTACTAATGTTTAGAAATATCAAACATGTTAGAAATAATAAGAATGCATCAGTCAACAGCCTCAACAAACAATAACTGAAAGACTTTCTCACAAAGATCTAGAATGGACCAAGAAAAACAATCTTAGACTGTCATTTCTGTAGTATATCTGAATTGTTCACCATTGTATATTCTTCAACAAATTATATATCAAAGAATTCTGGTGAAGAGTAGATAAAACCTGACACTAAAGACGATCCTTGTCCAGGCACATAAGCATTAGCTGCAAAATATAGACATCTGATCAAATTTTGGAGGTTAAAAAGTTAAAACTGTACAAAACATCTCAATCAGGAAAACAATTAATAGTTTATCATCTTCATTGCATTCCTAATTAGGAATGCAAGCATTGTTGAACGTAACATAAAGAGGATAGAAGTCTTGTCAAGACGAACATTTGCATGTCCTGTATTTTGCAAAATAAATTCTACAACTTGTTCCCTATATGTCATTGGGAGCCCTACCTTTAGAAGCCATTGTTCTGCAACATAATAAGGGTTATCTGCACAGCATTTCAAGTATATATGCCTGTCAGAACAATACTTTCATAAATCTGTCATGTAGCTAAACACATCCACAAAAGAGAAACACGTTATTGCTTATTACTAATTACTTTAAAAACAAAGAAAAATAAATTATATTAATGTCCAAAAGTGACCAAAACAATTCAGTGAAACCTGAAAGCACATTAGGTCACAATACAACTATAGTTGAATAATCATCAAAATAGTATCAGTCTCAACTAATAAAATGAAACAAATTCTTTGCTAAAGTTCTGTCAGAACTTCTAGCTGTCTCAAAAAATAGAATTAAAAAGATCAAATATCTTTGTTAGTTGTACCGCTCCAGTTTCTGAAGCAATCTATAGCAAATACCACACATCTAGGTAAATGAATTTCACTATTAAACATCTAAATATTATAGACCTCCGAAGAATTTTTCAATTGCAACAAATTAATTTTAGAATAAATTAAACCTTGTTACCAGATGTACTGTCCTAGGGTTGCCTGTGTGCTCAAATCTAGGGTTTTAGAACTGATGAGTATTGTATTGGCAAGTTCCTCAATGCTTATGCAAACCAAACTGAAACCCTTAACTCATGAATGTTGAATGTTTTAAGCAAGTAAACTGCTACATCCATTTCTGGGTGTCACATACCCCAACGAACATAGCCAAGTGCAAGTCCTAGGTGAATGTGATAGAATCATAGAATAGATAGCCCCCCCAACCCCACATTGTGGATTCTAAATTGAAGGACACCCCAGTAGGTAAATTTAACAATCAAAAAATAATAATAATAATAGTAATAATAGGCACTAATAAACATAGGTAAATTTAACAATCAAATAATAATAATAATAATAACAGTAATAATAGGCACTAAACACTAGAGACAAAAGTCTTATGATTTTTGCAATCAATTATACTCACAACTCTGACATATCACCATCTTCACCAAGAGGCATAAGGATGACATATAATCTTCAATGGCCATTGTTCTCCAAAATGTCCTTCAAAGGCATACGTCCAACCTTGTTAGAGACAATTCTTCCAATTTATAACAGTGAACAACTCAAACTAACCACAATCCTCTTTGAATGCCTTATATTGCCTTATACAGGGGCTTTCAACACATGCATGTTACAAAAGAAAATAAAAAGAGAATGAATCATATTTTCAGATTATTCTAAAAAGTTCCTTCAACCGATTAGCTACTTGTATGAAATTGGCTTCTTCAACCCTAAAAGAAGGTGCCTGAATAGCAGTGCAAATGTAAGAAACAAAAATTATAGCTATAACACTGAGTCAAAATAGCAAGAACACATGATAGATACTGGAATTGAAATTTTAGAAAAGAGCATTAAGGATGAACAAATGAATGGCTACATGCCTATTGGTATGAAGGTCAAATCAGCAATTCTTTTATCAATGCCTCTTATAATTTTATCTTGTCCTCGTCTTAAAAATGTTCCTGAGCTTGTACGAACTCTGCAATTTATCATATGGGGAAAATATAAGCCTAAGAAACAGCATTACCAAATATCCATCATAAAAATCTTATGCACAATACCAACAATGAAAGAAACATTCGCAAACCTGCCCCATATTGACTCTGTACTTATTGCTTGTTTTTATAAAAGAAATGTACTCTGTCCACAGCATTGATGGACGAGAGTGTTAAATTTGAAGTGTTTGGGACTTATTGGATATGGATTGTGACTTACTGTGAGAGTCTGTAATTGTACGAACTGTAAACCAACAGAGTACAAAAATAGAATATAAAAAAATTGTTGTTCGCATCAACATGCTTGGAAGGAGATGGTGAATAGCCTAAACAAGCTTATTGGTTCCTGTTGCTTCTTTAGGCTTGATATGAAGGATGTGTGGTTGTGGTTTTTCTTCTTGTTTGGGACTAGGCAAAAACTGGGCGATTTTTTTTTAATATTAATACATAAAATGAACTTAAATAATGTATGAGACATGTAAGGAATGAATTTGGAGAACACGCAAATCTATTTTGATCATAGTAGCATTACTCAAATTTGGTATTGACTCGGCAAACAAAAAGTATAAATGGAACTCAATTACTCATAATTTAATCAGGACACTGAAACCAATGAAAAATTCATAAAAACAGGGGAAGAACATTGATTTTTATAGCAAGCCAAATAAAGGGAGAAATTTTTTTTCTTTTCTATCCAGGGCAGCCCAAAGCAATATTTATTTTTTACATTATAAAACCATATCAGAGGTTTGGAGGTAGCAGCTCTCAACAGGGCCAGGGAGCAACACCCTTTGTGGAGTCTGGAAAGGCAGGGGTCTTCGAGGTTCATACTATTTTGCATAATTTTATTGTTTAACCAAATGTCAATAAATCCTTTGTCACCCAACAACCAGTCCACTCTTCTGAGATCCTTATGAGGAAGATGAAAATGATTAAAAAACACAAAAGAAGGGGGTTTTGACAATGTTTATGATTTCCTTTGGCAGCCAAGTTGCAGGTGAAGACTTGTAGAGTTACTTGTGAAAAGCTAGCAAATTTTTTGTACAAAACTCAGCATGTGAGCTGCAAAAATTCTTTCTTTTTCTTGTGAGTTTGTTAGAACTATTGTTTGCGCAGAACATCCTACATTGATGGATATCAAAACTAAATTGGGGCAATTCACTAGATTCCCTATTGTTTAATGATTTTATCTATGTATATATGTCCTCCTGATAGGCCGATCACATTTTGAGGATGTGTTTCATTTGATGAGCAACTAAATTCAACTTAGGTAGGAATGGAGCTCAAACAAATCTAGTTGTTGATAAGTTTTAATTGTAACCATGAATCTCATATATTTTCATCAAATCAGAAAAAGTGGCTCTCCGATACCAACCTCATCTTTGCCAATTACATCATGTCATGGTGCTCATTGGCGCCCCACCTTTATGAAGGGCTTTGAAAATTAAGATATTTGGTATTACACCAGATCTCTCCGTAATCGAAGTTGCCTTACCAGACTTGATGCCATAGAGCTTTATTTGTTGTGAAACTCAAATTGCACTTTTCCACTCTTTGTGAGGAACACAAGTATTTACAAGGGTATTATACATAACCGATAGTATTTACAAGTTGATCCTAATAAGGGCCCAATAATGGTAAAAGCTATATGGATAACTTCAATCAAGATGGAAATAAATACTTTAGTTGAGTTTATCATAGATGGAAATTATAAGAGGCTAAAAGTCTATATGCAACACCAGTTATATTATTAAGGAAGAAAGATTGGCTAGCAATAGATTACTGGGCATTGAATGAGAGAACCACAAAGAATAGCTTCCCAATGCCAAGTATTGATGATCTAATGGATGAATCACACAAGATGCAAGTCCTTTAATAAATGGATAATATGTTTCCTGCTCACTTGGCTCTTCTTTTGAAAGGGAGATGCTAGACAATAACTAATGACTCTTGTTTAAAATTTTGTGTTCCGGTGATAATGTAAAGAAGTGTTCTCAGATATAATATAAGAACAGTACACATGTTAAAGTTTAAACAACATTCTGTTAGGGATATTATGCCAAACAAAATCAAATTCAATGCCAATTATTCCTTGGGAACTACATACTAATCAACTTGGAGATAGTTCCTAAATATGCAGGAAGATACAGGGCAAAATTTAGCAACTGCTGCAGTTTATTAAAACTATGCTACTACTCCCAAAAGCCTTTTGTACATTTTTGGCAGGAAGTATGTGTTTCATGATACAATGTTTTAAACCTCCTTATGAAACATTATGTTCATCTTTTCTTGTAACACTAATCATGCAATTTTTCAATGTGCAGACACAAAACAAGCCACTACTCTGTGCAGAGGAATTCGTTGTATATCTGTTTAGTTTGCTATTGCCCAGAAATGTACTCTGTCCACAGCATTGATAAACAAACTGAAAAACTGAACTTTGCAGCAAATTAAAATAGAAATAGAGCGAAAATGATGCCTTTGAAATAATAGTCAAAGGCTTACCCCAAACTCCATCATAGACTGCCATAATTACAAAAACACCTGATAAATTACAAACTGAACTTCGCAGCAAATTAAAACAGAAATAGAGCGAAAATGATGCCTTTGAAATAATAGTCAAAGGCTTACCCCAAAACTCCATCGTAGACTACCACAGAAAAAATATATATTCTCCTCGCTTACAGATTACTCTGACTTGCACAAGATGTTTGTGGCTTCTGAATTATGAGGAGCAGTTTGAAAATATAGCGAGTGAAGAACCAAATAATCGAGAATAAGAGATGTTAGGGTTTAGGTTAGGGATTGTGTTGTGATTCATCTCGAATTTGATTTTTTTCCCTCCACACTAAATCGCCTGAAACCCTAGATGGGCATCAATCTATTCACAGTAAACGGTACGTAACGCTGAAGGAATTTAATACCAAACATTCGCCATGATGAAGCAGCTCCGACGCGGGCGCCAAGCACCTCTGTAGCAGCGCCAGGCAGCATGAGGTGGATCGGTGAAAACACAGAGACGTGCCAGCAGTAAAAACTGAATGTTATAGACATTCGTTTAACCCCAGGCAGCCACGTTTCCTGGAGTCGAAATGTCCCAAGCGAGGTCTTGCCGGCGGAAAAACCCAGCGTGAGACAATTTCACGGCGGCAATCTCACACTATATATAGCCTATCGGCTAAAATATCCATTCAACAATAATAGATTGGATATTTTTGTCAAATGTTTTGATCACATTCATCTTGACCGCCTTGTATGCAAAGGATGAAAGCGTAAACAATGATATGCATAAAATGGGTTTGTTGATAAGGGTGTTGGAAACTTCAAGCAGATGCAATTAGCAAGATAGACATAATTGGCAGTGGTATAGGAAAAGTTAGTGTTTGCTCATCGTAGGCCTATTTTCAGATTTGAGGTGAAACATTTAAAAAATAAAAAATTGCCAAAGTCAAAGCTTAAAATAGTGGAAAATAGGTTCTTTAATCACCTTGCACTTGGCAACGTAAGGAGTGAATTTTCAGTATAGTAAATTTTACAGTGGTGGATTTATGTGAAAATGAAGTATAAATAGCAAGGCTACGAGGACATCTCTATTCATCTCTATTCTCAAAGCACACTTCTTCGATTTTTTTGGAAAGCATGAAAGAAGGGAAGAGGTCTCAATTTGCACATAAGGTATATGAAAGTGGGTTAGTGAATGTAGCAAGGTATTCAATAGTTTTCCAATGTCATGAACTCGTCCTAGAAATATTTTGTTGAGAATAAAGAGCGATACCTTATTACCATAGCAAAACATTTGTTGTTGGCATCCAAAAATGGAAAATCTCATTTAAGGTCCCTATTTGTTGAAGATGTTTCAAATATGGCAATACTTCTAAACAAGCTAATTGGGAATAAAGCCTCAGATCATTTTGAAAGGTGGATGTACCTGTTTATTACCATCATATGTGCAGGTAACTGATTTATTGATTGGGGAGGTATCATTAGTGACAACTTATAGAATCAGATAACTCAATTTGAGACAAATCAATACTTTTACATGTCCTCTTACCTCATATATGCTATTGCAAGTATGAAGATTTGGCCAAGTCTCAGTAGTAGTGGGATATTTGATAACACAACCCAAATCTATGATTTTTATTATCAGTTGAAACTAGAGGAAAGTTACAAGTATTTCCACAGGATTAATGATGCTTTCACTATGTTGATAGTGAGAGAACTCCAAGGGAATACTAGACTTAGAATTTCTCTAGAGGCATCAATATTGATCAAACAATATTAGAATTACTTTATCCAATTTCCAAGGTTTACATATATATGGATTGGGGGGTTTGACAAATATCCTTATATGTTGCCAAAATACATGGATAACAAATTGGTTCTAATTGAAGTATGTAGGAAAATTGAATGAATCAATAAAGCATGCAGGGATAGAAGGAAAAATGGCATTCATTTTCCTCTAGGCCTTGGTTACTACAGTTGCAAGTCTTCTTCAAATGCTTAGAACATCGAGACAACAATTTCAAACTAAATATGGGTGTTTATAAGATGAGATTTCCTTTTGATGGAAAATGGTATGTCAGAGACAATTTGCACCTTGGTGTAGGCTATTGTCATTTTACAGAAATTGAAGATTTCTGGGAATATTGTGAAGATGATTTTGAGGTTTGGAGAAGGGATTGGATGAGGTTTACCATTGAGAAAATCACAGAGTTCGAGCTAGGATGGGAGGTAACTAGCATAGAAGATGATGGATTAGGTTTAATCGATCCTATTTATTTTGAAAAGATTCGAGTGTTACCTTTATTGCCTATAAATTGGGCAAGTCAAGAATTGATATAATTGGGTGAGAGGACAACTCACGTCATCAAGAGATTAGAAGAATGGTCAAGGAGGAAGATACTTGAAGCCACAATTCTACAAGACCGAAGGATAAAGATAGTTCATCAATGAAAAGGAGTGACACTCAGGAAGGATCTTCTTCTTCAACTATTTCATAGGTTTCTATTTCAATTCTCAATTCTTAGCATAGTGTTCGGGGTGGTGGTGATGACAAGGATCTGAATAGGAGGTAATCTTACAAGTTTATGTGAGAGTGATCCAAAAATAATAAGAAAGAGGTCAAATTTGAAAGAAAAGGCATGAACCCAATTCAATAGGTTACAGAAGAAATGGGATATGTAGATCATCAAAGTGATCCTAATGAGGAAGAATTAATTCCCTCTATCTCACCTTCAATTCTTCTCCTATCACCTTATCATGACAATCTTATTTCTCGTCTCAAAATACAGTCAACAATGATCCTCCTAATGAAACTTCTTTGCCAGTTGT
The DNA here is from genome assembly GCA_007258455.2 of Sequoia sempervirens. NCBI lineage: Eukaryota > Viridiplantae > Streptophyta > Pinopsida > Cupressales > Cupressaceae > Sequoia > Sequoia sempervirens. Next base: position 413,641,539 of record VDFB02075321.1, on the reverse strand, counting down.
CTCTATTGTTTCAGTATCATCAGAGTCATCATTTGTGGATATTCTAGGTTCTTCACAGGTGCCTTCTTCATCATGGTTGCAATAAATTTTTTTGAAGAAAAAGAGAATGGTTTGGCTAGTTGCTCCTAAGTTTGGTATGATGGCTAATTTAATCCAAAAGACTGAAAATCCAAAGAAGGCTAAATATGTATCCAATTGATAATGGATTCTCCATCTAGAAATTAATGTGTTGAAGTGGCGCAACCTACTTCAAAGAAAAATGCAGATGAAGTTGATGAGAGTAATTTTGATATCACTAAAGTTGATCTTGGTCCTTCAATGCATGATGGTGATATCCATAATTTTCAAGTATTTGCAGCCAAATTAGTACAAAGGATAGAGAAGGAGAAACATTTTAAATATCAATTGAAACAGCAGGTGTAAGCATTAACTTCATGTCTCAAGTCTATATTGGACACATCTACTCCACCCTTAGATGTATATTTTTCCTCAATAGTTCCCATTCTTCATGGAGGAATTATTCAAAAAGAAGTCATGGAAAGTGTGTAGAAGTATCAACATGTGGGAAAATGACTGAAAAATGGGTAGAGAAAATAAAACCAAATGTCTTAGACTTTATTGGCAAAGCTCAAGAAGCTCATAGATGATGTAAAACAAGAAATTGCCAAGGAGCTGAAAACATCAAAGAAGAAGAAACAATTTCGCGAGGGATTCTAAAGGATCTTCAAGAAATGGTCAAAATGTATATTGATTTTTTGGATTCCCACAAGATTTTCTCAAGTGTAGAAGAAAATAAAATTGATATGTGGATTCTAAGTAGAGATTGGAAACTCATTAATATTAGCTAGGTTATAGTAGAGCAATAAAAATTGGTGATCACTTGTGAACAAATAAAGATGAAAGTTTCAAATGATCTCTTATCAAACATTATGGATGCACCAATAAGGGATGAGATTCAAAGTATGGATGTCCAAGTCATATAGGGCAGCTTTGAGAAGATGAATGACACAAATTTATTCACAAAACAAGCTTTCAATATTGATTTGATGAGGAAGTTAAGTGTCATTTTTGTTGCACTTGACGTATGTAGTGATCACTTGTCCAGCTATTATCAGAGTATGGAGGATATTCAGAAATCACATGCCATTTGGAAGTTGAGAATGGTGAATGTAATTGTCCCCAAAAATAAATTTATGGCCTTAGCTATCAAGGCATTTATGAAATTCAAGACAATAGTTTCTCTTCAACAAAGGCAAGATGCAACTCAAAAGTCTTCTTCAAAGGACACTATCGACATTGTAGATAAATGAAACAGAGTTGATTTGTGTAATTTTTTTCTTATTTTAATTAAGCCAAAGTAACTAGTTATGTTTTGATGTATTATTTTGTAATAGTGACTTTATCTCTTTTGTAATAAGTTAGAAAATAAACTAGGTTGCTCAAATTTAAGAATTTTCTAACTTTAATAAAGCCTAGTTTTACTTTCCACAATTTGTGGAAGTAGTTACTAAGGTGGTTTCAATTTGGTTATAAGGTAGTTATAAGGGAAGAGTATAAATATAAGGCTCTAAGCATTGTAAAGGACTTTTGGCTTCTCACAAGTTTGACATAAGGGAAATTTTGGAGTTGTATAATTCAAAAAGCAATGGAAAATAATTTTGGAGCTGCACTCGTGAAATTTTCTTATTGTTGTTATTGACCCTTTGTATGTTATGTTAATAATAACCTTTGCTATCCCAAAAGCAATTTGTAAAAACAATTGTCATATCTCAATAAGTTTATTTAGATCTATTCATTTCTTGGTATCTAGAATTGGATGTATTTTGATTTGATATGTGTTCATTATTAGGTTTCTTATGTGTAGTCTTTGATCCTCGCGATGAAAAAATTTCAATTTTAAGCATTCTTGTGAAACTCCAGTAATATTGGTATCTTTGTTAGTGAGGGTTTCCCCTATTAGTTTCAATCATTATAAATCTTTCATACCCTTGCGTACTTTCAGATGAAAAGTACATAAAAATTTCAAACACCCCTATCATATGAGAGAGTTGCCTCTCTAAAACACAGAGGAAGATTGTCATTTCAAGTGTCAATCTACTTACCAACAAGATTAAATGATTAGATTATTCCCATCTACTTAGAATTGTATATTTCCTTTTTTCATAATTAACTATATAATTTTCTTACCACACAAGAGTATGTACTTCAATTTTGAGATGCTTAAAAATATTATTTATGTCCCATTCATTAAAATATATTCATAATTCATTAATCTATGAATCTAACATTTCCACAATAATACTCCTATAAAATTAATTAATTTTTGTCTTAGTTTATACTTTAAATTGATTGATTATTTTCCTTTTTATTAGTACATGGTGAAAGTGTATGAATGAGGTAAACAAATTAATATGCATCTACACTTCTAAATAAGACATTGTATCTAAGATTCAAAAGAATTTAAACTATTTTAAACACAGGAACCTTCAGAAATCTGTCCTATTGCTCTCTAACTTTAAAGATTTCTCTAATCTACTTTACTCTCAGATTTAAATAAGCTAATAGATTGTTGAAATGACACTTAAAGAATGAGAATTAAGCTATTATGATTCCTAAATGCAACTAAGATGATTCTACAGTAAAACTTATGAGAAAGAAACTACTGTAAACAACCATGATTGATGAACTAAAATGCTTGATTGCTTGATGATTGCTTCTATTTGCTTGATTGCTTGAATGCTTGAATGCCTGGAAAACCTGCAGAGTAAGATTGCACAAATTAGGATCCTTTTCCTGTAGCCAGAAACCTATATTTATAGATTTCACGGCACTCATTTGTGAAGGGGCAACACAACAGAGGTTGAGATTCAATCTGGAGAATTGAATGGTATGAGATGAGAAGGTGGAGCTGATCATGGAGGATTGTTCCTCCCCATGAAAACACCAGGCAAGATGAGAGGAAAGATTTGAGGCAGAAGATTGAGAGGATTTCCTGCAGGTTTGTCCCCGAGGCTCTTCCCGTGAATGACAGTTGAATTAATTAGATTTAAAAAATCTAATTTTATTGGTGAGTGAATAGAGGTATATGATTTATGCATTTATTTAAATATTCTGGTTTATTTAAATTCAGCAAAAGAGGAATAAATAATTTAATAAAACAAACTATAGAAGTTGTTTATTAAATTAAAATAAAAGGAATATGATAATTAAATTAAAGATTCTAGGATATCTTTATTTAATTAAGAAGAAATGTGATGAGGTAATTAAATAACACAAATTATTGAAGCTGTGTATTTAATTTAAGATAGAATTAATAGATAAAGTATAGAAGAAATAATAATGATAATAATTAAATAAAACAAAGTATTTAATTTTGTTTATTTAATTAAGAGAGAAATAATATGGTAAAAATAGAAGAATTAATAATGATAAAACAAAGTATTTAATTTTGTTTATTTAATTAAGAGAAATAATATGATAAAAATAGAAGAATTAATAATGAACTTAATATAAATAAATATTTCTATTTATTTACTAAGTAGATGAATTTAAGATTAATTAATCAAATAAGTCGTATTTAATTAATTAGATTCTCCAGACCATTTTAGGTGTCTACATTTTGCCCCTCTTTGAAGTGATGTGTTTACGCGTTGCTTCAAAGAATGATTTGCTTCAGCTACAGTGTTTGACGAAAAGTTTAAAATATGCCCCTGATTTGCCCCAGATGTTGAATTTTGAAATGATGGCGATATATGCCCCCATGGGAGATAAATTGATGAAATTTGATTCTTTTTTATGATTTTTCAAAAAAAATTGAATTTTTATGATGATTTGATGATTTGATAATGTTTGGATGAAGAAACGATGAAGAGACAAATTATCTCCCGATAAAACTGTGCAAAAATGCCTCACTGATAGATAAAAATTAATTTCACAGGAAGAAATTAAATAAATCCCACAAAAAGAACCTATAAAAGTTAAGAAGGTCATTTTCAAAAGTCATTTGTGCATTTGACTTTGAGAAACTTTTTATAGAGACCTTTAGAGTGCTAGGAGCAGCAGGATGCTGATCCCCTACCACACCCACCGACTTGAGCGTGTGCGATGTCACCAACGTCCGGCCGACTATGGACCTCCGATACGTACCCCAAAGCCTCCTCGTAATTCGCGCTTGTACCTTTTAGTTTATTTTTTCACATTTTTACTGTTTTAATGCCCAACCGGCGTGGAATAGCGCGTCGGTCATCTGTTTTAGCGCGCGAGAGTTTTAGCACATCAGCAGAATTCTGTAGTACGTCACTAGGCTAGTGTAGCGCATCGAAAATTTAGCGCTTTAGGTAGATTTTGTAGCGCGCCATAGGTCTGTTTTAGCGCCCCACCAGAAATAGCACTCCCGAGCTCTGTTATAGCGCGCCAACAAGATAGCATAGCACCCTAGTAGTTTTAGCGCCCCAACCAAATCTATCAGCGCGACAGCCAAAAACTATAGCGCCTCAAAAATATTAGCGCGTCGTTCACCTGTTTTAACTCGTGGAAAAACAGATTGATGAAAAATTGTGAATCTTGATTTTTATTTTGTCGATTTGTTGTTCACTCCATCTATTTTAGTTTGATCTGACTAAATAAATGGTAAACGATCTCATGATAAGTGAGATCCATTGATTGATTGATAACAATTACCCTCATGATAGCCAAGGAATAATTTGAAAATTTGATGAAATGAACCTGATTGATAGATGAGGGTTCGTTTTTGATAAATTGATCGTATGATAGATACACATTTTTTGAATTTGATGACCTCATGATAGGTGAGGTTTAAAACATTTTTACCCGTAAGATCTAATCATTAGTTTAGATAGAGTAAAATGATGTTTGATATTCTAATGATAATGTATCGATTTGTAAAAATGTGTCTTTTGATATCAGGAGGATTTAGATGTTGTCCAGGTGTGAGAGCAGTTCCCCTGGCCCTTAGATATGATTCCACGTCTTTCACAGGATGAGAGACAGCATATTATTGATTGTGGTTTAGCTTCGATGTTGGACATACCCCAAATTAGACTTAATCGGGGTCTACTCATAGCGTTGGCAGAACGGTGGCATAGCGACCACAACACTTTTCATTTACCTACTGGCGAGATGACTGTGACGCCAGAGGATGTATGGCGTATCCTTCGGATTCCTATTGTTGGTGAGATTTTTGTACATGATTCAGAGGAGCGAGGTGGGATAGATGCTATTCGTAGAGTTTTTCAGGATCCTCATATTGCGGGAGTTTGGATCCCTTGGGTAGAGATGTATAATTCATATGCTCCACTTCCTTCAGTTTTGGCAGGATTTATTGGTGGATTCCTTTGTCCTGATAAGAGGTCAAAGGGTCTATCTCTTGGATGGGGTTGGGTACTAGAGGGTATGGTGGTACACAGGATGAGATATTCTTGGGGCATGTGTATGCTTGCTCAGTTATATCATGATTTACACTAGATCGTGTACCTAGGAGGTAACAGTTTATCAGCAGGAGCTACACTTCTTCAGGTATGGGCATGGGAGCATATTGCTGTCACGCGTCCTGAGCCGGTGTTATCGAGACCAGCAACGAGACCCTATGTGTTCTGTTATAGAGGCAGGCCTACCCAGCATATGATGGGTAAGCTATATTATTGGAGACAGGTTCTTGATGATGTGGAGACAGTGACCTGGCGTCCCTATTTAGATTGTGATGATTGGGATGAGGATGATATCGAGTTGGGATATTTGGCCGACTCGATGTATTTGATCGGGAAGAGCTCCAAGATTTTGGAGCGATTCCTGATTTTTCGTGTTTACAGGCAGTATTGGATTGTTCAGTGTATGCCACAGGGAGTAGTGCATTATGGACGACGACGGATAGATGCCAGTGATTGGGGTCCATGCTTGCCTTATGAGGCACTTATTGAGGGTTATCGTGCTCTTCAGCCATCGGCATGGGATATGCGGCGAGATATTGTAGAGGCACCCATTACTCCCGATTATGGACAGTACTTAGCTCTACACCCACCTCCTCATATTACCATTCCAGATGAGCCAGCACCAGCAACTGCAGGGGGTGGTCACGGTGGTCACAGACGGAGGAGAGAGGAGGATGTAGATGTTGATGTGGAGGGTAGTGATGAGAATGATAGTGATGACAGTGATGATGATAGTGATGATGATAGTGGAGATGATGGCAGAGATGGGAGATCGAGCGTAGCAGGTACCTCAGAGCCTTCGATGAGTGCGCCTCATAAGAGGCAGGCAGTTGCTCCCTCTCTAGCAGAGCGATCAGAGGTTGCTGGTTTGCATGTTGAGGTTCTGACTTTACAGGGACAGCTAGCACAAGTGCAGGGATTATTAGCACAGACTCAGACCCAGATGCAGGCACAGCTAGCTACTGCATAGACGCAGATTACCTCTCTGATTGGTGAGAGAGATGAGGCCAGATAGGTAGCAGAGTGAGCACAGGCTCAGCTAGCAGGTGTACGAGCATAGTTGACCACTGCGCAGGCACAGATTACAGCCCTGACTGCAGAGCGAGATACTGTCAAACAGGTGGCAGAGACAACACAGGCTACTATAGAGAGATTGCAGAGAGTGGTTGATGGGACCTCTGTGGTAGATTACATGCGAGGGGCTATGCAGGCAGGTGCAGAGATTGAGTTCTACAGGAGCCGATACCATGAGATTTTCCCCCCAGAGCAGAGAGTCAGTAATGCCCAGTCCCGCTCAGAGAGGACTCATTCGAGGACAGTGAGTAGAGGCGTGACACAGCCTCTCCCGAGATATCCGAGAGATCTGAGAGATCCTGGGGCAGCCGGTGGTGGTGGTGATATTGGTGCGAGACCTGCTCCTTCTGGTGTGAGCACTACGTGAGATCATTGTGTGTACCTTTTGATGTATTTCACGAGATGTATACAGTCATTTTTTGACATGATGTTATCTTCATCCTTTTCAGATTTCATTGTATACTTGACACTTGATGAGATATATATGTGCAGCGGGTTTGATTGATCTATGATGTGTTCTACATGATTTATGTGATGGATGCATTTTAATCTTTATGTTTTATGATGATTTATTATACTAGATGGGATAGATGCATTGATGATGATATGATAATGATGATGTATGCTTTTTCTAATGAAATGCAATGTATGATATTTCAAATGAGATGTAAATGAATGATGTATGTATGATCTAATGAAATTCAATGTATGATATGTCAAATGAGATGTAAATGAATGATGATTTTGCAACTACATGATAATGACAATGTGATAAGATGTAAATGAATGATGTATGTATGATCTAATGAAATGCAACGTATGATATGTCAAATGAGATGTAAATGAATGATGTATGTATGATCTAATGAAATGCAATGTATGATATTCAAATGAGATGTAAATGAATGATGTATGTATATGTGATATATATGATGAGATTATAAAATGCCTTCTATATGTACGCAATGAATGATGATTTTGCAACTACATGATAATGACAATGTGATGAGATGTAAATATGATAAATATAATGTATATGTGATATATATGATGAGATGATAAAATGCCTTCTATATGTATGCAATGAATGATGATTTTGCAACTTCATGAGAATAACAATGTAATGAGATGTAAATATGATAAATATAATGAATGATGAAACATAACGTGTATATGATATCACGAAATGAGATGTTTATTGTGAAATTTATGATGAGATGAAGAAATGATTTTATATGCATGCCATTATGAAAATTGTATGTGTCAAGTATACTCAATCTTTAATAAGAAAAGATAACATTATTTGCAAATGAATCTTTGTAACTTGTGTAACCAATACTCTGCAGATGTATTATTATGAATGCAATCTATTTTTACCATGCAAACCTATTTTATCAATGCAAACTTAAGTGTCATTTCAACAATCTTTTTATTTTGCTTTGTATCATCACTGAGCTTTTAAAAATGTTGAAAGCGAATACAAGCATCAATGATATGAGATAGACCAATGATGACCTGAGTATTTATTTCATGATATTTGATATTGCAAGCGAACACAAGCATCAAGGTATAATTAGACCGAGATGACCTGAGCATTTCTTGCATAAACAGACAAGAATTAATCATTATCTTAAATGAATCGGAATGTCATCCATGATACTTTGTAGAGCACTTCTTGCGACAATTCACAAAATAATAATGACTAACTCACAAACAGCAAACAAAGAAAAGGTATCATTCTCCTTCCTTGCTTCTCTAGTTTAATACATCATCGAGTAGCTCCAAAGAAATGATAAGCAAATGATAAAATAAAAAGTACAACAATTCAAATTCTACTTAATGTATTTTCAAATCATTATTCAAATTAGATCATCGATGTTGAAATGTGTGTGGTGATGTTTGCATGATATTCTCAGAAGTTTGACCAAAGAACGTAACCTAAAGACCTATCCTAGGGGCCTCAGGGACTAATCAAAGATTAGTCTTGCCTACGTTATACACGCAGAGACCACGTAGTTCAACTGACACAAACTCTATTTTTGTGTTTTGCGATTTTTGAATGTTTTTGTTTTGATTTTCGTGGATTGTCTGATGTTTTTGGATTTTGACAAATTTTCTGATGTTTTTGGATTTTGACAAATTTTCTGATGTTTTTGGTTGCTTTTCAAGTATCGCCACTCGGTGTTGTCATGTTTGATTGTCTCCCCATTTAAGCTGAAAGTCCATTGTACCAAGTAACTCTAGGATGTTGCCCCCAAGCTAGGGTAAGACATAATATCCTTGCTATGATATGGATAGTGATAATAATTATCTCAAATGATAGATGGAAATGATATGAAAGGAAACAATCGTAACAAAATTGTACCCAATAGATAGAAGAGCTGGTGAAAATAACAAGTAGCGCCTGTTTGCCAGGTTTTCATCACTTGTTTTTATTGTGTCCTCCTTTTTGTGTATTTTTATTTTTATTTTGTTTTTTTTCCTTTTTCTGTCATCATGACACCTGTTTGCTAGGTTTTCATCAAGACAACCTTACCAACCGTGCACTAGGTATCCTCAAGTATAGAAAAACCTGAGATGGATGTTGTTCATGGGCTCCTCCAACATATCTCCTTCTGGTGTAGATAGCCGGTATGCTCCTGATCCATAGACTGATATAATGACATAAGGCCCTATCCAGTTAGGTTCAAACTTTCCCTTCTTTTCTCTGTCTGCTTGATTTCTAAGGTTTTCCCGTAGGACCAAGTCTCTGATCTGGAAGACTCTAGGCTTAACCCTGTGATTATAGTTCCTAGACATTCTCTGTTGATAGGTTGTCAAATGATTGACAGCTTGTTGTCGACGTTCATCAAGTAGCTCTAATTCTTGAAGTCTAGAGATCCTGTAATCCTCATATGAAATGAGTCCCTTTAGTGAAACTCGAAGGGATGGAATTTCTACCTCGATACGTAATATTTCCTTTGATCCATAGACAAGAGCATATGGTGTAGCTCTTGTTGGTGTTCTGATGCTAGTCCTGTAAGCCCAAAGAGCAGGGTTAAGCTGAACGTGCCAATCACGCCCTACCTCATTTACAGTCTTCTTGAGAATCTTTAGGATTGTTTTGTTTGAAGCTTCTGCCTGTCCATTACCTTGAGGGTAATAAGGGGTTGAAAAGCGATGTTGTATGTGGAACTTTTCACACAGCTCTTGGACATCTTGGTTCTTGAAAGGCCTGCCATTATCTGTGATGATTGACTGGGGTATCCCATATCTACAAATGAGATAATTAAGTATGAAGGATGATATTTGCTTCCCAGTGATTGTGGTTAAGGGAACTACCTCCACCCATTTTGTAAAATATTTTGTTGCTGTGATAATGAACTTATGTCCATTAGATGAAGATGGGTTAATTTTCCCTACCAAGTCTAATCCCCACTGACAAAACGGCCATGTAGATGCAAATGGATGGAGCTCTTGTGCTGGTGCATGTATAAGATTGCCATGAATCTGACATTTTTGACATCTCTTAACAAACTGGTAAGATTCGTGCTCCATGTGCGGCCAGTAATATCCCAAATGAAGGAGTTTCTTGGCTAAAGATAATCCGCTTGAATGTGTGCCACAAATTCCTTCATGGACCTCATGTAAAGAAGAAACAGATTCGTTATGTTCTAAACAACGCAAAAGAGTACCATCTAGGCCCCGACAGTGAAGGGTGTTAGCAATAATGGTATGTTTGGCGGTTTGGCGTATGAAGTTGCGCTTTTGGTTGCGAGAAAGATCTAGCGGTAAGATATTATCTCTTAGGTAAGTATAAATGTCTCTGTAAATGGAAGATTGGGCGTTATCCAAAAGACTTATGGTTTGGGATTTGGGGTTTGCGTATGTAGGATTTGATACTTGTTCCACAATAAATTGATAACGATCTTGCATTTCAGGCATTTTTAAAAGAGATGCTATTGTGGCCATGGCATCTACTGCTTTATTCTCTGATCTTGGTATCTGCTCAAATTTGATATCTATGAAGTATTTCCTTAGATCATCTACCAGTCTCTTGTATAAAATTAGTGTGTCATCCTTAGTTTGGTAATCATTGTTGACTTGATAGATGATTAACTGAGAGTCTCCATACACCTGTAGCTCTGTGATTCTCCAGTCAATAGCTACTTTAATTCTAATGATTAAAGCTTCATATTCTGCCACATTGTTAGTGCAACGAAAGGTAAGCCTGTAAGATCGTGGAATTGTGTGCCCAAGATGTGTGACAAATAAAATTCCTGCCCCTTATCCATGTTGTGTGTAGGATCCATCAAAGTAGAGTTGCCATGGTTGTGTTGTAACATTAAGGATATCTGCGTCAGGAAATTCCATGGTCATAGGATGACTGTCTGGCAATGGAGCTTCTGCTAATTGGTCGGCAATGACTTGTCCTTTCATAGCTCGCCTTTCAACATACTGAATGTCAAACTCACTAAGGAGCATGACCCACTTTGCCAACCTTCCTGTTAAAGCTGCTTTGCTTAGTAAATACTTGAGGGGATCAATTTTTGCAACGAGCTTGACAATGTGAGTGAGCATATAGTGTCACAATTGTTGTGTTGCAAATACTACTGCTAAGCATGATTTTTTGATGAAGGTGTAATTTACTTCATGTCCATTGAGTGTCCTGTTGATATAGTATATTGCTTGTTCCTTTCCTTCACTATCCTCTTGTGCCAGCAAGGCTCCTAAAGAGATATCTGTTGTTGCGATATATAGCAACAATGGCTTGTCTTTAATGGGTGGTACCAAGATTGGTGGTGTCATTAAATAATGCTTGATTTGATTGAAAGTACTCTCACACTGTTCATCCCATTTAAAAGATACATTTTTATGCAAAAGATGGTTGAATGGATGACACCGATCTGCTAGTTGAGAGATGAATCTTCTGATGGACTGTAGTCGGCCTTGTAGAGATCTCAATGTGCTGATATTCTTAGGAGGTGGCATTTCCATAATGGCTTTAACTTTTGCTGGATCTACTTCAATTCCCTTTGTAGAAACTATGTATCCAAGGAGTTTTGCTGATGTTACTCCAAAGACACATTTCTTGGGATTTAATCTAACTTTAAATTTCTCCAGCCTATCAAATATTTTGCCAAGTATCTCTAGATGTCCTTCTCTGGTGTAAGATTTGGCTAAAATGTCGTCCACATAGTCCTCCATGAAGGTGTGCATCATGTCATGGAAGATTGTTGTCATAGCTCGCTGGTATGTAGCTCCTGCATTCTTTAACCCAAAAGGCACGATGTTCCAGCAAAAGGTGCCCCATGGACATGTAAATGTTGTCTTTTCTTGGTCCTTAGGAGCTATTTTGATCTGATTGTATCCTGAAAATCCATCCATGAGTGATAGCATTTGGTGGCTAGCTGTTAAATCTACAATCATGTCTATGTTTGGCAAAGGAAAATCATCCTTTGGACATGCTCTATTTAAATCTCTGAAATCTGTGCATATTCTGATGGTGTGATCTAGTTTTGTAACAGGTACAATGTTGGATATCCATTCAGCATAATCAATAGATCTGATAAATCCAGCATCCAGTAGTTTCTTCAAATCATTTTTGACCAATAATGCAACATGTGGATGCATCTTTCACAGTTTCTGTTTGACTGGTTTAGTGCTAGCTGGTAAAGATAAGTGATGAATAATAAGATCTGTGTCTAAGCCTGGCATGTCAGAGTATGACCAAGCAAAATTGATTCATAGTTCTTCAAAGAATTTGATAAAATCTGGCTTTTCTATATCTGTCATGGATGCTGCCGAGTGTAGTATTCTTACTTTCTCTGCTGTGCCAATATCAATAGACTGTGTGGGTTCTACCAACACTGGTGATCTTTCATGGTAATGTTGTGGGAGGATGTCAAGCCTTCCATCTTTTGGCACCTCAATGAGGTTTTCACCATTGGATGTGTTCTTTGTTTTTACTATTTTAGGATCTAATACTGCCATAGAATGGTTTTCACCATTAGATCCATTATTTATCTCTATACTTTTGCAACTGGAAGGCTTGGCACCCTCCTACCTAAAAACATCATTAAAAGAAGCATTGGTAGAACAAGTATCGGATTCTGTATAGCAAAGGTAGTTAATAATAGTGGAGTCATTGTCAAAAATAGGGAGATTGAGGGGGTGTTGGGGTTCCCACTCTATAAGCTCGGGATGCAGTAAAGGCAATGAATCATTAGATGGGTTGAGGTCAGCGATTGTGAAAGCTCAGACGGAAATGTCATCAAAGTTGTTAGTGGTTATGTCGAGGCCTACGAAGGCATTTTCTTCTACATCATTTATCTCACTTGATGTCTGTTCGTCTTCACTTGAGTCATTGAAATTTTGTGTTTCAAAGACAATAGGATTAAAACTCGAGCTTTGACCCTCCTCACGTTTGGGGGTATACTTTTTGATAACATCAATCTGAATATCTTCACAGGAGACATCTAATAAGTTGTCCCACTCATATTCATTTGAATCTGTTTCAGAGTTATCTCTCATTTGAAGAATACGCTCCACAGTTCTATTGGTGAGTTATGCTCGTGCTTCTTCTGTGTATCCTAGTCTAGTTCTTCCATTTTGTTGAAGTGTTAAAGGTTGGGTTGGTGTTGTTGTGCCTTGTTCCCTTGATTCAAGAGAGCCCTATCCTTCTGTATATCCTAGCCCATTTGCATTATTATGCTGAACTATGAGAACTTGGATTGGTTCGGTTACACTTTGTCCCCCTCGTTCAAGAGGTCCTTGTCCTGCTGTATATCCTAGTCCAGTTTTATCCTTATGTTGGAGCATGAGTGGTTGGATTGGTTCTGTTATGCCTTGTTTCTTTAACCCAAGAGGTCCATGTCCTGAATACCCCATCTTCTCCATAATAGTTTTTCCCTTTCCATATTGATTTGTCTCTATGATATCACTCGTGGAAGTGGAAGCTTCCTCCTCTTTATAAAGCCAATTGAGTATAGCCTTATCTTCTGATTCTTCATCTAAGTTTCTAGCCTTCACAAATCTGCCATTTAATGTCATTGTAGATTGTGTTGATTCTTGTGTGGTTGTAGATGGTTGTCCATATGTTTTTAAGGAGGGTAACATCTGTGATAGATGGAAAGAGTGTCTGACACCATATTCACCCACTCCTTTGTCACTTAACTGTACTTTGTTGGTGAATTGGTGTGAGAGTGAAGCCAATTGTTCTTCAACATTTGAAGGATTAGATTGTGCCACCTTGATCTCTTGTGATTTTTGTTGTTTTGGAAGCCACTTTGATATGAAGCTTTGTTGTTTCTCACCATTAGATGAATCTGATGTGCTAACTTCTCTGTTGTGAGGTATTAATGTATCTTGAGATGTTTTCAATGTATGGCAAGCTTGGGTGCCATTATAGTCTGTTGTGATTGTTACCTCCTGTCCATTGATGGGAAATTTCAGACATTGATGATAGGTGGAAGGTACTGCTTGCATATCATGAATCCAAGGACGTCCCAATAGTATGTTGTATGTTAGTTCCCTATCTAAGACTTGACAAACCACATTTTGGACAATAGGTCCCACTTGAATGGGTAATATGATCAATCCTTTAGAGGATCTTTCTTCCTCATCATATGCTTTGATTGTGATTTTTCTTCTTGTATCAATGGCTTCATCTGAGTATCCTAGTGCACGAATCAGCTTTAAGGTACAAATATTTAAACCAACCCCTCCATCTATCAGGACACGCTTTACACGGTGTTTATGGATGAGGACTTCAATGTGAAGGGCGGAATTATGTGGATGGGTGAGTGATACATCATCATGTTCGGAAAATGAAAGGCAATGAGGTGTAGATAGATGTCCCACCATAGCTTGAAATTGACATACATCCAAATTGTTAGGTACCGTGGTTGATACAAGAGCTTGCTCAAGAACCTCTTTGTGTGATGGGGAAATCTTTAGAAGTTCTAAGATAGATATTTGTGCCGGTATTTTCTGTAATTGATCAATGAGATTATATTGATTGGAGGGAGGATCCACACATTGGGATGATAATGATGCTCCTTTCAATATAACTTTGGATTGTGCCCTTGTTGTGGCATTAACCGATTGGTACTCTTGTTTCCCTTTGAGTGTGATTACATTAATTTGGTTTTCAAATTTGTCCATATGTTGTACCAAATTAGTAGGTGTAATGTCATTGTTTCGATTGATTTGATTGCATAACTCCTCATCCTCCTTGACAACAGAAAGAAAAAGGATTGTTGTGTCATAAACATAATTGACATTCTTACCTTTGTTGTTTGCGGAAGACGATTATCCCTTCTGATAATTGGGTAGAGGATTTTTGAATGTTGTATGATCTTTGTTTGTTTGGTGCCCCTCTACAAATACTTTCTTTTGTTCTATAAAGTCTTGCACCACATGTTTTAACTGCCAACAATTTTCAGTCATGTGGCCTTTATTTTGATGGTAGTTACAGTAATGTGAGTCATTCCACCATGATGGTTTGACTTGAGGGTCCCAATTCCTAGCCTCTTGTACTTGAATAAGTTTTTCATCTAAAAGTTCTTTGAGGACTGATTCCAATGATGCCCTAATGGCGTGAATTTTCATTTATTGGATGGTCGTTGGAATGATTGGGTTTTTGTTTCTCCATTGTTTTGATTATTCCCTTGATCAATACTTTGTTTGACATTAGAATCATTGTTTTGTTTGTTTGTAGTGGTTGGTGTCAAGGTGAATACTGGTTTGGATGTGTGTGTATCGATTATGGTATCAATATTCTTATTCTTTTGCCAAAATCTTGGTTTTTCATTGTTGTTGTTAGAGGAATTGCTATTGTTTGAAACTTCAATGAAGTGTTTGATTGTTCCTCTTTTGATTAAAGCCTCTTCAATTTTGAGCCCCTTTTCAATAACTTGTTCAAATGTAGATGGACATTGCAAGTCCAATCTATAATTCATTTCATCCACTAGATTATCAATGAACATCTCTATCTTCTCTTCTTCAGGAATAGATCTAGGGTATTTAGCAAATAGCCTTCTCCATCATTGAAGAAAGGAAAGAAAATTTTCACCCTTTGCTTGTTTGGTGTTGTAGAGTTCTTTTAGGGTCACCCTGTGTTGGATGTTGAATGAGAAGTGTGTTATGAACCTATTGATCAATTCTTCAAAAGATTGGATCCCAGGTTCCATTTTAGAGAACCACTCCATGCAAGTGTTTCCTAAGCTTCTTGGAAACAATCGCAGTAAGTAAGAGTCCTCGTGTGCGAACTCTATGCTCATGGTTCTAAATTCCCGTACGTGATCAAATGGATCGGTTCTTCCATTGTATTTGTTGTACATTGGGTATTCACAATACTGTGGAAATGGTATCATGTTAATGCTTTGGTCAAATGGATAAGGGAAAATATCCTGTAAGGAATATCTTTTTGTTGGCCCTTGTTGGATGTTTTGGAACTGTAGTTGTAATTGTTGCATTTGTCTTGTCAAAGCATCTACTTGATTTAGATTTTCCATACTAGTTGCCTTAGGTGTAGTCGTTTCCTTGAGTTGGTTGACATCAAAGTCTTTAGGAAGCTTAGCACCTTTGTCAGCTAATAACAAAAGATACTTTTCCATATCTTGCTCTAACATCTTTTCCATAAATTTATGGAAATGAGGGTCTTGTTGAACTTTCTCGATTTCTTCTGTAGTTATTTCTTTCTCTTGTGAATTAGTGAGAGGATCAGTGTTGTTGTATCATCCCCAAGGGTTTTCTTCAGCCATGGCTACTATTCTTTCATTTTCTTCTTGTTGTTGTCTTTGATATGCTGCTCGTGTAAAAATAGGCATACAAACTTTTTACTCTAGACTCTGATCTTGGATTTTTGATTGGATAAGTGTCATTTTTAACGAAGTTTTTGATATAACTACGTTAAAAGTCTGATTTAGTTGTGTCTAGTTTCGTGATGAAAGGATGATAAAATCCTTGATATGGAAATTTTGACACAAAATCTCAGATTAGTGATGATTGATAAGGACACTTTACAAGATGTTTCAAGACCTAGGCGTAATAGTAAAGTTTTCTTTTTGTATGATTCAAGTGTTTCGGACTATGGAAAAAATGTTTTGGACTGATAAAAACCTTGTCTTCAATGTTGGCAATCTAACAGACTGTCTTACTAACTCTTTGTTTTTCTAACTTTCGTGCGCTAAAACAGCAGGTCCAAGCTTAAATAGAGCTAATACGCATGCTTAAAAACAAAGCCACGACACGCTTAAAATAGACCCACTACGCATAAACAGAGCCAGCGCTGAACAAAAGCCATGCATGCTTAAAAACAGAGATACAACATGCTAAACAGAGTTTTGATGGACCTTACGTAATGTTTTCGGGCGCGAGTAGGAAACTATCTTACTCTTATGAAATTCACTTTGGTCTTGCATCGACAGGCTGGCTGCTTGTGGGATGTATTCGATGAATTTGTTGGATCGTGATTGTAAGGCGTTGTCTTTTAAGAGCCCTTCTTTGATAAAATGCTTGTGAATCTAAGGGAGCTACAACAT
Organism: Sequoia sempervirens; assembly: GCA_007258455.2. NCBI lineage: Eukaryota > Viridiplantae > Streptophyta > Pinopsida > Cupressales > Cupressaceae > Sequoia > Sequoia sempervirens. The sequence goes on along the minus strand of VDFB02075321.1, from coordinate 413,624,492 downwards.
AGTCATCCATATAACCTCTAGAGAAATTGTGATATCTATGAATAAAGGTCCTATGTTGGAGTAGAACTTTTCTGCTTTGATATAAAAATCATTGCTTTCTCAAGAGTTGTTTGTATGTAAGTGTTTTCTTTGGCTTTCTGATTCGTTTGATAAGAGACTTCTTGAAAAATTTGGTGGATACCCAATCTCGAATCATGATAATTTCACAAGTGTTTGATTTGAAGATTTTTGTGATGATCTTATCTGAATTTAATGAAGGAAAACACAGCAAGCAAGAATAGAATAGTTGATTTAAAATCCTAGAATCTAAACAGATAGTGTATGTTTTAAGAACCAAACATGATCCTTCTCGATTTTCACTAGTTTGATAACAAGATAAGACAATTCAAAACACTCACCCTAGAGACAAAGGTCATCATTATATACTCAATGTAACCCACAAAATTTTGGAATTGTGTCGACCACATGTACCCATGTCACCCCCTAGAGGGTGCCCATTTTTTGTTCCTTTTCCAGCGACTCAGAGTGATCTTCCGAAGTGGATACTAGATCCCCTAAGCAAATAGTCCTTGGCAATTATATGGTGATTGCTTGAGGGTAGATTCTTCCCTGCCCTTGCACCGTCGAGTATTACAATGTTTGGGAACTGACAAGCATGCTTCTATTTCTAGGTTCTTAGATAGGGTTTCCGTTTAGAGCGAAAAATGGATAAACTCCCTCGAGAGACCTCCTAATCTTTAGAACAAAGATTTTGGGGATCGTTATCCCCGCATTAACTTCTGAAAGCGAGGGTTCCTTGCAAATTCACATAAATTTTTAAGTGGGTTGGAATACCATGGCTTTTGGTTGTCCCCACTCAGGTCATTCCCGTAGGGTGAGTACTTTTTCCCACTACGGCAGGCCTATCTAAAGGTTTTAATGAAAGCTTGAAAATGCACAAAGTAAAAGTGAGTTTGGTATTTTGATGCACCTAGTCAAGGGGAGAGCATAAACCTATCACCCAATCACAGCAAAGAAGTTGTTCACTTTTTAAAACCCAAAAGACAAATTATCTAATCTATATGGAGATATTTCTCCATAAAAAGCATGATGTTCAATTTTAATCCCACAAGTAATAATGAAGTTTCTATCCTAGGATTGATCAATTTTTATCCGTTTGCTATCCTAGGATTGATAAATTTTAAACCGTTTTTTGTCCTAGGATTGATAAATTTTAACCAAAAAGAGATTAAAGAACAAAATCTAGCCGCCGATGCGTCGGATCCAGATAAAAGATATTAAAGAACAAAGGGTTGAGGCGCTAAAACAGTGGATTGAGGCGCTAAAACAGTTGCATGGCGCACTAAAAAAGTTGTGCAGAGTGCTAAAACAGTTGTACGGTGCGCTATAGTTTTCCTCCGATGCGCTACAAAATCCAGTCGGTGCGCTATAAAAAGTCGCGATTTCACTAAAACAAACACGCCGATACCTGTAAGACACTTTTCACAAAAAAAATTGTAGAATATGGGGTTAGGCCCCACGGTGGGCGCCAAAATGAAAGTGTATAAATGAGATAAACAAACTAAGCATACATCTACACTTCTAAATACAACATTGCATCAAAGATTCAAAAGATTTAAGCTAATTTAAACTAAGAATCTTCAGAAATCTGTCCTATTGCTCTCTAACTCTAAAGATTTCCTTAATCAACTTACTCTCATATTTTAGAAGCTAATTGATTGTTGAAATGACACTTAAAGAATGAGAATTAAGCTAATTCTATTTCTATATGATTTAAATATGCAAATCTACTGTAATGGCAGCCATGACTTTAAATGTTGAATGCTTGATGAATGCTGGATGAATGTTTGATGGATGTTGGATGAATGTTTGATGGATTGATCCTAAAACTGGATTGCTTGAATGCTTGATCGCCTGGAATACCTACAGAGTAAGATTACACAAATTAGGATCTTTTTCCTGTAGCCAGAAACCTGTATTTATAGATTTCACGACACTCATTTGTGAACGGGTAACACAATAGAAGTTGAGATTCAATCTGGAGAATTGAATGGTATGAGATGAGAAGGTGGAGCTGATCATGGAGGATTGTTCCTCCCCATGAAAACACAAGGCAAGATGAGAGGAAAGATTTGAGGTAGAAGATTG